>OY288245.1:51702093-52017093 GCA_958450325.1 Agrostemma githago | reverse complement strand
TCATAATCGAATATCGGATATGACGAATATCGAAAGCATAAAATCAAATATAATTTAATTCACGTTTTGTACGCGATTTATCAAAATTAGCAATTTTCGAACAACGAGCAAAACCGGGACAGACCCACACGCGAGTCGCGCCCCACCTAGGCGACTCGCGCACGGGCCTGAAACCCGAGTCCTCTTTTAGCTTTTTTTCGTTCGTTTTATTTTATTATTCTACGAAACGATTTCAAAATTTATATCTTTTCTAAAACTATTCGACGTATTTGATATTGATTTCGTAGTCAATTATCGAATATAACGAATATCGAAAATATTAAGTCGAGTACGAATTATGCAATATTCGTACGCGGTTTAATAAAAGCATCGAATTTTCAAAAAACCGCTTTCGAAATCAGCCCGACACGCGACTCGCCGGCATCCCGGGCGAGCCGCGCGGCCGACTGCCACGACGCGCCTTTATCGTTTTTTTATTATTTTTCGAACTTCGTTTTTTTATACAAAACAACGTTTTTAGCAATATTTTTCAGATTTCGATTAATGCTTATTTTCTCGATCTCGTATATTTATTTTATTTGCTATATTATTATTTACAAATCGATACTAACTTGTTTGTTCATCTTGTAGCAAGTTCATCTTTATTTCATCTTTTGTTTTATTATACTAAAACGAATCTCACATGCTAAAACAACTTTGACGTTAATTTTAGCTGCATTAAACCGACTTAGCAACCCATTCAATTCCTCGCATGCTTAGGAAAAACAATGTTTGCATATCATTCATCGTATTACTAACGCGCGTATTAAAACATCATTCGATATCCTAGTAGAGGCCGCTAATGTGCGGGCGGGGTTGGGTGTTCTTAGTGAACTTCCCAACACGTACCCTCACCCCTTACTCAGGACCGTGGTTTCCGGATGTCCGAATCCATTGGCAACGAGAGTCATTCAATATACGATTAACCGCTCAAGTCGGCATCTATATCGATATGCAAAGGGACGAGCCCAATAAACTCTGACATCGGAAATGGGCCGTATTTTGTATATGGCCCACTACGACATAGAGTGGGCTCGAACGGTTCCGAATAACCATAAAATTCGGTGGCGACTTTGACTTCGATTTAAATTTCCATTTGACCATCTCATGGAGATTCATTCGCCTCCCCAAACCCGCGCGTGGCCGCGTCGGGGTGGACCTATGTCATGTCCACAATTTGGCGACTCTGCTGGGGATTAGCTGATACGTTACTGACCTTCAGCATCCTCAAGGTGAGACTCGAATAGAAATCGTTTGACTAGTACAATACGCGTTTTAGTTTTACGGTTCATGCATAACCCCATATTTTCCCGGGCCGGTACTGGTGACTGACGTCCCACTATACTATCGATGTAGTCCAAATTGGATATGTCGAAGGTGTCCATTAGCCGATTCGTATGGGTTTTACGGCATGTTCTAAGCTCAACTCGACTTAGGATGTCCGCCCCGATTCTCGATAGGTTGTGTACACTGGTATAGACCCTTTCAGACTGACCGAGACTTAGAATTAGAGCATACATGGCGTCGTTATACTGTTTCCATGACTACGTGCTACCTGATTTACAAGTCTTTTTTTTTCAAAAACCGTCTTTTTCAAAATAGCATCCTTTTCAAAATATCCAATTTCAAAACCCGGGACATATACCGAATTTAGGATCCACGATTTTACTCAAAATAGCCTATTCTTAGCCGGTATTACGCCCATTTCAAAACTCGAATATATTGTCGAAACTTTTCAAAACCGTCCCCGGTCCGCCTTTCCGTTTTCTTTCTCGAAAAAGGGCCGGTTCTCCCCGATTCTTTCGGGCCTTTCAAAAATTCAATTTTTCAAAACCTTCCTCTTCTTAGGACTTCCCATATTTAGCAGTGTCGGGTCGTGTCTTAAGTCGTCAAGGTCTTCTAGCGTCGAAACTCCGTCGATCTTACATCGCGGATTTCCTCCCTATCCCGGTCCGCCTTATTAGACTAAGGCAAGGCCCACCTACGTAGGACATACTCCTACAAGGGTCGGCCCGTCTACACAATCGAGTCTAGAAGTCTGGGGAATGTCTCACGTGGACCTCCTTTCGAACAAGGCCCAGCCCACACGGCTGGATCCTAAAGGAGGCCCACCTTTCACAAGTCACCCGTCTAAGTGTCTTTTCCGAGTCAACCTTTTACAAGGCATAACCCTATAACAAAAGGTTTGTGACCCTTACGTCTAAGGGTCACTCGTCCGACACTCGAGTCTTAAACCAAATTTTCGATCCCACTTGGGGGATACCCTTCATTAGAGCGGTCAATCACGGTTGCTCTAAGGGTCATGTCTTACACGTGTCTCACGTACCCCACTTTCGAGCCACTTAGATGCCACACCATCTAAGTCCTATCTGAGTCCGTAGCCTCACTTGGGGGCTATTCTCCGACGGAGCGATTAATCACAGTCACCCCGAGAATCGCACCCTACACATTTGTCTTAGGAGAGTCTAACCCGAGTCAAACATGGTCGCCCCATTTTCGGACTCACCCTCGTGCAGCTTGAGTCTCATCGTCAAGTCCAAGCCAGGGTCGTTACCTCGTCCAGGTCAACGTTCGAGTATCCCGGTCCATGAATCTTAGTCATTCCCGTCACCCCGGGCCGTGTCTAGTTTGACTCCCTCTCTTGCATTTGCGCAAAACCGAGTTTAGGCGAGTCGTGGCACCTGTCGAAGACCTTACCAAAAAAAAAACAACCAACCGAGCATCCAAAAGTCCGAATTGGATTCGAGTCTAAGTTTGAGTCCGAGTCTAGGATACCCTACATCCTCATTTCCAAATCAGAGTCAGAATCTTTTGCATTCTGTCCTCTTTTCAAAACTCAATAAAATCAGCTTTTCTATTGCTCATATATACTTTTCTTATGTGTTTCCGAGAACATGATGAACACCGTCATACACTGTGAGCACATGCACGTGACTATAGGCACATCTATAATGACTGCAGGAAATCGAGACCCGTGTTTTCCTTTACCTGTTCCATGTCTGACATAGGAAGCCACAAAATTACACTTAGCAGGAGCGGTAACGAATCCAATGACGAATCTAGGTAGTCTCCTAGTTTGGGTTCAAGACGGGAGGCAAGCCCATTTCCCACAATAAACACCCCTCCGACAAGATCAACCATACCTACCTACGGTGTTAGTCTGACCAACAGAAAAAAAGACAAAAAAAAAAAAAAACTGGACAAAAAGAAGAAATCGAAAGTCCATGAAAAAGAAAAAAAGCAAAAGGCCAAAACAAAAAAGCAGGCCATCATAAAAAAAGAGCATCCACGACCAGAACGGTCAACACAAATGAAGATCCCATGACCGGGGCTAAGAGGTCAACCAACAAAAAATATTCAAATGCCCATGACCGTGGTCAACGGTCCACTCAAAATCAATACTCATACCATTCAATAAGGGAGAAACAATCAAGTTGGTCAACTAACACCACATTTAGCCTTCCCACATTACAACCCTCAAGACCTTCCCGAGTCCCAGGCTAAAGACAGCCCAGAATTTTGAGGATTCAAGCTCCATAGGATACCCCTAACCATTAGGGCCAGACATGGAAACCAGATCCCGCATCATCAAACATATCCCGATCAAAGTTCGAGCCATTTTACTCGGCTTCCCCCTTTACATAACAAAATTCACAATCACCATACAAAGACCCGAGAGCAAAACTCGTCAAATCCCTTACCTAATCATACACAATCCCGAGAGCAAAACTCGTTAAAATCCCCGAGAGCAAAACTCGTTAAAATCCCCGAGAGCAAAACTCGTTAAAATCCCATCCCAATTCTTCTCATTCAAGCCAGTTACCAACCCAAACACGGGAACTCAACTTGCAGTCGGCACAGAACATGCCCAAAAAAGCTCACACCACCTCTGGGGGCTATCCCGGAGAATGCTCACAGTCACAGGATCAATATCCTAACCATTCTAGCCCTTTGATCATGACATCATTGGGAATGCACCTAGCCTACACCATTGCTATGGCTAGTTACACACGAAGTCCTATTAGACTAGGCATCATAATATATCTTCCGACACTGAACTACGGCATGGTTTGATTTCACTATACGTGAATACGTAGGCAGCCTTTCAACAGAGGCACAACCACCCACATTGACACACATTAAAAAAGCGCCATCATTCCGGTCACGACACCGTCATGTTCTCAGCAGCTAGCTTTGTCGTCCTGGGGGGCTTCTCTTAGGCAGAAAACCTCCATCCACTCACAAAATCCATATAAATTCAAAAAATCTAGCCTCCTTTATGTAGTGTGTCATAGTACTCGGCTCAGTCGAAGACAAGAATCTGTCAGGACTCGAGGCAATACCCACTTTGGAAATGTACCCTAAAATCAAAAATTCAGGAGAGCACTAAACTACAATAGTCTCATTACAGACTACTGCAACCCCGTATAGCATATCTATCCCACTTCGATGTTCGACCATGTTGCCACTCGTCTAGGCTACGGAATAACGCAACTTAAGAGTCTTGTTAGGTGGCCCACCCCCCTACCGAGTCACGGTCCAACCCCTCGAGAGTCCAGTCGTGTCTGTCAACTCGTCCGGTCACGCCCAACGTCGAGTCTGTCGATAGGTCTCTCTCTTCAAATTCTCATTTTAAAATTTGCAAAACTTAGCCATTTGAGAAAACCCTTTTCGACAAGGTCAAATTTCGGTCTATTTAAATTGCAAATTTCTTTTCTACCCATTTCAGTTTTGAAAACCTATTTCCTAGCACGTGAGCTGCTTTCAGGACTTCGATTTCAAAACTAAGCAAAAATCATTTTTCTATTCCCCAGCGCGAGTCATCTTTGTTTCACCTATATGTTGCATGCAAAATTTTATGTAACTTATACAGGTACAATTCAAGACCGCGCAATTCACATAACTCCCCAGCGGCATAGACTTTTACGACATGTCCGATTCCCCACGGAGTTATCATCATCAACTCAGGTCATTTCTAGTCTCCGGCCGGCGGGCCCTTTACGCAGGTCTAATGGACCTTAAACGACCCGACCGGAAGTCTGCCAGGTCTTAATCTTTGATTGGCCTGGTAGCTACTCTGACTTTCGCCTTGTCCAAGCCTCAGTCAGAGTAAGAGCTCTGTAGACACCCACATTTTGACCGCCAGGTGTCTATAGCAGTTTCCGACAAACACCCGATGATGATCGGACGCAAACGTGCTTTAAATACTCAGAAACGGGCTCAAAATCATTGGCATTTGGCTTGGGCTCATTATGGAGTACATATCTCACAAAACCGACCTCAAAATCAGGCCCAGTGGGTCGTTTCGAGTCAAATAAGACTAATTTGGGTCGATTCTGACACCAGGGGTAAAACCGTCTTTTTAC
The DNA here is from genome assembly GCA_958450325.1 of Agrostemma githago. Taxonomy (NCBI): domain Eukaryota; kingdom Viridiplantae; phylum Streptophyta; class Magnoliopsida; order Caryophyllales; family Caryophyllaceae; genus Agrostemma; species Agrostemma githago. The sequence continues at coordinate 52,011,688 of OY288245.1, read as the reverse complement.
GACCGAGTCAAAACCCGTCAAAATTATTTCCGAGACACGTGAGTCAGCCGTGACACCTCACACGGCTGATTCAAGCTCCAATCCTACGGGAAATCAGTTTCACAAAATACTAAACAAATCCGTTTAAGGATGGAATTCGATCTCAAGTAGGAATCCTATCCGAAAACCGATTCAGACACCCGACCGAGTGCAAATACTCGGCCGAGCAGCATATTCCAGCCGTGTTCCCTTTCTTCCTTGACAAGAAAGCGGAATTCTCATGCCTTACAGCTTCCTATATTTCCTATCTCTAGCGGTAGTTCAAACTCTCCTAGCCAAGGTCGGGAATTTCCTATAAATAGCCCCTTGCACACACACTTTTACACAATAATCAATTATCATTCATTATCAATTAGCATCTACAATCTACATTCATTATCAATCATCAATCATCTACAACATCAATTATTCCCATACACACACATAAAATTTAGCATCGAGAAACCGATATTACAAACCCGAAGGAAACCGGCCCGATACCCGACACCCTTCACACGTCACGCCCAAACCGAGCCACCATAACTCACCGACATCCACTCGACGCTCTTGTGCCTAAGCCACGTCCCGACGAGCCCCGATTCGAGTAAACAGAAGCATGTAGGTTGAGGGTGTACCAAAACCCTATTTCTCTTCTTCTTCTCTCTTTCTCCTCGTCCGTCTTATTTTTTATGGGTCGGTCGTCGTTTATTTTATTTTCTAATATCGATACTATTAAAAACTATTTTCATACAACAACATTCTTAAAAATATGATATCGATTTTCTATAATCGAATATTGTATCGAAAAGAATTATATTAAAATCTCGACGATATTAAAAATCGTTACATCTTTTTTTCCGTTCAAACTTTTTTTTACAAAATCTTTTTTTTTTATTCATTCTGAATATTCGATATCAATTTCATAATCGAATATCGGATATGACGAATATCGAAAGCATAAAATCAAATATAATTTAATTCACGTTTTGTACGCGATTTATCAAAATTAGCAATTTTCGAACAACGAGCAAAACCGGGACAGACCCGCACGCGAGTCGCGCCCCACCTAGGCGACTCGCGCACGGGCCTGAAACCCGAGTCCTCTTTTAGCTTTTTTTCGTTCGTTTTATTTTATTATTCTACGAAACGATTTCAAAATTTATATCTTTTCTAAAACTATTCGACGTATTTGATATTGATTTCGTAGTCAATTATCGAATATAACGAATATCGAAAATATTAAGTCGAGTACGAATTATGCAATATTCGTACGCGGTTTAATAAAAGCATCGAATTTTCAAAAAACCGCTTTCGAAATCAGCCCGACACGCGACTCGCCGGCATCCCGGGCGAGCCGCGCGGCCGACTGCCACGACGCGCCTTTATCGTTTTTTTATTATTTTTCGAACTTCGTTTTTTTATACAAAACAACGTTTTTAGCAATATTTTTCAGATTTCGATTAATGCTTATTTTCTCGATCTCGTATATTTATTTTATTTGCTATATTATTATTTACAAATCGATACTAACTTGTTTGTTCATCTTGTAGCAAGTTCATCTTTATTTCATCTTTTGTTTTATTATACTAAAACGAATCTCACATGCTAAAACAACTTTGACGTTAATTTTAGCTGCATTAAACCGACTTAGCAACCCATTCAATTCCTCGCATGCTTAGGAAAAACAATGTTTGCATATCATTCATCGTATTACTAACGCGCGTATTAAAACATCATTCGATATCCTAGTAGAGGCCGCTAATGTGCGGGCGGGGTTGGGTGTTCTTAGTGAACTTCCCAACACGTACCCTCACCCCTTACTCAGGACCGTGGTTTCCGGATGTCCGAATCCATTGGCAACGAGAGTCATTCAATATACGATTAACCGCTCAAGTCGGCATCTATATCGATATGCAAAGGGACGAGCCCAATAAACTCTGACATCGGAAATGGGCCGTATTTTGTATATGGCCCACTACGACATAGAGTGGGCTCGAACGGTTCCGAATAACCATAAAATTCGGTGGCGACTTTGACTTCGATTTAAATTTCCATTTGACCATCTCATGGAGATTCATTCGCCTCCCCAAACCCGCGCGTGGCCGCGTCGGGGTGGACCTATGTCATGTCCACAATTTGGCGACTCTGCTGGGGATTAGCTGATACGTTACTGACCTTCAGCATCCTCAAGGTGAGACTCGAATAGAAATCGTTTGACTAGTACAATACGCGTTTTAGTTTTACGGTTCATGCATAACCCCATATTTTCCCGGGCCGGTACTGGTGACTGACGTCCCACTATACTATCGATGTAGTCCAAATTGGATATGTCGAAGGTGTCCATTAGCCGATTCGTATGGGTTTTACGGCATGTTCTAAGCTCAACTCGACTTAGGATGTCCGCCCCGATTCTCGATAGGTTGTGTACACTGGTATAGACCCTTTCAGACTGACCGAGACTTAGAATTAGAGCATACATGGCGTCGTTATACTGTTTCCATGACTACGTGCTACCTGATTTACAAGTCTTTTTTTTTCAAAAACCGTCTTTTTCAAAATAGCATCCTTTTCAAAATATCCAATTTCAAAACCCGGGACATATACCGAATTTAGGATCCACGATTTTACTCAAAATAGCCTATTCTTAGCCGGTATTACGCCCATTTCAAAACTCGAATATATTGTCGAAACTTTTCAAAACCGTCCCCGGTCCGCCTTTCCGTTTTCTTTCTCGAAAAAGGGCCGGTTCTCCCCGATTCTTTCGGGCCTTTCAAAAATTCAATTTTTCAAAACCTTCCTCTTCTTAGGACTTCCCATATTTAGCAGTGTCGGGTCGTGTCTTAAGTCGTCAAGGTCTTCTAGCGTCGAAACTCCGTCGATCTTACATCGCGGATTTCCTCCCTATCCCGGTCCGCCTTATTAGACTAAGGCAAGGCCCACCTACGTAGGACATACTCCTACAAGGGTCGGCCCGTCTACACAATCGAGTCTAGAAGTCTGGGGAATGTCTCACGTGGACCTCCTTTCGAACAAGGCCCAGCCCACACGGCTGGATCCTAAAGGAGGCCCACCTTTCACAAGTCACCCGTCTAAGTGTCTTTTCCGAGTCAACCTTTTACAAGGCATAACCCTATAACAAAAGGTTTGTGACCCTTACGTCTAAGGGTCACTCGTCCGACACTCGAGTCTTAAACCAAATTTTCGATCCCACTTGGGGGATACCCTTCATTAGAGCGGTCAATCACGGTTGCTCTAAGGGTCATGTCTTACACGTGTCTCACGTACCCCACTTTCGAGCCACTTAGATGCCACACCATCTAAGTCCTATCTGAGTCCGTAGCCTCACTTGGGGGCTATTCTCCGACGGAGCGATTAATCACAGTCACCCCGAGAATCGCACCCTACACATTTGTCTTAGGAGAGTCTAACCCGAGTCAAACATGGTCGCCCCATTTTCGGACTCACCCTCGTGCAGCTTGAGTCTCATCGTCAAGTCCAAGCCAGGGTCGTTACCTCGTCCAGGTCAACGTTCGAGTATCCCGGTCCATGAATCTTAGTCATTCCCGTCACCCCGGGCCGTGTCTAGTTTGACTCCCTCTCTTGCATTTGCGCAAAACCGAGTTTAGGCGAGTCGTGGCACCTGTCGAAGACCTTACCAAAAAAAAAACAACCAACCGAGCATCCAAAAGTCCGAATTGGATTCGAGTCTAAGTTTGAGTCCGAGTCTAGGATACCCTACATCCTCATTTCCAAATCAGAGTCAGAATCTTTTGCATTCTGTCCTCTTTTCAAAACTCAATAAAATCAGCTTTTCTATTGCTCATATATACTTTTCTTATGTGTTTCCGAGAACATGATGAACACCGTCATACACTGTGAGCACATGCACGTGACTATAGGCACATCTATAATGACTGCAGGAAATCGAGACCCGTGTTTTCCTTTACCTGTTCCATGTCTGACATAGGAAGCCACAAAATTACACTTAGCAGGAGCGGTAACGAATCCAATGACGAATCTAGGTAGTCTCCTAGTTTGGGTTCAAGACGGGAGGCAAGCCCATTTCCCACAATAAACACCCCTCCGACAAGATCAACCATACCTACCTACGGTGTTAGTCTGACCAACAGAAAAAAAGACAAAAAAAAAAAAAAACTGGACAAAAAGAAGAAATCGAAAGTCCATGAAAAAGAAAAAAAGCAAAAGGCCAAAACAAAAAAGCAGGCCATCATAAAAAAAGAGCATCCACGACCAGAACGGTCAACACAAATGAAGATCCCATGACCGGGGCTAAGAGGTCAACCAACAAAAAATATTCAAATGCCCATGACCGTGGTCAACGGTCCACTCAAAATCAATACTCATACCATTCAATAAGGGAGAAACAATCAAGTTGGTCAACTAACACCACATTTAGCCTTCCCACATTACAACCCTCAAGACCTTCCCGAGTCCCAGGCTAAAGACAGCCCAGAATTTTGAGGATTCAAGCTCCATAGGATACCCCTAACCATTAGGGCCAGACATGGAAACCAGATCCCGCATCATCAAACATATCCCGATCAAAGTTCGAGCCATTTTACTCGGCTTCCCCCTTTACATAACAAAATTCACAATCACCATACAAAGACCCGAGAGCAAAACTCGTCAAATCCCTTACCTAATCATACACAATCCCGAGAGCAAAACTCGTTAAAATCCCCGAGAGCAAAACTCGTTAAAATCCCCGAGAGCAAAACTCGTTAAAATCCCATCCCAATTCTTCTCATTCAAGCCAGTTACCAACCCAAACACGGGAACTCAACTTGCAGTCGGCACAGAACATGCCCAAAAAAGCTCACACCACCTCTGGGGGCTATCCCGGAGAATGCTCACAGTCACAGGATCAATATCCTAACCATTCTAGCCCTTTGATCATGACATCATTGGGAATGCACCTAGCCTACACCATTGCTATGGCTAGTTACACACGAAGTCCTATTAGACTAGGCATCATAATATATCTTCCGACACTGAACTACGGCATGGTTTGATTTCACTATACGTGAATACGTAGGCAGCCTTTCAACAGAGGCACAACCACCCACATTGACACACATTAAAAAAGCGCCATCATTCCGGTCACGACACCGTCATGTTCTCAGCAGCTAGCTTTGTCGTCCTGGGGGGCTTCTCTTAGGCAGAAAACCTCCATCCACTCACAAAATCCATATAAATTCAAAAAATCTAGCCTCCTTTATGTAGTGTGTCATAGTACTCGGCTCAGTCGAAGACAAGAATCTGTCAGGACTCGAGGCAATACCCACTTTGGAAATGTACCCTAAAATCAAAAATTCAGGAGAGCACTAAACTACAATAGTCTCATTACAGACTACTGCAACCCCGTATAGCATATCTATCCCACTTCGATGTTCGACCATGTTGCCACTCGTCTAGGCTACGGAATAACGCAACTTAAGAGTCTTGTTAGGTGGCCCACCCCCCTACCGAGTCACGGTCCAACCCCTCGAGAGTCCAGTCGTGTCTGTCAACTCGTCCGGTCACGCCCAACGTCGAGTCTGTCGATAGGTCTCTCTCTTCAAATTCTCATTTTAAAATTTGCAAAACTTAGCCATTTGAGAAAACCCTTTTCGACAAGGTCAAATTTCGGTCTATTTAAATTGCAAATTTCTTTTCTACCCATTTCAGTTTTGAAAACCTATTTCCTAGCACGTGAGCTGCTTTCAGGACTTCGATTTCAAAACTAAGCAAAAATCATTTTTCTATTCCCCAGCGCGAGTCATCTTTGTTTCACCTATATGTTGCATGCAAAATTTTATGTAACTTATACAGGTACAATTCAAGACCGCGCAATTCACATAACTCCCCAGCGGCATAGACTTTTACGACATGTCCGATTCCCCACGGAGTTATCATCATCAACTCAGGTCATTTCTAGTCTCCGGCCGGCGGGCCCTTTACGCAGGTCTAATGGACCTTAAACGACCCGACCGGAAGTCTGCCAGGTCTTAATCTTTGATTGGCCTGGTAGCTACTCTGACTTTCGCCTTGTCCAAGCCTCAGTCAGAGTAAGAGCTCTGTAGACACCCACATTTTGACCGCCAGGTGTCTATAGCAGTTTCCGACAAACACCCGATGATGATCGGACGCAAACGTGCTTTAAATACTCAGAAACGGGCTCAAAATCATTGGCATTTGGCTTGGGCTCATTATGGAGTACATATCTCACAAAACCGACCTCAAAATCAGGCCCAGTGGGTCGTTTCGAGTCAAATAAGACTAATTTGGGTCGATTCTGACACCAGGGGTAAAACCGTCTTTTTACGACCGAGTCAAAACCCGTCAAAATTATTTCCGAGACACGTGAGTCAGCCGTGACACCTCACACGGCTGATTCAAGCTCCAATCCTACGGGAAATCAGTTTCACAAAATACTAAACAAATCCGTTTAAGGATGGAATTCGATCTCAAGTAGGAATCCTATCCGAAAACCGATTCAGACACCCGACCGAGTGCAAATACTCGGCCGAGCAGCATATTCCAGCCGTGTTCCCTTTCTTCCTTGACAAGAAAGCGGAATTCTCATGCCTTACAGCTTCCTATATTTCCTATCTCTAGCGGTAGTTCAAACTCTCCTAGCCAAGGTCGGGAATTTCCTATAAATAGCCCCTTGCACACACACTTTTACACAATAATCAATTATCATTCATTATCAATTAGCATCTACAATCTACATTCATTATCAATCATCAATCATCTACAACATCAATTATTCCCATACACACACATAAAATTTAGCATCGAGAAACCGATATTACAAACCCGAAGGAAACCGGCCCGATACCCGACACCCTTCACACGTCACGCCCAAACCGAGCCACCATAACTCACCGACATCCACTCGACGCTCTTGTGCCTAAGCCACGTCCCGACGAGCCCCGATTCGAGTAAACAGAAGCATGTAGGTTGAGGGTGTACCAAAACCCTATTTCTCTTCTTCTTCTCTCTTTCTCCTCGTCCGTCTTATTTTTTATGGGTCGGTCGTCGTTTATTTTATTTTCTAATATCGATACTATTAAAAACTATTTTCATACAACAACATTCTTAAAAATATGATATCGATTTTCTATAATCGAATATTGTATCGAAAAGAATTATATTAAAATCTCGACGATATTAAAAATCGTTACATCTTTTTTTCCGTTCAAACTTTTTTTTACAAAATCTTTTTTTTTTATTCATTCTGAATATTCGATATCAATTTCATAATCGAATATCGGATATGACGAATATCGAAAGCATAAAATCAAATATAATTTAATTCACGTTTTGTACGCGATTTATCAAAATTAGCAATTTTCGAACAACGAGCAAAACCGGGACAGACCCGCACGCGAGTCGCGCCCCACCTAGGCGACTCGCGCACGGGCCTGAAACCCGAGTCCTCTTTTAGCTTTTTTTCGTTCGTTTTATTTTATTATTCTACGAAACGATTTCAAAATTTATATCTTTTCTAAAACTATTCGACGTATTTGATATTGATTTCGTAGTCAATTATCGAATATAACGAATATCGAAAATATTAAGTCGAGTACGAATTATGCAATATTCGTACGCGGTTTAATAAAAGCATCGAATTTTCAAAAAACCGCTTTCGAAATCAGCCCGACACGCGACTCGCCGGCATCCCGGGCGAGCCGCGCGGCCGACTGCCACGACGCGCCTTTATCGTTTTTTTATTATTTTTCGAACTTCGTTTTTTTATACAAAACAACGTTTTTAGCAATATTTTTCAGATTTCGATTAATGCTTATTTTCTCGATCTCGTATATTTATTTTATTTGCTATATTATTATTTACAAATCGATACTAACTTGTTTGTTCATCTTGTAGCAAGTTCATCTTTATTTCATCTTTTGTTTTATTATACTAAAACGAATCTCACATGCTAAAACAACTTTGACGTTAATTTTAGCTGCATTAAACCGACTTAGCAACCCATTCAATTCCTCGCATGCTTAGGAAAAACAATGTTTGCATATCATTCATCGTATTACTAACGCGCGTATTAAAACATCATTCGATATCCTAGTAGAGGCCGCTAATGTGCGGGCGGGGTTGGGTGTTCTTAGTGAACTTCCCAACACGTACCCTCACCCCTTACTCAGGACCGTGGTTTCCGGATGTCCGAATCCATTGGCAACGAGAGTCATTCAATATACGATTAACCGCTCAAGTCGGCATCTATATCGATATGCAAAGGGACGAGCCCAATAAACTCTGACATCGGAAATGGGCCGTATTTTGTATATGGCCCACTACGACATAGAGTGGGCTCGAACGGTTCCGAATAACCATAAAATTCGGTGGCGACTTTGACTTCGATTTAAATTTCCATTTGACCATCTCATGGAGATTCATTCGCCTCCCCAAACCCGCGCGTGGCCGCGTCGGGGTGGACCTATGTCATGTCCACAATTTGGCGACTCTGCTGGGGATTAGCTGATACGTTACTGACCTTCAGCATCCTCAGGGTGAGACTCGAATAGAAATCGTTTGACTAGTACAATACGCGTTTTAGTTTTACGGTTCATGCATAACCCCATATTTTCCCGGGCCGGTACTGGTGACTGACGTCCCACTATACTATCGATGTAGTCCAAATTGGATATGTCGAAGGTGTCCATTAGCCGATTCGTATGGGTTTTACGGCATGTTCTAAGCTCAACTCGACTTAGGAAGTCCGCCCCGATTCTCGATAGGCTGTGTACACTGGTATAGACCCTTTCAGACTGACCGAGACTTAGAATTAGAGCATACATGGCGTCGTTATACTGTTTCCATGACTACGTGCTACCTGATTTACAAGTCTTTTTTTTTTTCAAAAACCGTCTTTTTCAAAATAGCATCCTTTTCAAAATATCCAATTTCAAAACCCGGGACATATACCGAATTTAGGATCCACGATTTTACTCAAAATAGCCTATTTTTAGCCGGTATTACGCCCATTTCAAAACTCGAATATATTTTCGAAACTTTTCAAAACCGTCCCCGGTCCGCCTTTCCGTTTTCTTTCTCGAAAAAGGGCCGGTTCTCCCCGATTCTTTCGGGCCTTTCAAAAATTCAATTTTTCAAAACCTTCCTCTTCTTAGGACTTCCCATATTTAGCAGTGTCGGGTCGTGTCTTAAGTCGTCAAGGTCTTCTAGCGTCGAAACTCCGTCGATCTTACATCGCGGATTTCCTCCCTATCCCGGTCCGCCTTATTAGACTAAGGCAAGGCCCACCTACGTAGGACATACTCCTACAAGGGTCGGCCCGTCTACACAATCGAGTCTAGAAGTCTGGGGAATGTCTCACGTGGACCTCCTTTCGAACAAGGCCCAGCCCACACGGCTGGATCCTAAAGGAGGCCCACCTTTCACAAGTCACCCGTCTAAGTGTCTTTTCCGAGTCAACCTTTTACAAGGCATAACCCTATAACAAAAGGTTTGTGACCCTTACGTCTAAGGGTCACTCGTCCGACACTCGAGTCTTAAACCAAATTTTCGATCCCACTTGGGGGATACCCTTCATTAGAGCGGTCAATCACGGTTGCTCTAAGGGTCATGTCTTACACGTGTCTCACGTACCCCACTTTCGAGCCACTTAGATGCCACACCATCTAAGTCCTATCTGAGTCCGTAGCCTCACTTGGGGGCTATTCTCCGACGGAGCGATTAATCACAGTCACCCCGAGAATCGCACCCTACACATTTGTCTTAGGAGAGTCTAACCCGAGTCAAACATGGTCGCCCCATTTTCGGACTCACCCTCGTGCAGCTTGAGTCTCATCGTCAAGTCCAAGCCAGGGTCGTTACCTCGTCCAGGTCAACGTTCGAGTATCCCGGTCCATGAATCTTAGTCATTCCCGTCACCCCGGGCCGTGTCTAGTTTGACTCCCTCTCTTGCATTTGCGCAAAACCGAGTTTAGGCGAGTCGTGGCACCTGTCGAAGACCTTACCAAAAAAAAAACAACCAACCGAGCATCCAAAAGTCCGAATTGGATTCGAGTCTAAGTTTGAGTCCGAGTCTAGGATACCCTACATCCTCATTTCCAAATCAGAGTCAGAATCTTTTGCATTCTGTCCTCTTTTCAAAACTCAATAAAATCAGCTTTTCTATTGCTCATATATACTTTTCTTATGTGTTTCCGAGAACATGATGAACACCGTCATACACTGTGAGCACATGCACGTGACTATAGGCACATCTATAATGACTGCAGGAAATCGAGACCCGTGTTTTCCTTTACCTGTTCCATGTCTGACATAGGAAGCCACAAAATTACACTTAGCAGGAGCGGTAACGAATCCAATGACGAATCTAGGTAGTCTCCTAGTTTGGGTTCAAGACGGGAGGCAAGCCCATTTCCCACAATAAACACCCCTCCGACAAGATCAACCATACCTACCTACGGTGTTAGTCTGACCAACAGAAAAAAAGACAAAAAAAAAAAAACTGGACAAAAAGAAGAAATCGAAAGTCCATGAAAAAGAAAAAAAGCAAAAGGCCAAAACAAAAAAGCAGGCCATCATAAAAAAAGAGCATCCACGACCAGAACGGTCAACACAAATGAAGATCCCATGACCGGGGCTAAGAGGTCAACCAACAAAAAATATTCAAATGCCCATGACCGTGGTCAACGGTCCACTCAAAATCAATACTCATACCATTCAATAAGGGAGAAACAATCAAGCTGGTCAACTAACACCACATTTAGCCTTCCCACATTACAACCCTCAAGACCTTCCCGAGACCCAGGCTAAAGACAGCCCGGAATTTTGAGGATTCAAGCTCCATAGGATACCCCTAACCATTAGGGCCAGACATGGAAACCAGATCCCGCATCATCAAACATATCCCGATCAAAGTTCGAGCCATTTTACTCGGCTTCCCCCTTTACATAACAAAATTCACAATCACCATACAAAGACCCGAGAGCAAAACTCGTCAAATCCCTTACCTAATCATACACAATCCCGAGAGCAAAACTCGTTAAAATCCCCGAGAGCAAAACTCGTTAAAATCCCCGAGAGCAAAACTCGTTAAAATCCCATCCCAATTCTTCTCATTCAAGCCAGTTACCAACCCAAACACGGGAACTCAACTTGCAGTCGGCACAGAACATGCCCAAAAAAGCTCACACCACCTCTGGGGGCTATCCCGGAGAATGCTCACAGTCACAGGATCAATATCCTAACCATTCTAGCCCTTTGATCATGACATCATTGGGAATGCACCTAGCCTACACCATTGCTATGGCTAGTTACACACGAAGTCCTATTAGACTAGGCATCATAATATATCTTCCGACACTGAACTACGGCATGGTTTGATTTCACTATACGTGAATACGTAGGCAGCCTTTCAACAGAGGCACAACCACCCACATTGACACACATTAAAAAAGCGCCATCATTCCGGTCACGACACCGTCATGTTCTCAGCAGCTAGCTTTGTCGTCCTGGGGGGCTTCTCTTAGGCAGAAAACCTCCATCCACTCACAAAATCCATATAAATTCAAAAAATCTAGCCTCCTTTATGTAGTGTGTCATAGTACTCGGCTCAGTCGAAGACAAGAATCTGTCAGGACTCGAGGCAATACCCACTTTGGAAATGTACCCTAAAATCAAAAATTCAGGAGAGCACTAAACTACAATAGTCTCATTACAGACTACTGCAACCCCGTATAGCATATCTATCCCACTTCGATGTTCGACCATGTTGCCACTCGTCTAGGCTACGGAATAGCGCAACTTAAGAGTCTTGTTAGGTGGCCCACCCCCCTACCGAGTCACGGTCCAACCCCTCGAGAGTCCAGTCGTGTCTGTCAACTCGTCCGGTCACGCCCAGCGTCGAGTCTGTCGATAGGTCTCTCTCTTCAAATTCTCATTTTAAAATTTGCAAAACTTAGCCATTTGAGAAAACCCTTTTCAACAAGGTCAAATTTCGGTCTATTTAAATTGCAAATTTCTTTTCTACCCATTTCAGTTTTGAAAACCTATTTCCTAGCACGTGAGCTGCTTTCAAGACTTCGATTTCAAAACTAAGCAAAAATCATTTTTCTATTCCTCAGCGCGAGTCATCTTTGTTTCACCTACATGTTGCATGCAAAATTTTATGTAACTTATACAGGTACAATTCAAGACCGCGCAATTCACATAACTCCCCAGCGGCATAGACTTTTACGACAAGTCCGATTCCCCACGGAGTTATCATCATCAACTCAGGTACATTTCTAGTCTCCGGCCGGCGGGCCCTTTACGCAGGTCTAATGGACCTTAAACGACCCGACCGGAAGTCTGCCAGGTCTTAATCTTTGATTGGCCTGGTAGCTACTCTGACTTTCGCCTTGTCCAAGCCTCAGTCAGAGTAAGGGCTCTGTAGACACCCACATTTTGACCGCCAGGTGTCTATAGCAGTTTCCGACAAACACCCGATGATGATCGGACGCAAACGTGCTTTAAATACTCAGAAACGGGCTCAAAATCATTGGCATTTGGCTTGGGCTCATTATGGAGTACATATCTCACAAAACCGACCTCAAAATCAGGCCCAGTGGGTCGTTTCGAGTCAAATAAGACTAATTTGGGTCGATTCTGACACCAGGGGTAAAACCGTCTTTTTACGACCGAGTCAAAACCCGTCAAAATTATTTCCGAGACACGTGAGTCAGCCGTGACACCTCACACGGCTGATTCAAGCTCCAATCCTACGGGAAATCAGTTTCACAAAATACTAAACAAATCCGTTTAAGGATGGAATTCGATCTCAAGTAGGAATCCTATCCGAAAACCGATTCAGACACCCGACCGAGTGCAAATACTCGGCCGAGCAGCATATTCCAGCCGTGTTCCCTTTCTTCCTTGACAAGAAAGTGGAATTCTCATGCCTTACAGCTTCCTATATTTCCTATCTCTAGTGGTAGTTCAAACTCTCCTAGCCAAGATCGGGAATTCCCTATAAATAGCCCCTTGCACACACACTTTTACACAATAATCAATTATCATTCATTATCAATTAGCATCTACAATCTACATTCATTATCAATCATCAATCATCTACAACATCAATTATTCCCATACACACACATAAAATTTAGCATCGAGAAACCGATATTACAAACCCGAAGGAAACCGACCCGATACCCGACACCCTTCACACGTCATGCCCAAACCGAGCCACCATAACTCACCGACATCCACTGGACGCTCTTGTGCCTAAGCCACGTCCCGACGAGCCCCGATTCGAGTAAACAGAAGCATGTAGGTTGAGGGTGTAACAAAACCCTATTTCTCTTCTTCTTCTCTCTTTCTCCTCGTCCGTCTTATTTTTTATGGGTCGGTCGTCGTTTATTTTATTTTCTAATATCGATACTATTAAAAACTATTTTCATACAACAACATTCTTAAAAATATGATATCGATTTTCTATAATCGAATATTGTATCGAAAAGAATTATATTAAAATCTCGACGATATTAAAAATCGTTACATCTTTTTTTCCGTTCAAACTTTTTTTTACAAAATCTTTTTTTTTATTCATTCTGAATATTCGATATCGATTTCATAATCGAATATCGGATATGACGAATATCGAAAGCATAAAATCAAATATAATTTAATTCACGTTTTGTACGCGATTTATCAAAATTAGCAATTTTCGAACGAGCAAAACCGGGACAGACCCGCACGCGAGTCGCGCCCCACCTAGGCGACTCGCGCACGGGCCTGATACCCGAGTCCTCTTTTAGCTTTTTTTCGTTCGTTTTATTTTATTATTCTACGAAACGATTTCAAAATTTATATCTTTTCTAAAACTATTCGACGTATTTGATATTGATTTCGTAGTCAATTATCGAATATAACGAATATCGAAAATATTAAGTCGAGTACGAATTATGCAATATTCGTACGCAGTTTAATAAAAGCATCGAATTTTCAAAAAACCGCTTTCGAAATCAGCCCGACACGCGACTCGCCGGCATCCCGGGCGAGCCGCGCGGCCGACTGCCACGACGCGCCTTTATCGTTTTTTTTATTATTTTTCGAACTTCGTTTTTTTATACAAAACAACGTTTTTAGCAATATTTTTCAGATTTCGATTAATGCTTATTTTCTCGATCTCGTATATTTATTTTATTTGCTATATTATTATTTACAAATCGATACTAACTTGTTTGTTCATCTTGTAGCAAGTTCATCTTTATTTCATCTTTTGTTTTATTATACTAAAACGAATCTCACATGCTAAAACAACTTTGACGTTAATTTTAGCTGCATTAAACCGACTTAGCAACCCATTCAATTCCTCGCATGCTTAGGAAAAACAATGTTTGCATATCATTCATCGTATTACTAACGCGCGTATTAAAACATCATTCGATATCCTAGTAGAGGCCGCTAATGTGCGGGCGGGGTTGGGTGTTCTTAGTGAACTTCCCAACACGTACCCTCACCCCTTACTCAGGACCGTGGTTTCCGGATGTCCGAATCCATTGGCAACGAGAGTCATTCAATATACGATTAACCGCTCAAGTCGGCATCTATATCGATATGCAAAGGGACGAGCCCAATCAACTCTGACATCGGAAATGGGCCGTATTTTGTATACGGCCCACTACGACATAGAGTGGGCTCGAACGGTTCCGAATAACCATAAAATTCGGTGGCGACTCCGACTTCGATTTAAATTTCCATTTGACCATCTCATGGAGATTCATTCGCCTCCCCAAACCCGCGCGTGGCCGCGTCGGGGTGGACCTATGTCATGTCCACAATTTGGCGACTCTGCTGGGGATTAGCTGATACGTTACTGACCTTCAGCATCCTCAGGGTGAGACTCGAATAGAAATCGTTTGACTAGTACAATACGCGTTTTAGTTTTACGGTTCATGCATAACCCCATATTTTCCCGGGCCGGTACTGGTGACTGACGTCCCACTATACTATCGATGTAGTCCAAATTGGATATGTCGAAGGTGTCCATTAGCCGATTCGTATGGGTTTTACGGCATGTTCTAAGCTCAACTCGACTTAGGAAGTCCGCCCCGATTCTCGATAGGCTGTGTACACTGGTATAGACCCTTTCAGACTGACCGAGACTTAGAATTAGAGCATACATGGCGTCGTTATACTGTTTCCATGACTACGTGCTACCTGATTTACAAGTCTTTTTTTTTTCAAAAACCGTCTTTTTCAAAATAGCATCCTTTTCAAAATATCCAATTTCAAAACCCGGGACATATACCGAATTTAGGATCCACGATTTTACTCAAAATAGCCTATTTTTAGCCGGTATTACGCCCATTTCAAAACTCGAATATATTTTCGAAACTTTTCAAAACCGTCCCCGGTCCGCCTTTCCGTTTTCTTTCTCGAAAAAGGGCCGGTTCTCCCCGATTCTTTCGGGCCTTTCAAAAATTCAATTTTTCAAAACCTTCCTCTTCTTAGGACTTCCCATATTTAGCAGTGTCGGGTCGTGTCTTAAGTCGTCAAGGTCTTCTAGCGTCGAAACTCCGTCGATCTTACATCGCGGATTTCCTCCCTATCCCGGTCCGCCTTATTAGACTAAGGCAAGGCCCACCTACGTAGGACATACTCCTACAAGGGTCGGCCCGTCTACACAATCGAGTCTAGAAGTCTGGGGAATGTCTCACGTGGACCTCCTTTCGAACAAGGCCCAGCCCACACGGCTGGATCCTAAAGGAGGCCCACCTTTCACAAGTCACCCGTCTAAGTGTCTTTTCCGAGTCAACCTTTTACAAGGCATAACCCTATAACAAAAGGTTTGTGACCCTTACGTCTAAGGGTCACTCGTCCGACACTCGAGTCTTAAACCAAATTTTCGATCCCACTTGGGGGATACCCTTCATTAGAGCGGTCAATCACGGTTGCTCTAAGGGTCATGTCTTACACGTGTCTCACGTACCCCACTTTCGAGCCACTTAGATGCCACACCATCTAAGTCCTATCTGAGTCCGTAGCCTCACTTGGGGGCTATTCTCCGACGGAGCGATTAATCACAGTCACCCCGAGAATCGCACCCTACACATTTGTCTTAGGAGAGTCTAACCCGAGTCAAACATGGTCGCCCCATTTTCGGACTCACCCTCGTGCAGCTTGAGTCTCATCGTCAAGTCCAAGCCAGGGTCGTTACCTCGTCCAGGTCAACGTTCGAGTATCCCGGTCCATGAATCTTAGTCATTCCCGTCACCCCGGGCCGTGTCTAGTTTGACTCCCTCTCTTGCATTTGCGCAAAACCGAGTTTAGGCGAGTCGTGGCACCTGTCGAAGACCTTACCAAAAAAAAAACAACCAACCGAGCATCCGAAAGTCCGAATTGGATTCGAGTCTAAGTTTGAGTCCGAGTCTAGGATACCCTACATCCTCATTTCCAAATCAGAGTCAGAATCTTTTGCATTCTGTCCTCTTTTCAAAACTCAATAAAATCAGCTTTTCTATTGCTCATATATACTTTTCTTATGTGTTTCCGAGAACATGATGAACACCGTCATACACTGTGAGCACATGCACGTGACTATAGGCACATCTATAATGACTGCAGGAAATCGAGACCCGTGTTTTCCTTTACCTGTTCCATGTCTGACATAGGAAGCCACAAAATTACACTTAGCAGGAGCGGTAACGAATCCAATGACGAATCTAGGTAGTCTCCTAGTTTGGGTTCAAGACGGGAGGCAAGCCCATTTCCCACAATAAACACCCCTCCGACAAGATCAACCATACCTACCTACGGTGTTAGTCTGACCAACAGAAAAAAAGACAAAAAAAAAAAAACTGGACAAAAAGAAGAAATCGAAAGTCCATGAAAAAGAAAAAAAGCAAAAGGCCAAAACAAAAAAGCAGGCCATCATAAAAAAAGAGCATCCACGACCAGAACGGTCAACACAAATGAAGATCCCATGACCGGGGCTAAGAGGTCAACCAACAAAAAATATTCAAATGCCCATGACCGTGGTCAACGGTCCACTCAAAATCAATACTCATACCATTCAATAAGGGAGAAACAATCAAGCTGGTCAACTAACACCACATTTAGCCTTCCCACATTACAACCCTCAAGACCTTCCCGAGACCCAGGCTAAAGACAGCCCGGAATTTTGAGGATTCAAGCTCCATAGGATACCCCTAACCATTAGGGCCAGACATGGAAACCAGATCCCGCATCATCAAACATATCCCGATCAAAGTTCGAGCCATTTTACTCGGCTTCCCCCTTTACATAACAAAATTCACAATCACCATACAAAGACCCGAGAGCAAAACTCGTCAAATCCCTTACCTAATCATACACAATCCCGAGAGCAAAACTCGTTAAAATCCCCGAGAGCAAAACTCGTTAAAATCCCCGAGAGCAAAACTCGTTAAAATCCCATCCCAATTCTTCTCATTCAAGCCAGTTACCAACCCAAACACGGGAACTCAACTTGCAGTCGGCACAGAACATGCCCAAAAAAGCTCACACCACCTCTGGGGGCTATCCCGGAGAATGCTCACAGTCACAGGATCAATATCCTAACCATTCTAGCCCTTTGATCATGACATCATTGGGAATGCACCTAGCCTACACCATTGCTATGGCTAGTTACACACGAAGTCCTATTAGACTAGGCATCATAATATATCTTCCGACACTGAACTACGGCATGGTTTGATTTCACTATACGTGAATACGTAGGCAGCCTTTCAACAGAGGCACAACCACCCACATTGACACACATTAAAAAAGCGCCATCATTCCGGTCACGACACCGTCATGTTCTCAGCAGCTAGCTTTGTCGTCCTGGGGGGCTTCTCTTAGGCAGAAAACCTCCATCCACTCACAAAATCCATATAAATTCAAAAAATCTAGCCTCCTTTATGTAGTGTGTCATAGTACTCGGCTCAGTCGAAGACAAGAATCTGTCAGGACTCGAGGCAATACCCACTTTGGAAATGTACCCTAAAATCAAAAATTCAGGAGAGCACTAAACTACAATAGTCTCATTACAGACTACTGCAACCCCGTATAGCATATCTATCCCACTTCGATGTTCGACCATGTTGCCACTCGTCTAGGCTACGGAATAGCGCAACTTAAGAGTCTTGTTAGGTGGCCCACCCCCTTACCGAGTCACGGTCCAACCCCTCGAGAGTCCAGTCGTGTCTGTCAACTCGTCCGGTCACGCCCAGCGTCGAGTCTGTCGATAGGTCTCTCTCTTCAAATTCTCATTTTAAAATTTGCAAAACTTAGCCATTTGAGAAAACCCTTTTCAACAAGGTCAAATTTCGGTCTATTTAAATTGCAAATTTCTTTTCTACCCATTTCAGTTTTGAAAACCTATTTCCTAGCACGTGAGCTGCTTTCAAGACTTCGATTTCAAAACTAAGCAAAAATCATTTTTCTATTCCTCAGCGCGAGTCATCTTTGTTTCACCTACATGTTGCATGCAAAATTTTATGTAACTTATACAGGTACAATTCAAGACCGCGCAATTCACATAACTCCCCAGCGGCATAGACTTTTACGACAAGTCCGATTCCCCACGGAGTTATCATCATCAACTCAGGTACATTTCTAGTCTCCGGCCGGCGGGCCCTTTACGCAGGTCTAATGGACCTTAAACGACCCGACCGGAAGTCTGCCAGGTCTTAATCTTTGATTGGCCTGGTAGCTACTCTGACTTTCGCCTTGTCCAAGCCTCAGTCAGAGTAAGGGCTCTGTAGACACCCACATTTTGACCGCCAGGTGTCTATAGCAGTTTCCGACAAACATCCGATGATGATCGGACGCAAACGTGCTTTAAATACTCAGAAACGGGCTCAAAATCATTGGCATTTGGCTTGGGCTCATTATGGAGTACATATCTCACAAAACCGACCTCAAAATCAGGCCCAGTGGGTCGTTTCGAGTCAAATAAGACTAATTTGGGTCGATTCTGACACCAGGGGTAAAACCGTCTTTTTACGACCGAGTCAAAACCCGTCAAAATTATTTCCGAGACACGTGAGTCAGCCGTGACACCTCACACGGCTGATTCAAGCTCCAATCCTACGGGAAATCAGTTTCACAAAATACTAAACAAATCCGTTTAAGGATGGAATTCGATCTCAAGTAGGAATCCTATCCGAAAACCGATTCAGACACCCGACCGAGTGCAAATACTCGGCCGAGCAGCATATTCCAGCCGTGTTCCCTTTCTTCCTTGACAAGAAAGCGGAATTCTCATGCCTTACAGCTTCCTATATTTCCTATCTCTAGCGGTAGTTCAAACTCTCCTAGCCAAGGTCGGGAATTTCCTATAAATAGCCCCTTGCACACACACTTTTACACAATAATCAATTATCATTCATTATCAATTAGCATCTACAATCTACATTCATTATCAATCATCAATCATCTACAACATCAATTATTCCCATACACACACATAAAATTTAGCATCGAGAAACCGATATTACAAACCCGAAGGAAACCGGCCCGATACCCGACACCCTTCACACGTCACGCCCAAACCGAGCCACCATAACTCACCGACATCCACTCGACGCTCTTGTGCCTAAGCCACGTCCCGACGAGCCCCGATTCGAGTAAACAGAAGCATGTAGGTTGAGGGTGTAACAAAACCCTATTTCTCTTCTTCTTCTCTCTTTCTCCTCGTCCGTCTTATTTTTTATGGGTCGGTCGTCGTTTATTTTATTTTCTAATATCGATACTATTAAAAACTATTTTCATACAACAACATTCTTAAAAATATGATATCGATTTTCTATAATCGAATATTGTATCGAAAAGAATTATATTAAAATCTCGACGATATTAAAAATCGTTACATCTTTTTTTCCGTTCAAACTTTTTTTTACAAAATCTTTTTTTTTATTCATTCTGAATATTCGATATCGATTTCATAATCAAATATCGGATATGACGAATATCGAAAGCATAAAATCAAATATAATTTAATTCACGTTTTGTACGCGATTTATCAAAATTAGCAATTTTCGATCAACGAGCAAAACCGGGACAGACCCGCACGCGAGTCGCGCCCCACCTAGGCGACTCGCGCACGGGCCTGAAACCCGAGTCCTCTTTTAGCTTTTTTTCGTTCGTTTTATTTTATTATTCTACGAAACGATTTCAAAATTTATATCTTTTCTAAAACTATTCGACGTATTTGATATTGATTTCGTAGTCAATTATCGAATATAACGAATATCGAAAATATTAAGTCGAGTACGAATTATGCAATATTCGTACGCGGTTTAATAAAAGCATCGAATTTTCAAAAAACCGCTTTCGAAATCAGCCCGACACGCGACTCGCCGGCATCCCGGGCGAGCCGCGCGGCCGACTGCCACGACGCGCCTTTATCGTTTTTTTTATTATTTTTCGAACTTCGTTTTTTTATACAAAACAACGTTTTTAGCAATATTTTTCAGATTTCGATTAATGCTTATTTTCTCGATCTCGTATATTTATTTTATTTGCTATATTATTATTTACAAATCGATACTAACTTGTTTGTTCATCTTGTAGCAAGTTCATCTTTATTTCATCTTTTGTTTTATTATACTAAAACGAATCTCACATGCTAAAACAACTTTGACGTTAATTTTAGTTGCATTAAACCGACTTAGTAACCCATTCAATTCCTCGCATGCTTAGGAAAAACAATGTTTGCATATCATTCATCGTATTACTAACGCGCGTATTAAAACATCATTCGATATCCTAGTAGAGGCCGCTAATGTGCGGGCGGGGTTGGGTGTTCTTAGTGAACTTCCCAACACGTACCCTCACCCCTTACTCAGAACCGTGGTTTCCGGATGTCCGAATCCATTGGCAACGAGAGTCATTCAATATACGATTAACCGCTCAAGTCGGCATATATATCGATATGCAAAGGGACGAGCTCAATAAACTCTGACATCGGAAATGGGCCGTATTTTGTATACGGCCCACTACGACATAGAGTGGGCTCGAACGGTTCCGAATAACCATAAAATTCGGTGGCGACTCCGACTTCGATTTAAATTTCCATTTGACCATCTCATAGAGATTCATTCGCCTCCCCAAACCCGCGCGTGGCCGCGTCGGGGTGGACCTATGTCATGTCCACAACGTTGTTTGCATATCATTTCACCGGATTACTAACGCGCATATTAGAAAGTCAAACGATGTCTTAGTAGAGGCCGCTAAGTGCGGGCGGGGTTGGGTGTCCTTAGTGGGCTTCCCAACACGTACCCTCACCCCTTACTCAGAACCTCGGTTTCCGGATGTCCGAAACCGTTAGCGCAAGAGAGTCATTCAATACACGATAATCGGTAGTGACGGTATCGGTATCGCAATGCAAAGGGACGAGCCCAATAAACTCTGAAATCGAAGTGGGCTGTACTTTGTGTATGGCCCATAACGACATAGAGTGGGCTCGAACGGGTCCGAACTCCCACAAAGTTCGGTGGTGACTCCATTTTGACTTAAATTTCAATTCGATCAATTCTCATATGGAGATGCATTCGCCTAACCAAACCCGCGCGTGGCCGCGTCGGGGTGGACCTACGTCATGTCCACAATTTGGCGACTCCGCTGGGGATTAACTGATGTGTGACTTACCATCGGCATCCTTAGGGTGAGACTCGAATAAAAATCGTTTGACTAGTACAATACGCGTTTTAGTTTTACGGTTCATGCATAACCCTATATTTTCCCGGGCCGGTACTGGTGACCGACTTCCCACTATACCGTGATGTACTCCGACTTGGATACGTCAAAGGTGTTCATAGTCGATTCGTATGGACTTTGCGGCATGTTCTAAGCTCAACTCGACTTAGGAAGTCCGTCCCGATTCTCGTCTAGACTATGAGCACTGGTATAGACCCCATTTAGACCGACCGAGACTTAGTGTAAAGCATACATGGTGTCGTCATAATGCTTGCGTGACTATGTGCTACTTGGTTTTCGTGTCGTTTTCAAAAACCGTCATTTCAAAAAGTGCATCTTTCCAAAAATATTCAAATTTTCAAAAACCGGAGTGCTACCGAAATTAGGACTTACGATTTAACTCAAGACAAGCCTATTTTTAGCCGGTATGCTATCCATTTCAAAAATTCAAAATTTTCGCCAAATTTAAAAGTCGGGATCCTCTTTCGATACACAAATCTTCGGAAATTCATTTTGGATATTCAAAATTCCGAAATTCCAAAAATGTATCTTTTCAAAAAATATCCAATTTTCAAAAAACTCGGAAAGCTGCCGAAATTTAGGACTTACGATTTGACTCCAAACAAGCCTATTTTCTAGCCGGCATGCCGCCCATTTCAAAATTCGAACTTCCGATCCACCATTCGATTTTCGAATTTTCAAAATTCAATTTCGATTTTCAAATCCTCGTGATGCCATTTTCAATTTTCAAATCTTTGAGATACCGTTTTCGATTTTCAAATCTTCGGGATCTTATCTTCAATTTTCAAATTGTCGGAAATTCTTTTTTTCGATATTCAAATTTTCAAAGTGTCAAATATTCAACTTTTCAAAAACTCGGTCCTATTGGCCCACGTCCAATTTCAGGACCGTCTTCTCAAATTTCAACTATCCAATTTCAAAACCCGGGATGTATACCGAATTTAGGGCTTATGATTTTACTCAAAACATCCTATTTCTAGCCGGTATTCTGCCCATTTCAAAACTCGAAAATATTTTCGAATTTTCAAAAAATCGCGGCCTGATGGCACTTTTTTCGATTTCCAAAAAATCGGACCCTTCCACCGTTTTTCCGGATTTTTTCTAAAAATCCTTTTCAAAACCTTCCTCTTCTTAGGACTTCCCGTATTTAGCAGTGTCGGGTCTTGTCATAAGTCGTCGAAGGTCTTTAGCGTCGAAACTCCGTTGATCTTACATCACGGGTTTCCTCCCTATCCCAGTCCGTCTTATTTGACTAAGGCATGGCCCACCTACGTAGGGCATACTCCTACCAAGGAAAGTCTGTTTACACACTCGAGTCCTAGCTAGAAAGTCTCACGCGACCTTTCCCTCTAACAGGACGGTCCCCATGACCCTTCCTAAGGGAATTTCGCCCGTCTTTCAATCCGTTAGTCGAGTCATCCCAATTCGAGAATCCTTTAACTTAAGGGTCTACCCTAATCACAGGGTCTATCCTTATTCAAGTCAAGTCAAGGGTCTCTAGTGTCGAAACTCTGCCGATCTTACATCGCGAGTTTCTTCCCTTACCCCGTCTGCCTTTCCTCGAGGCCAGGTCAACCTTTTACAAGGCCTAGCCCTATAACAAAAGGTTCGTGATCCTTACATCTAAGGGTCACTCGTCCAACACTCGAGTTTTAGCAAAACCTCGATCTCACTCGGGGGCTACCCTTCAGCAGAGCGATCAATCACGGTTGCTCTAAGGGTCATGTCTTACACGTGTTGTCTCACGTACCCCACTTTTGAGTCACTTAGATGCCACACCATCTGAGTCCCATTAGAGTCCTCGGTCTCACTCGGGGGCTACCCTTTCAGCAGAGCGATCAATCATGGTTGCTCTAAGGGTCATGTCCTACACGTGGTGTCTCACGTGTGTCCCTTTCAAGTCACTTAGATGCTACACCATATGAGTCCTATCAAAGTTTTTAGTCTTACTCGGGGGCTGTCCTCCACCCGAGCATTCGACCACAGTCACCTTAAGGAGTACCTTACGTTCATCATACACCGGCGTCCATATGATGCCTTCTTCGAGTCGTACATATGCTATGAACACTCGAGTCTCCTAAAGGTTTAGGTTGCCACGGTTGGTCCGAACACGTGACGCGGTCAAACACGGTCGCCCCATTTTCGGACCCACCCTCGTGCAGCTTGAGTCTCATCGTCGAGTCCAAGCCAAGGTCGTTACCTCGTCTAGGTCAACGTTCGAGTATCCCGGTCCAAGAGTCTTTGTCGACCCGTCACCCCGGGCCATGTCTAGTTTGACTCCCTCTCTTGCATTTGCGCAAAGTCGAGTTTAGGCGAGTCGTGGCACCCGTCGTTCTCTCCAATCAAAGACCTTACCAAAAAAAAAACCAAGCATCCTTTAGTCTGGATTTGATTCGAGTCTAAGTCTGAGTCCGAGTTTAGGGTACCCTACATCCTAATTTCCAAATCAGAGTCAGAGTCATTTGCATTCTGTCCTCTTTTCAAAAGTCAATAAAATCAGCTTTCAATATTCTACTTCTCATATATGCTTTCCTCATGTGTTTCCGAGAACATGATGAACACCATCATACACTGTGAGCACATGCACGTGACTATTATAGGCCCGTCTATAATGACTGCAGGAATTGAGGCCCGTGTTTTCCTTTACCTGTTCCATATCTGACATAGAAAGCCACATAACTACCCTTAGCAGGAGCATATTGAATCCTATGACAAATCTGGGTAATCTCCTAATTTGGGTTCAAGACGGGAGGCAAGCCCATTTCCCACAGTAAAACACCCCTCCAATAAGACCAAAAATCCCTACCTTAGGCGTTAGTCTGACCAAAAAGGAAAAAAGAAGCATCGCTGTAGACTTGATGCCAGAAATACCCAACTTGGGACGATGCTCCCACCAAGCCTGCTCGGAATTATGATGACAATACCGAGATCCAAACCACCATGTTTGCCGTAGATACTTCATCGCGAGTTGTACTCACATAAACACCAACTAGGCTTACACCTTACAAAGGTTTAGCTCCACAAGCCTAATCCAACCGATGGGCCCACCCCCATATCCACCCACAACACCATAGGAGGGGATTACCGTAAAAAAAAAAAAAAAAGAGTTGGACAAAAAAATCAAAAGTCCAAGGAAAAAGCAAAAGGCCAAAACAAAAGAGCTGGCCATGACCAAAAAAAAGAACTCCCAAACATCCCTCGACCAGATACGGTCAATCCCTTGACCGGGGCACGGTCAACTCGAATGAAGAATCCCATAACCGGGGCTAAGAGGTCAACCAACAAAAAATTAAAAAAATCCCATGACCGGGGCTAAGAGGTCAACCAACATTCAAAACGCCCATGACCGGGGCTAAGAGGTCAACCAACAAAAAATCCATGACCGGGGCTAAGAGGTCAACCAAAAAATATTCAAGATCCCATGACCGTAGTGAAAACGGTCAAATTCAAAGTTATCATAACTCATACCATCCAATAGGGGAGTGACAATCAAGCTGGTCAGCTAACACCACACTCAGCCTTCCCACATTACAACCCTCAAGACCTTCCCGAGACCTAGGCTAAGAGACAGCTCGGAATTTTGAGGATTCAAGCTCCATAGGATACACCCTAATCTTTAGGGCCAGGCATGGAAATTAGATCCCGCATCATCAAACCTACCCCGATCGAAGTTCGAGTCATTTTTACTCGACTTCCCCCTTTCCTACCACATTACAATACCTTACCATCGAAGCCTTAGCTCCACAAAATCGAACTCCAGATTTCGAAGCATCAAAGCCACTTATGACTTAGCTCCACATTTCCATAAACATCCAAACTAGTTACCAACCCCAAACACGGGAACTCAACCTGCGGTCGGCATAGAACATGCCCAAATAGTGCACACCACCTCTGGGGGCTATCCCGGAGAACACTCACAGTCACAGGATCAATATCCTAACCATTCTAGCCCTTTGATCAAGACATCATTGGGAATGCACCTAGCCTACACCATCGCTATGGCTAGTTACACACAAAGTCTTATTAGACTAGGCATCATAATATATCTTCCGACACTGAACTACGGTTTGGTTTGATTTCACTACACGTGAATACGTAGGCAGCCTTTCAATAAAGGCACAACCACCCACATTGACACACATTCAAAAAGCGCCATCATTCCGGTCACGACACCATCATGTTCTCAACAGCTAGCTTGGTCATCCTGGGGGCTTCTCTTAGGCAGAAAACCTCCATCCACTCACAAAATCTAGATAAATTCAAAAAAAAAAAATCTAGCCTCCTTTCTATAGTGTATCCTAGTACTCGGCTCAGTCGAAGACGAGAATCTGTCAGGACTCGAAGCAATACCCATTTTGGACTGTACCCTAAAAATCAGAAATCCAGAGGGGCACCAGATTAAAACAGTCTCATTACAGACTACTACCATTGTTCCCATTTTGACTTCGACCATGTTGCCACTTGCCTAGGCTGCGGAATAACGCAACTTGAGAGTCTTGTTAGGTGGCCCACCCCCCTACCGAGTCACGGTCCAACCCCTCGAGAGTTCAGTCGTGTCTGTCAACTCGTCCGGTCACGTATAGAGTCGAGTCTGTCAGTATACCTCTCTCTTCAAATTCTCATTTTAAAATTTACAAAACTTAGCCATTTGAGAAAATCCTTTTCGACAAGGTCAAATTTCGGTCTATTTAAGTTGCAAATTTCATTTCTACCCATTTCAGTTTTGAAAACCTATTTCTTAGCATGTGATTTTTCAGGACTTCGATTTCAAAACTAAGCAAAAATCATTTCCCCAGCGCGAGTCATACGTGTTTTACCTACGTGTTGCATGCAAAATTTTGTGTAACTTATACAGGTACGACCCAAGACCGTGCAGCTCACATATCTCCCCAGCAGAAAGCCCAAGACGACATCTTCTCTCGAATCAACACGGGATGGGCCCATATACAAGCGCGCCCGGGACTTATGCGACAAGTCCAATTCCCCAGCAGATAGCCCAAGGCGACATTTTCTCCGGAATAGCACGGGATGGGCCCACGTATGGGCGCACCCAGGACTTATGCGACAAGTCCGATTCCCCACGGGATTATCATCATAAATTCAGGTATGATTTCTATCTTATGGCTGGCGGGCCCTTCACGCGAGTCTAATGGACTATAAACGACCTGACCGGAAGTCTACCAGGTCTTAATCCTCGATTGGCCTGGTAGCTACTCTAATTTTCGCCTTGTCCATGCCTCAGTCAGAGTGGGGGCTCTGTAGACACCCACATTTGGCCGTTAGGTGTCTATAGCAGTTTCCAAAAAACACCCGATGATGATCGGACGCAAACGTGCTTTAACGCGCTCGAGTATGGGCTCGGAATCAGTAATGTCTGGCATGGGCTTTTAGCGGAGTACGAATCTCACAAAACTGACCTTAAATTCAGGTCCAGTGGGCCGTCTCCAATAAAATGAGACTAATTTGGGTCAAAACCGTCACCGGAAATAAAACCGTCTTTTAGCGACCGAGTCAAAACCCGGTCAAAGTCGAATCCCGAGATGAACCAGCCTCACACTATGTCCAAATACACAAAATGAATTAAGTCACAACAACCAAATCACATTCAGAAAAGTCAACAAATCATTCCATATTTACATTCCTTCCGTTTTGACCCACTCGGTCGAGTGGATCACACCCACTCGGTCGAGTGAGACCACGAACCGGCTGAACCGGACTCGACCCAAGCACTCGATCGAGTGCACCTGCACCACTCGATCTAGTGACCCTAAACCGGGGTATTTTTCCTATAAATACCCCGTCACCCCCACAACCATTTCACAACTTTTTTCTACCTTTTACCACCTTCAAAACTTCTTTTCACCCATCACATTTACAACTCTACATAATACATCCCTTTGAACTTGGCTTCAAAGTTACACACATACATACATATTCAAAATCCCGAGATCAAAACTCGTCAAAGACCGAGAGCAAAACTCGTTAAAATCCATCTCTACAAAACCACATACACACCATAACTCCCCTACGTATCTCGACGCTCCCGTGACTTTGCCCCCATTTGACGAGCCCTATTCCGAGAAGCAAAAGCACGTAGGTTGAGGGTGTAACATTCAAATCCTGACATCCTTTTCTTTCTTCTTCTTTTTTTCGTTTCTTTCATATATATATATATAGTATTATTTATACTAATTATACTAACTCTAACATTTTAATTCCGTTACTAACTTTTAATTTTATGTATACTAACATTTTATTTTATGTACTCTAACCGCTAACATTATTTATTTATATTTCGTTATAATATTAATACCGTGTACATATATATATATATATATATATATATATATATATATATATAATAGTATTAAAATTCGGATCCAAACACGTTTGACTATGACGATCATCCAAACTCCGTTTAATCCCTTTACGAGTCGCAACGGAGGTGGCACCCTTTCGAGGAGCGCCGCCCCAATGTACTCAAGGGCGTAACGAGATCGTGGTCGTTCATAGTTGAACGTGTAGGACTCCATTTCTAGGATTAGTGGGAAATCCGTTGATGCGAAAACCGACATCACATAATCCTTTAGGATTAGTATCGATGTCGTGACGCGGAGGGCTATAATTTTGTCACTAATCCAATTAACAACATTTTCTACAAAATTCCGATAACGGTATTATAATCATACAAGACATGATTATAGTACCGAAAAACCGAGTTAAATTTAAATCGTGCAATATTTTTATTTAACTCGGCCAACCATCGATTTTAAACAAATAAAACGAAACGAGCCATGCCTCGTACAGGGGGCACTCGACCGAGTGCCATGGGCCACACGATCGAGCAGCACCCCAAAAACCGGGCAGTGGCTACCTTAAAGGCACACTCGACCGAGTCCGTGCCATGACTCGATCGAGTGGGCCCTTTAGCCTGGAAAACCGAGCGCTTTGATCATCATTTGAGCCTCGTCATTTTTTTACGACTTTTAGTCGACGCGTGTAAAGTCAATCACGTGATCCCATTTTTCAAAACTCATGCATATCATATCACTTAAAACGACTTTGATCGACGGTCTCGCACTATTAATCTTGTGTCGACGACTCTTTAGTCGTATCCGACACATGATTAATTTAGACTCTATTCCTCGATGTGATAAGTCGGGACAAGGCATCGAGATTCGGGATCGGGCTAGCACCACGCCTAGGTCCCATATCTCCGTCCTTTGATTAGTGCACAATATAATGTGTATCTAATCGAAGTTCGTCCACTTGCACAATTTACGGTCTAGCTTATATTTACTATTTACGGGTCCGTTTATAGTTAATATTTACCGTTTCCTAAATTCGATTATTCTATTTTATTGCTCGTTGTATTGTGAATTCCGGGTTGTATTCCGCCCGTGTAATTTGTAATTTATTTACGAGTTTTCTATTTTCGATGTTTGCCATTTATTGCCTTAAATGAACATCGCATGCTAAATCACCTCGACAATAACTTGGATGCATTAAAATGACGTAGCTCACATTTAATTCGCATGCTTAGTTAAAAACGTTTTTTGCATATCATTTCACCGGATTACTAACGCGCATATTAGAAAGTCAAACGATGTCTTAGTAGAGGCCGCTAAGTGCGGGCGGGGTTGGGTGTCCTTAGTGGGCTTCCCAACACGTACCCTCACCCCATTACTCAGAACCTCGGTTTCCGGATGCCCGAAACCGTTGGCGCACGAGAGTCATTCAATACACGATAACCGGTAGTGACGGTATCGGTATCGCAATGCAAAGGGACGAGCCCAATAAACTCTGAAATCGATGTGGGCCGTACTTTGTGTATGGCCCATAACGACATAGAGTGGGCTCGAACGGATCCGAACTCCCACAAAGTTCGGTGGCGACTCCATTTTGACTTAAATTTCAATTCGATCCATTCTCATATGGAGATGCATTCGCCTAACCAAACCCGCGCGTGGCCGCGTCGGGGTGGACCTACGTCATGTCCACAATTTGGCGACTCCGCTGGGGATTAACTGATGTGTGACTTACCATCGGCATCCTCAGGGTGAGACTCGAATAGAAATCGTTTGACTAGTACAATACGCGTTTTAGTTTTACGGTTCATGCATAACCCTATATTTTCCCGGGCTGGTACTGGTGACCGACGTCCCATTATACCGTGATGTACTCCGACTTGGATACGTCAAAGGTGTTCATAGTCGATTCGTATGGACTTTGCGGCATGTTCTAAGCTCAACTCGACTTAGGAAGTCCGTCCCGATTCTCGTCTAGACTATGAGCACTGGTATAGACCCCATTTAGACCGACCGAGACTTAGTGTAAAGCATACATGGTGTCGTCATAATGCTTGCGTGACTATGTGCTACTTGGTTTCCGTGTCGTTTTCAAAAACCGTCATTTCAAAAAGTGCATCTTTCCAAAAATATTCAAAATTTCAAAAACCGGAGTGCTACCGAAATTAGGACTTACGATTGAACTCAAGACAAGCCTATTTTTAGCCGGTATGCTATCCATTTCAAAAATTCAAAATTTTCGCCAAATTTAAAAGTCGGGATCCTCTTTTGATACACAAATCTTCGGAAATTCATTTTGGATATTCAAAACTCCGAAATTTCAAAAATGCATCTTTTCAAAAAATATCCAATTTTCAAAAAACTCGGAAAGCTGCCGAAATTTAGGACTTACGATTTGACTCAAAACAAGCCTATTTTCTAGCCGGCATGCCGCCCATTTCAAAATTCGAACTTCCGATCCACCATTCGATTTTTGAATTTTCAATTTCGATTTTCAAATCCTCGTGATGCCATTTTCAATTTTCAAATCTTTGAGATACCGTTTTCGATTTTCAAATCTTCGGGATCTTATCTTCAATTTTTAAATTGTCGGAAATTCTTTTTTTCGATATTCAAATTTTCAAAGTGTCAAATATTCAACTTCTCAAAAACCCGGTCCTATTGGCCCACATCCAATTTCAGGACCGTCTTCTTAAATTTCAACTATCGAATTTCAAAACCCGGGATGTATACCGAATTTAGGACTTATGATTTTACTCAAAACATCCTATTTCTAGCTGGTATTCTGCCCATTTCAAAACTCGAAAATATTTTCGAATTTTCAAAAAATCGCGGCCTGATGGCACTTTTTCCGATTTCCAAAAAATCGGGCCCTTCCACAGTTTTTCCGGATTTTTTCAAAAAATCCTTTTCAAAACGTTCCTCTTCTTAGGACTTCCCGTATTTAGCAGTGTCGGGTCTTGTCATAAGTCGTCGAAGGTCTTTAGCGTCGAAACTCCGTTGATCTTACATCACGGGTTTCCTCCTTATCCCAGTCCGCCTTATTTGACTAAGGCATGGCCCACCTACGTAGGGCATACCCCTACCAAGGAAAGTCTGTTTACACACTCGAGTCCTAGCTAGAACGTCTCACGCGACCTTTCCCTCTAACAGGACGGTCCCCACGACCCTTCCTAAGGGAATTTCGCCCGTCTTTCAATCCGTTAGTCGAGTCATCCTAATTCGAGAATCCTTTAACTTAAGGGTCTACCCTAATCACAGGGTCTATCCTTATTCAAGTCAAGTCAAGGGTCTCTAGCGTCGAAACTCTGCCGATCTTACATCGCGAGTTTCTTCCCTTACCCCGTCTGCCTTTCCTCGAGGCCAGGTCAACCTTTTACAAGGCCTAGCCCTATAACAAAAGGTTCGTGATCCTTACATCTAAGGGTCACTCGTCCAACACTCGAGTTTTAGCAAAACCTCGATCTCACTCGGGGGCTACCCTTCAGCAGAGTGATCAATCACGGTTGCTCTAAGGGTCATGTCTTACACGTGTTGTCTCACGTACCCCACTTTTGAGTCACTTAGATGCCACACCATCTGAGTCCCATTAGAGTCCTCGGTCTCACTCGGGGGCTACCCTTTCAGCAGAGCGATCAATCACGGTTGCTCTAAGGGTCATGTCCTACACGTGGTGTCTCACGTGTGTCCTTTTCAAGTCACTTAGATGCCACACCATATGAGTCCTATCAGAGTTTTTAGTCTTACTCGGGGGCTGTCCTCCACCCGAGCATTCGACCACAGTCACCTTAAGGAGTACCTTACGTTCATCATACACCGGCGTCCTTATGATGCCTTCTTCGAGTCGTACATATGTTACGAACACTCGAGTCTCCTAAAGGTTGAGGTTGCCACGGTTGGTCCGAACACGTGACGCGGTCAAACACGGTCGCCCCATTTTCGGACCCACCCTCGTGCAGCTTGAGTCTCATCGTCGAGTCCAAGGCAAGGTCGTTACCTCGTCTAGGTCAACGTTCGAGTATCCCGGTCCAAGAGTCTTTGTCGACCCGTCACCCCGGGCCATGTCTAGTTTGACTCCCTCTCTTGCATTTGCGCAAAGTCGAGTTTAGGCGAGTCGTGGCACCCGTCGTTCTCTCCAATCAAAGACCTTACCAAAAAAAAACCAAGCATCCTTTAGTCTGGATTTGATTCGAGTCTAAGTCTGAGTCCGAGTCTAGGGTACCCTACATCCTAATTTCCAAATCAGAGTCAGAGTCATTTGCATTCTGTCCTCTTTTCAAAATTCAATAAAATCAGCTTTCAATATTCTACTTCTCATATATGCTTTCCTTATGTGTTTCCGAGAACATGATGAACACCATCATACACTGTGAGCACATGCACGTGACTATTATAGGCACATCTATAATGACTGCAGGAATTGGGCCCGTGTTTTCCTTTACCTGTTCCATATCTGACATAGAAAGCCACATAACTACCCTTAGCAGAAGCATATTTGTAGACACCCACATTTTGACTGCCAGGTGTCTATAGCAGTTTCCGACAAACACCCGATGATGATCGAACGCAAACGTGCTTTAATATACTCGGAAACGGGCTCAAAATCATTGGCATTTGGCTTAGGCTTTTTACGGAGTACATATCTCACAAAACCAACCTCAAAATCAGGCCCAGTGGGTTGCTTCGAGTCAAATAAGACTAATTTGGGTCGATTCCGACACCAGGGGTAAAACCGTCTTTTAGCAACCGAGTCAAAACCCGGTCAAAAGATTTTCTAGACACGTGGGTCAGCCGTGACACCTCACACGGCTGGTTCGGGCTCCCATACTACAAAAAATCAGCTACACAAAATATTAAACAAATCCGCTTAAGGATAAAATTCGATCTCAAGTAGGAATTCTATCCGAAAACCGAATCAAACACCCGACCAAGTGCAAATACTCGGCCGAGCAGCACATATCAGCCGGTTTCCCTTGCTTCCTCGGCAAGCAAGCAGAATCCTCACGCCTTTCGACTTCCTGTATTTCCTATCCTAAGCGGTAGTTCTAATTCAAAGCATCTCTCCTAGCCAAGGTCGGGAACTTCCCTATAAATAGCCCCTTGCACAACTCAAAATTAGACATTCAAGAAAAATATCAACACACACTTTAACACATCAAAAATATACACTTAGCATCGAGAAACCGATATTACAAAACCCGAAGGAAACCGGTCCCGATACCCGACACCCTTCACACGTTCCAAACCGAGCCACCACAACTCACCGACATCCACTCGACGCTCCCGTGCCCAAGCCACGTTCCGACGAGCCCCGATCCGAGTAGACTAAAACATGTAGGTTGAGGGTGTAACCAAACCCGACTTCTCCTTTATCTCTCTTCTTCTTCTCGGCTCCTCCTCGTTTTTTTTTTCTTCTTTTCGTCGGTCCGTTTTATTTTTATTATGGGTCGTTCATCTTTTTTTTTTTCTATTATCGATATTACTAAAAACTATTTTCGTATAAAAAACAATCTTAAAATACGATATCAACTCTATAGTCGAATATCGTATTAAAAGAATTAAATCAAATCTCGTCGATGCTAAAAAAATCGTTACATCTTTTTCTACAAAATACAACGATTTTAATGCGGAGAGAATTAACATTTTTTTTTCGTTCAAATTCTTTTTTTTTCAAACAATCTTACAAAACTTTTTTAAAATTCATTCCGAGTATTTAATATCGATTTCATAGTCGAATATTGAATATAACGAATATCGCAAAATTAAGTCGAGTAGAAATTATGCAATATTTATATGCGATTTAATAAAGCTAAAATTTTCCGAAAATCAATTTCGAAAACAGCCCGGGACGCGAGTCGCGCGGTTCCCTGAAAACGCGACACAAAAATCGATTTTGCTCTATTTTTTATTATTCTTCGAACATCGTTTTTTTAGACAAAACAGCGGGTTTTAGGCATATTTCAGATCTCGATATTTTTTCCTTGACCTCGGTCAACACGTGTCATAAAAAATTTCAAAATCATGCATATTATCGTATTCATATTTTTTATTCAATCGTTACTAACACGTTTGTTCATCTTTTTAGCAAATTCATCTTTTTTCTATCGTTTGTTTTATTATACTAAAACGAATCTCACATGCTAAATTCAACTTTGACGTTACATTTTTCATGCATTAAACCGACTTAGCAACCCATTCAATTCCTCGCATGTTTAGGAAAACAATGTTTGCGTATCATTCATCGTATTACTAACGCGCGTATTAAAAAATCATTCGATATCCTAGTAGAGACCGCTAATGTGCGGGCGGGGTTGGGTGTTCTTTGTGAACTTCCCAACACGTACCCTCACCCCTTACTCAGAACCTCGGTTTCCGGATGTTCGAAACCATTGGCAACGAGAATCATTCAATACACGGTATCCGATCAAGTCGGTATCGGTATCAAATGCAAAGGGACGAGCCCAATAAACTCTCACATCGGAAATGGGCCGTATTTTGTATACGGCCCACTACGACATAGAGTGGGCTCGAACGGTTCCGAATAACCATAAAATTCGGTGGCGACTCCAAATTCGATTTAAATTTAAATTCGATCCATTATCATATGGAGATTCATTCGCCTCCCCAAACCCGCGCGTGGCCGCGTCGAGGTTGACCTATGTCATGTCCACAATTTGGCGACTCCGCTGGGGATTAACTGATGCGTTACTGACCATCGGCATCCTCAGGGTGAGACTCGAATAAAAATTGTTTGACTAGTACAATACGCGTTTTAGTTTTACGGTTCATGCATAAACCCATATTTTCCCGGGCCGGTACTGGTGACCGACGTCCCACTATACTATCGATGTAGTCCAAATTGGATATGTCGAAGGTGTCCATTAGCCGATTCGTATGGGTTTTGCGGCATGTTCTAAGCTCAACTCGACTTAGGAAGTCCGCTCCGATTCTCGATAGGCTGTGTACACTGGTATAGACCCTTACAGACTGACCGAGACTTAGAATTAGAGCATACATGGCGTCGTTATACTGTTTCCATGACTACGTGCTACCTGATTTACATGTCGTCTTTCAAAAACCGTCATTTTCAAAATTGCATCCTTTTCAAAATATCCAATTTTCAAAACCCGGGACATATACCGAATTTAGGTTCCACGATTTTACTCAAAATAGCCTATTTTTAGCCGGTATTATGCCCATTTCAAAACTCGAAAATATTTTCGAACTTTCAAAACCGTCCCCCGGTCCGCCTTTCCGTTTTCTTTCTCGAAAAAAAAGGGCCGGTTCTCCCCGATTCTTTCGGGCTTTTCAAAAAATCAATTTTGCAAACTTCCTTTTTTTTATGACTTCCCGTATTTAGCAGTGTCGGGTCGTGTCTTAAGTCGTCAAGGTCTCTAGCGTCGAAACTCCGTCGATCTTATATCACGAGTTTCCTCCCTATTCCAGTCCACCTTATTTGACTAAGGCAAAGCCCACCTACGTAGGACATACTCCTACAAAGGTTGGCCCGTCTACACAATCGAGTCCAGAGTCTGGGGAATGTCTCACGTAAACCTCCTTTCAAACAGGGCCCAGCCCACACAGCTGGATCCTAAAGGAGGCCCACCTTTCACGAGTCGCCCGTCTAAGTGTCTTTTCCGAGTCAACCTTTTACAAGGCATAGCCCTATAACAAAAGGTTTGTGACCTTTACGTCTAAGGGTCACTCGTCCGACACTCGAGTCTTAAATCAAATTTTCGATCCCACTTGGGGGCTACCTTTCAGTAGAGCGATCAACCACGGTTGCTCTAAGGGTCATGTCTTGAACGTGTATCACGTACCCCACTTTCGAGCCACTTAGATGCCACACCATCTGAGTCCTATCCGAGTCCTTAGCCTCACTTGGGGGCTATTCTCCGACGGAGCGATTAATCACGGTCATTCCGAGGATCATACCCTACACATTTGTCTTAGGAGAGTCTAACCCGAGTCAAACTGGAGTCGTCTCTCCTCCCGCGCTATTTCCTCTGCCTTGTTGTACTTGAGTTCCGAAGCAACTCTTCTGATTACACGGTATTCTTACAGACGGGCCACCGGTAACCAGACGCCAGAAAATGCAAGAAACCTTGGACCAACTAACCGCCTCACTGTCTAAGATGGAGGCCCAACTGACGGCCATCAGGACCGATCAAACCGTCATTGCCACCCGTTTGAGTGTCGTGGAACAAAGGACTCCTAAGGTCGGAAATGAAACAACTGGGCCCATAGCTGAACTGGTCCGCGCCGTTCGCAAACTCGAAGAACAGGTCCATTTGTCAACAAATAACTCGATCCATACGGAAAACGCTCGTTCCTATTCGCCTCTGAATGACGAGCTGCCCGCCAACCTCAACCTTACGGGCATACCGATGTTTGAGGGTACTGAAGACCCGGTTCTTCACATTCGGGCTTTCAAGGAGTTCATGGCTATCAAGGGGATGAAATCCACTATGTTTAAGCACCTGTTCGCTGCTTCCCTCGAGAAGCATCCAAAAGCCTGGTACTACAGGCTTGATTCCAAGAAATACAAAACTTGGGACAATGTCTCGCAACGGATTTCGCCCGAAACTATGCGGACAACACCGAGATCCAGACAACCATGCGTACTCTAGAGGTCATGGCCCAAGAGCCCAAAGAAGGTTTCACCTAGTACCTTCAAAGATGGAGGGCCGAAAGTGTGAAGTTGGTAGAAAGCCCAACGAGAAGACACTAGTGGAGGCGTTCATCAACAACCTCCTACCTTCCTACCGCATCCATCTTAGGTACACCAGCATTTCGAACTTTACGATGCTTACCAAAATGGGCATTAGGATTGAAGACGATCTTCGACATAACGAAGATCTGGGTGAAGCTTCTACTGAAGGCTATACTGGACATCAGCTTGAGTCCTTAGAAGCTGAATTGACAACATCATCCGAGAGTCCGGATTTGATTTAAGTCCGAGTCTAGGATATTGTGGACATGACGTAGGTCCACCCCGATGCGGCCACGCGCGGGTTTGGGTAGGCGAATGAATCTCGTGGTAAGATTGTTCTCGGGTTCGAAATTTAAGTTAAAATGGAGTCGCCACCAAATTTTGTGGTTATTCGGAACCATTCGAGCCCACTCTATGTCGTCATGGGCTATACACAAAGTAAGCCCACTTCGATTTCAGAGTTTATGGGGCTCGTCCCTTTGCATTGCAATATCGATACCGTTTACACCGGCTTTCATATATAGAATGACTCTCGTGCGCCAAGGGTTTCGGACATCCGGAAACCAAAGGTTCTGAGTAAGGGGTGAGGGTACGTGTTGGGAAGCCCACTAAGGACACCCAACCCCGCCCGCACAATGACGGCCTCTACTAAGACATCGTTCGTGTTCGTGTACGCGCGCTAGTAAAATAACTAAATGATATGCAAACAGCGTTTTCGGGCTAAGCATGTGAATTATTGGTTTGCTACGTCATTTAATGCATCTTGATTCACGTCAAAGTGATTTAGCATGTGATGTTCATTTAAATAAATAAATGGCAAACATCGAAAATAGAAAACTCGTAAATAAATTACAAATTACACGGGCGGAATACAACCCGGAATTCACAATACAACGAGCAATAAAATAGAATAATCGAATAAAATAAGAAGAGTGATAAATAAATACACGACCCGGCAAAGACCCGTATATAATAAATGCACACTAGATCGTGAATTAGATAGACGGACGAACTTTAATTAATTACGCATTATATTGCGTATTAATCAAAGGACGGAGGTTCGAGACCTAGGTGTGGTGCTAACCCGATCTCGAACCTCGATGCCTTGTCCCGACTTATCACCTCGAGAAATGGAGCCTAAATTAATTATGTGTCGGATACGACTAAAGAGTCGTCGACATAAAATTAATAGTGCGAGACCGTCGATCAAAATCGTTTTAGGTGTCGTGATATGCATGAGATTTGAAAATTAGAATTACGTGATTGATTATGCACGTGTCGACTAAAAGTCGTAAAAAAATGACGAGGCTCAAATGTTGCATTGAAGCTCTCGAATTTCTGGGCTACAGGACCTACTCGATCGAGTCATGGTCTGACTCGGTCGAGTGTGTCTTTAAAGTAGCTACTGTCCAGATTTTTGGGTGCTACTCGATCGAGTGGCCCATGACACTCGATCGAGTGCCCCCTGTACGAGGCATGAGTCGTTTCATTTTTATTTGTTTGAATTCGATAATTGACCGAGTTAAATAAAAATATTGCATTATTTAAATTCAACTCGCTTCTCGATGTCATAAACGTGTATTATACGATTATGAGACCATTATCGGGATATTATGAAATATGCTATTATGTGATTGAAAAGTTTTGAATTAGTAACGGAATTGCATCCCTCTACGTCACGACATCGAAACCAATCCTTTCGGATTATGTGATGTCGGTTTTCGTGTCAACGGGTTCCGCACTAATTGTAGAAATGGGACCAAATATGTTCAACTATGACCGATCACGATCACATCACGTCCTTGAGCACATTGGGGCGGCGCTTCTCGAAAGGGTGCCACCTCCGTCGTTACTCGTAAAGGAATTAGATGGACTTTAGGCGATCGTCACAGTCAAACGTATTCGAAACCGAGATTTTGATATTAATATGTATATATACACGGTATAATAATGTTAGATGTTAGAATACGGAATTAAAGTGTTAGTAAACGATAAAAAAGTTAGTGTTAGAGTACATAAATAAAATGTTAGTATACAAAAATAAATAAAAAGTTAGTATGAACAAAATTAAAGGTTAGTGTCAGCGGTTAGTAATAATAATAATAATAATAATAATAATAATAATAATAATAATACAAATAATACAAATATATATATAAAAGAAACAAAAAAAGAAGAAGGAAGAAAGAGATGTCGGGATTTGAATTACACCCTCAACCTACATGCTTAATGGCCTCGGAAACGGACTCGTAGTAGCGGCGTGTGACTGGGAGTGTCGAGATATGTAGGGTGAGTTAGGGTGTGTTTGGTTAGGGAGAGGATGCTTTCGGGTCTTTGGCGAGTTTTGATCTCGAGTTTGATTGTATGTGTGTGTGTAGAGAGGACGTGAGTGTATAGGTTGAATATAGTAGAAATGTAGGGTTGAATGTTATGTAAATGTGATGAAAAGATGGCTGAGATTGTGATGTAAAAGTTGTATAATGTGATGGGTTGATGGGGTATTTATAGAAGAACTCCACGACCTAGGGTCACTCGATCGAGTGGCCCTAGTGCACTCGATCGAGTGCCCTTGCAAACGGGCCAAACCCGATTTTTGGCGCTCCACTCGATCGAGTGGATCAAGCAAATCGAGCTATTTTAGGAAGAGGTTGACTTTGTTGATTTGTTTGTTTTTATTTGAATTTAGACTTGGCGCTAGCTTCTAGAAGCTGAATTTGGCTGATTTTTGTGTCGGATTCATCTTTGACCGGGTTTTGACCCTGTCGCCAAAAGACGGTTTTATTTCCGGTGTCGGTTTTGGCCCAAATTAGTCTCATTTTATTGGGAACGACTCACTGAGCCTGGATTTGAGGTCGGTTTTGAGAGATTTGCACTCCGCTAAAACCCCACGTCGGATACTATTGATTCCGAGTCCGTATTCGAGCGTATTAAGTCACGTTTACGTCCGATCATCATCGGTTGTTTTGTCGGGAACTGCTATAGACACTAGCAGGCAAAATGCGGGTGTCTACAGAGCCCACACTCTGACTGAGGCTTGGACAAGGCGAAAGTCAAAGTAGCTACCAGGCCAATCGAGGATTACGACCTGGTAGTCTTCCGGTCGGGTCGTTTATAGTCCAGTAGAATTGCGTGAAGGGCTCGCCAGCCATAAGCAGAGGGTCATACCTGTCCTGATGATGACAGCTCCGTGGGGAGTCAGACTTGTAGCATAAGTCCTGGGCGTGCCTATATGTGGGCCCATCTCGTACCATTTCGGGGAAAATGCCGCCTCGGGCGTTCCGCTGGGGAAATATGTGAGCTGTACGGGCTTGCTTTTGAAGCCTTGAGTCGTACCTGAGCTGATGATGATGCTCCGTGGGGATTAAAACTTGCCTTTCGGGGCGTAGGTGTACCCGTATGCCGACACATCACGTCTTGGATGTAGCATACCGGGGAAAAGTTGACTCCGTTGGGGAATTTAAATAGTTTCGCGGGGACTTGCTTCTGAAGTCTGGAGTGTACCTGTATGCTGACACATAACAACTTGTATGTAACACATAGGCAAAACACTGACTTGTGCTGGGGAGTAAAGTAGCTGCGCGGGGACTTGCTTCTGAAGTCTTGGGTGTACCGTATGCTGACACATGACAACTTGCATGTAGCATTTCAGGAGAAACACCGCCTTTGATGTTCCGTTGGGAAGCACTAGCTGGTACCTGAAATGTTAGATACATAGGCAGAAATAGTAGGCATAGTATATAGCAAGATAGCATACAGGAAATGCAGTTAGCATCTATAGACTGGCTTGCGCTAGGGAAAATGATTTTTGGTTTATTTTGAAATCGAAGTCCTGAAAGCAACTCACGTGCTAGGAGATAGGTTTTCAAAATTGAAAGGGGTAGAAATGAAATTTTGCAGTTTAAATAGACCGAAATTTGACCTTGTCGAAAAGGATTTTCTCAAATGGCTAAGTTTTGCAAATTTTAAAATGAGAATTTGAAGAAAGAGACATATCGACAGACTCGACCCTGGACGTGACCGGACGAGTTGACAGACACGACTGGACTCTCGAGGGGTTGGACCGTGACTCGGTAGGGGGGTGGGCCGCCTAAGATGACAAGACTCTTAAGCTGCACTAATCCGTAGCCTAGACGAGTGGCAACACAGTCGAACATCAAAATGGGAATGATCCGGTATAGGGGAACTGCAGTAGTCTGTAATGAGACTGTTTTTGAAGGACTTAGCAGTAGCAGTGCTGTAGACTAGTGATCTTTTGAATTTTTGGTTTTGGGGTACATTCCCAAAGTGGGTGTCACTTCGAGTCCCTGACGGATTCTTGTCTTTGATTGAGCCGAGTGCTAGGACACACTAAAGAAAGGAGGCTAGTTTTTTTTTAAAGTCATTTGGATTATGTGAGTGGATGAAGGTCTTCTGCCTAAGAGAAGCCCCCAGGGCGACAACGCTAACTGCTGAGAACATGACAGTGTTGTGACCGGAATGACGGGGCTTTTTTTTGAACTTGTGTCAATGTGGGTGGTTGTGCCTTTGTTGAAAGGCTGCCTACGTATTCACGTGTAGTGAAATCAAACCAAGCCGTAGTTCAGTGGATTGGAAGATATGTTATTGTGCCTAGTTTATTAGGGCTTTGTGTGTAACTAGCCATAGCGATGGTGTAGGCTAGGTGTGTTCCCAATGATGTCTTGATCAAAGGGCTAGAACAGTTAGGATGTTGATCCTGTGACTGTGAGCGTTCTCCGGGGTAGCCCCCAGAGATGGTGTGAACTATTTGAGCATGTTCTATGCCGACCGCAGGTTGAGTTCCCGTGTTTGGGGTTGGTAACTGGTTTGGATGTTTTTGGAAATGTGGAGCTAGGTCGTAAGTGGCTTTGATGCTTCAAAATCTGGAGCTCGATTTTGTGGAGCTAAGGCTTCGAGGGTAATGTATTGTAATGTGGTAGGAAAAGGGGGAAGTCGAGTAAAAATGACTCGGACTTCGATCAGGGTAGGTTTGATAATTCGGGATCTGATTTCCATGTCTGGCCCTAATGGTTAGGGTGTATCCTATGGAGCTAGAATCCTCAAAATTTTGGGCTGTCTCTTAGCCTAGGCCTCGGGAAGGTCTTGAGGGCTGTAATATGGGGAGGCTAAATGTGGTATTAGCTAACCAGCTTGATTGTCTCTCCCCTATTTGATGGTATGGGCATCGATAATTTTGAATTGACCGTACCCCGGTCAAGGAGCTTTCACTTGTGTTGACCATTGACCACGGTCATGGGTATTTGAATTTTTTTTTTTGGGTTGACCTCTTAGCCCCGGTCGTGGGATTGACCGTATCTGGTCGGGTGATGCTGAGAGTTCTTTTTTTTTTATGGCCAGCTCTTTTGTTTTGGGCCTTTTGCTTTTTTTCTTGGACTTTTGATTTTTTTTTGTCCAGTTTTTTTTTTTTTTTTTTTTTTTTTTTTTTTTTTTTTGTCCAGTTTTTTTTTACGGCTGCCCTCCTATGGTGTTGTGGGTGGATATGGGGGTGGGCCCATCGGTTGGATTTGGCTTGTGGAGCTAAACCCTTGTAAGGTGTGAGCCTAGTTGGTGTTTGTGTGAGTGCAACTCGCGGTGGAGTACTCTATGGTAAGCATGGTGGTTTGGATCTCGGTATTGTCATCATAATTCCGAGCAGGCTTAGTGGGAGCATCGTCCCGAGTTGGGTATTTTTGGCATCAAGTTAGACTAACGCCTAAGGTAGGGATTGGTTAGTCTTATCGGAGGGGTGTTTATTGTGGGAAATGGGCTTGCCTCCCGTCTTAAACCCAAACTAGGAGACTACCTAGATTTGTCATAGGATTCGATACCGCTCCTGCTAAGGGTAGTTATGTGGCTTTCTATTCCAGACATGGAACAGGTAAAGGAAAACACGGGCCTCAGTTCCTGCAGTCATTATA
Organism: Agrostemma githago; assembly: GCA_958450325.1. Lineage (NCBI taxonomy): Eukaryota > Viridiplantae > Streptophyta > Magnoliopsida > Caryophyllales > Caryophyllaceae > Agrostemma > Agrostemma githago. The sequence continues at coordinate 51,969,011 of OY288245.1, read as the reverse complement.
GATGTGCCTATAATAGTCACGTGCGTGTGCTCACAGTGTATGATGGCGTTCATCATGTTCTCGAAAACACATAAGGACAGCATATAGTAGAGATAGTGATAAGTGTTGTTTGTAGTGCCTATTTGTTGTGTTTTGGTCCTTTTTCTTTGGAGCGATTCATGGGCTTCTTATGCTTCCTTTAGTTCGTTTCAGGTTCCCGAGGCCGAATTGGAAGAGTGGAGCGATTCCGACTCAATACATACACATTTTGGAGCCAACGAGATAAAGGAACGATGACTCGAGACCTTGGAATCGACCCCGAGACCTTGGGACCCAATCCCGAGCCTCCGAGACCCGATCCCGAGTCCCGAGAATCGGTAGGAAGCCCATGAGAGGCAAGGAAGGACCAAAGAGCTCTTAAGGGAGGCCTACAAAGACCCATCCCGTTCGGGATGACCTCATCCCGTTCGGGATGAAGGGAGCATGAAGAGCGGCTACTGTGAGCCCATCCCGATCGGGAAGGTCCTTCCCGACGGGAAGGGTGGCCCATCCCGATCGGGACCAACTCATCCCGACCGGGATGAGCCCAGTTCAGGCCCGTGAATGCTCCTTTCTTCTCCTTTCCATTTGTAACCCTTTATATACCCCCCTCTTGTATTAAGGCACCATCTTATGTTATCTTAGGTTATCTCCTCTAAACCTAGACTACTTTAGGTTAGATTAGATTAGATTAGTGTAGATTAGTTGATAATTAGTAGTTAATCTTAGATTAGTACTTGTATTAAGGGAATTCTTCAAGATCTTCTCCAAGCTTGACAACCTTGGATGTTTGTTTTGGGTTTTTCTCTTCAATGCAAGTTTTGTTCTTTCTTCTTCCTCTAGTTTGGTACAATCTTCTTCTCCTTTTACTCTTAATCCATTTTTGTTTATCAAGTTTACATCTTTAGTTCTTGTTTATTGTTTTCATTAGTTTGTTTGTGTATGTTTGGGTGTTTGAGTTTGTTTACCTTGTTTTTGTTAGTATTTCCTTTAGATATGTTAGAGTAGTGTTCTTGCTAGGGTTAGTAAGGTGATTAGGGTGTTAATTGGGTGATTAAGGGTTTGTTAGAGATGCGGGTGGAAGATTTGGGTTTCCTCTTGTTTGATGCACATCACATGTTTGTGGAATTGCTTGATTGACTAAGTAGGTACGAATGCTTGTTTTCTTGCCATTCTTTGTGGGTGTTAGTTTGTTGTGGGTTCGGTCCCCTCATTAAGTTGCGAGAGCCCGGATTCGACCTAGGTCTATAGCGTGCTAGAACCCCGAGTGTGTTGAGTATCGCCGAGATGGGTTCTAGGTGGAACCTCTAGGTGAGTCTAAGTTGCGAGAGCCCGGACCAACCTAGATCACCCTACTACCTCCTTCACTCTAGTTCTCCCTCGACCATTCCGTTACCCCTTTGACCCCGACCTAATCCTAGCCCGTTCTCCTTAGTTGTTCCTCTTAGTCTTAGTCTAGTCTCTCCCCTCCTTCCATTCTTAGTTTAACTCGTTGACTTAGTCTAGTATTTGGGCCGACCTAGTCTAGACGCCTCTTACCGTCCCCGTGGATTCGACCCGACTTACCCTATCTACCCTAGTTAGGTTAGCCGGTTATATTATTGACGGTTGGGACGTGACGAATCCCTTACCATCAATTTGGCGCCGTTGCCGGGGACGGTGCTAGTTTAGACTTTGTTTTCCTATTTGCTTGACTTTGTCTTTGTGTTTGTGTTTTCTTTTTTTTTTCTTTTTGGTTACTTTGCTTCTTGTGTGTGTGGTTTATTTCTCTCTTGTCTAGTGCCCAAAAAGCACTAGACTTCTCACGTTTGTTCGTAGTCTACAGTTTGTGCTTAGAGGTGGTGATTATCTTCTTCTTGCAACTTAGAGCCGCTTAAACGGACGGTTGCTAGGATGAGTGGTTTCCAACCGGGTATGGACTACGATTTTCGAGCAAGCATGGGGTTTGATCTAAACTCCACACACGCGGAAGTCGATATGAGCTACCACTCTTCTTCCTTGAACCAAAGCTATGACATGACGTCCCCCTACCATGATCAAGCTTCTTGGGGTAATCAAGATGGGTATGAACTTCAAGGCTATGAAAACGGCTACCAACAAGTGAACGATTACCAATCCTACGATCATGGTGACTATTACTCGATTTATGATTGTGACCCCACCATGTACACTCAAGATTCACCTTGTGGAAGCCAATACCCCCAAGACCCACAATATTACCCTCCACCCCAACCACAATATGAACCCTATGACCCACAATACTACCAACCATCCCAACCTTGCTACCAACAATATGATGCCCCACCCCTTGGGCATCATCAAGATTTTCAAGGAGCTTTACAAGACCCCAATGACCACCAAATGCCAAGCTCGGAGTTTCATCGAACGATGCTTCAAATGCAACAAGAAATGGTTATCCAATTGCAAAAGAATAAGGAACTCTTGGCCCAAATTCGAAGGGGAAACGAGGCGAGGAATGCTCATTTAAATGCATTATCGGTTCAAACCGTAATGTCTTTATCCCGAGCATCACATTTAGATGGAGGGTGCCCACTTGAGACAGAGGAGCAACCTAGTTACGAAGCCGCCAATGTAGTTCCCTTTGGAGGAGAAATTTGCTTTGAAGAACCTCAATCGTCTACCCAAAAAGAGACGAATGAGGAGATAACTCTTGGTGAAGGCATCGTTGGTGAAGAATTGGAGGAGGATAGTGAGTGGGATGGTTTGGTGGAGTTTGTAGAGTTGTTGGGTGAGATTGTTAGCCTTGAGTTGCCCTTGTGCGATAATTTGGACAAGCATCATGAGCCCCTTGCTAGTACACCGAGAGACGACTTGGAAGAGATTGAAACGGCCGGTAGATGTTTCGATTCTCCTCTCCAAGATGATGTGGGGCCGAGTGATGAAGATAGGGAACCACAACTTGAGGCAAGTGTGGGGGTGTGCATTGAGGAGATGAGGCCAAAACCGCTTTTTGTGCCTTATTTCTTGGAGATGAAGCTTGCTTGTGATTGGAGGCAATGCTTAGGGAAGAAGAGGTCGGTGAAGCTCGTAGGATGGAGAGACCCCGGAGACTACTTTGAAGATGATGTCGGGTCTTGGGATTCCTACTTCTTGCCTCCTCCTTGGAGGCCGTGGAGGTCGGTTAAGCTCGAGCGCTTCTTGGGCCTTCACTACGATGTCGGTAGCGCGTTCGACTTGCTCCTCCATGCCCTTGAGGGCTACGGTTGAAGAATGGAGTCCACCATCCTAGGTTTGACGGAGTTCCTAAAAGAACCGTCATGTTGTATATTCCCCTCCTCTCTTCTTTAGAATTCTTGTGCTTGTATTTGTGTTTTTTGTTTCTAGGACCTCCTTTGTTTTTGTGGGATTCTTGTGATTGATTTGGTATTTTGATGAGCGATGTGAGGGAGTGAATTTGATGAGTACTTTGAGTTTATTATGTTAGGTGAAGTGAAGGTGACTCCTAGGAAGGAGTAATTGATGATGGAGTTTGGTTTGCGAGCGAGGAAGTCGGTTTTTGAAGCTTATGATAAGCTTTTGGGCTTGGGGAAGCAATAAAGACTCATCCCGACCGGGAAGAGGGCTTCCCGACCGGGAAGGATGAGGAATCCCGACCGGGAAGGAGCCATCCCGATCGGGATGAAGGTGCTGAAAATCGGACTCACTGGAGTGCATTCCCGACCGGGACGAGAGCTTCCCGATCGGGAAGGATTTATCAACCCGATCGGGACCATCCATCCCGACCGGGATGGACCCCTTTGTCTCCACCCATCCATTATACCCCCTCCCAACCTCCCTACTCCTCCTTACTCCTATCATATGACCCATACATCTCACTTTACACACCGAGATCCACATCAAATCCCACCCCCTACCATTACTACCTCTACCATGCGGTATTATCGAGCTTGAAGCGGGATAGCAATGATGACAACAAGCAAGCGCCTATATTGATCTATGAGACGATGGAGCGAGTGAGTTACTAACCGATTGGATTGGGTAACTATCCTTACTTTTCCGTCTTTTATTGCTTGTTTTTCTCTTGTTTGCCACTTCCCCTTGAGTCATGGTACCTTGGTGGCCTTCGAGGCCTCGGTAGTCGTTGCTCCCGACTCTCGATGATGTGATTACATCGAGAGTCGTTTCAAAATCCAAATTTTTGCAAGTTTTTCACTATTTCTTTTTGAGGATTTAGTCGGATTTAGGCGGAATCCGGGCTAGGTGACTTGATTACACCTAGCCCTCCCCTCCCATTTCCTTTTATTTCCTTCTTTTTATTTTTCTTCCCCCTTCCATATCTTTTTCTTGTCTCGGCCCATGGTGACTTGACTACACCCCGGCCGGACACCTTCTACCCTTTTCTTCACTTTATTTTTGATTTTTAGCTTTATTTTCGTAGTTTCTTTTCGTTTTCTTTTGTCTCTCCGCACCCTACGATCGAGCATGAGGACATGGCTCGATTTATGTGTGGGGGAGCGATATTCTAGTATAGTTTAGTTTTATTTTCTTATTTTTTCGAAAAAATCTTAAAAATCCCTAAAAATTTGAAATTTTTTCACAAAAATCAAAAAGATTTTTCTTTTGTGTGTTTTCCTTTTGTGTCATTGTGTCGTATATTTGTTTGTGTGCGTGTTTTGCCTCCCTTTTTCCTTATAGGTCGCTTAATCACCGCTAGCTTTGGAGAGCTTTCAAGACACCCGGTAACATCTTTTCAACCCTTTTTCCTCTTTGTTTCTTGTGGAGTTTGGAGGAGATATGTGTTGTAGTGTGTTCGGGTGGAGCTTTGTAAAGTTTGTGGATGATTGGTTGCTCATTTGGAAGTTCGGGGTGGTGTGTGTTTTACTTGTGTTCGTTTTGTGTTGTTTTTGTTCCGTTGATTTTACTTCTTTTTCTTTCGTTCTTCGTTGTGTCTTTGTTTTGTGTTGTGTTGTGTGTCTTGTGCGTAAACCGTTTTCGAAAACCCGGTTTAGAGGCTAGTGTGTGAGTGTCTATCTTTCCCCTCCTAGTAGTGTAAATCGAGTCTTGGACTTTAGCCTAGTAGAATGACCTTAAATCAATGAATTCATTGGTCCTTTACCTTGTGTCCACCTAGCTTACTAGGAATTTACTACGGGATTTGCACTTTTGACCATTATGACCACCCACGGTGTGAAAAGGCCTTGGTTACCGAGTCTCGTCCCCTAGGTGACCGTGTTTAGGTGTTTGATTAGTCCAAGTTCTCCACTTTTTGTGGGTTTGAAAGGGAATGCGCAACCCCGACTTACCCATTTCCCTACCTTCTACACATGTACACACGATAAATTGCAAATTGTTGATTCTCTCTTTCTTGAGTGTCGAGAAATGCCAAAAATGCCAAATCTTGCCAAAAGGGCAAAGAAAAGAAAACAAAAAGAAAGAAAAAAATGAAAGAAAGAAAAGAAATGAAGAAAAAGAAAAGGCACGAAAGCCAAAAAGAAAATAGAAAAGAAGAAAAGGAAATGGCATGGCAACAAACAAAGCAAAAACGTCGAAAAGAAAGAAAATGCCAAAAGAAAACCCGTCTCACAAAAAGAAATCCTCTCAAAATAAGCCTTTTTCCGACTTTTGCCGTGAAGAGCCTACCAAAGGACCGAGTCCCTAGGAAGGATGATAGCGGCATTAGTCGATCTTCCCTCATTTTGCATGTTTTCCACCTTTTTACTTGCACTAGTTACGCGGTCTTGGACACGGGACGACCCTCTTGGCTCACGCTAAAGGGGGCGGGGTCTCACTTACCTACAGTGTCGACTAACACCGTGGTTCGTCACTTTTCCACTCCGCCGATCGTCCCGTAGTACGGTTTTTAGAAAGTTAGGAGGACCTAGGTAAGTTACCAACGTTTTTGTTGCTTTATCGTCATACTATTAGGGTTTAGCCCACCTTGGTTTGTATTGCTAGCTTTGGAATGTTGTCACTTTCCTCGAGTCCTAAACCGGTGTTTCTTTCACCGCTTTTAGAGGGAAGCGGTATTTCTTTTGTTTTGGGTGCAACCGATTATGTGTTTGTTTGTGTGATTGTTTGTTTATGTGTTGTGTGTCCGGTTGCATCCACAGTTTTGTCGCAAGACCCAACTTGCCTTGCGGAGTGCACTTGTCCTCTAAGTGAACTCGCGTGAGTTGAAGGGGCGTAGGGTGCGCTAATACCCACTCGGATAGTGTAGTAGTTAGTATCTGCTTACTCGAGGGCGAGTAAGGGTTAAGTGTGGGGGAGTTGATAAGTGTTGTTTGTAGTGCCTATTTGTTGTGTTTTGGTCCCTTTTTCCTTGTGGTTTGGAGCGATTCATGGGCTTCTTATGCTTCCTTTAGTTCGTATCAGGTTCCCGAGGCCGAATTGGAAGAGTGGAGCGATTCCGACTCAATACATACACATTTTGGAGCCAACGAGATAAATGAACGATGACTCGAGACCTTGGAATCGACCCCGAGACCTTGGGACCCAATCCCGAGCCTCCGAGACCCGATCCCGAGTCCCGAGAATCGGTGGGAAGCCCATGAGAGGCAAGGAAGGACCAAAGAGCTCTTAAGGGAGGCCTACAAAGACCCATCCCGTTCGGGATGGCCTCATCCCGTTCGGGATGAAGGGAGCATGAAGAGCGGCTACTGTGAGCCCATCCCGATCGGGAAGGTCCTTCCCGACGGGAAGGGTGGCCCATCCCGATCGGGACAAACTCATCCCGACCGGGATGAGCTCAGTTCAGGCCCGTGAATGCTCCTTTCTTCTCCTTTCCATTTGTAACCCTTTATATACCCCCCTCTTGTATTAAGGCACCATCTTATGTTATCTTAGGTTATCTCCTCTAAACCTAGACTACTTTAGGTTAGATTAGATTAGATTAGTGTAGATTAGTTGATAATTAGTAGTTAATCTTAGATTAGTACTTGTATTAAGGGAATTCTTCAAGATCTTCTCCAAGCTTGACAACCTTGGATGTTTGTTTTGGGTTTTTCTCTTCAATACAAGTTTTGTTCTTTCTTCTTCCTCTAGTTTGGTACAATCTTCTTCTCCTTTTACTCTTAATCCATTTTTGTTTATCAAGTTTACATCTTTAGTTCTTATTTATTGTTTTCATTAGTTTGTTTGTGTATGTTTGGGTGTTTGAGTTTGTTTACCTTGTTTTTGTTAGTATTTCCTTTAGATATGTTAGAGTAGTGTTCTTGCTAGGGTTAGTAAGGTGATTAGGGTGTTAATTGGGTGATTAAGGGTTTGTTAGAGATGCGGGTGGAAGATTTGGGTTTCCTCTTGTTTGATGCACATCACATGTTTGTGGAATTGCTTGAATGACTAAGTAGGTACGAATGCTTGTTTTCTTGCCATTCTTTGTGGGTGTTAGTTTGTTGTGGGTTCGGTCCCCTCATTAAGTTGCGAGAGCCCGGATTCGACCTAGGTCTATAGCGTGCTAGAACCCCGAGTGTGTTGAGTATCGCCGAGATGGGTTCTAGGTGGAACCTCTAGGTGAGTCTAAGTTGCGAGAGCCCGGACCAACCTAGATCACCCTACTACCTCCTTCACTCTAGTTCTCCCTCGACCATTCCGTTACCCCTTTGACCCCGACCTAATCCTAGCCCGTTCTCCTTAGTTGTTCCTCTTAGTCTTAGTCTAGTCTCTCCCCTCCTTCCATTCTTAGTTTAACTCGTTGACTTAGTCTAGTATTTGGGCCGACCTAGTCTAGACGCCTCTTACCGTCCCCGTGGATTCGACCCGACTTACCCTATCTACCCTAGTTAGGTTAGCCGGTTATATTATTGACGGTTGGGACGTGACGAATCCCTTACCATCAGATAGAATATTGAAAGCTGATTTTATTGAATTTTGAAAAGAGGACAGAATGCAAATGACTCTGACTCTGATTTGGAAATGAGGATGTAGGGTATCCTAGACTCGGACTCAGACTTAGACTTGAATCAAATCCGGACTTACGGACGCTCGGTTGGTTGTTTCTTTTTTTGGTAAAGTCTTTGATTAGAGAAAACGACAGGTGCCACGACTCGCCTAAACTCGACTTTGCGCGATTTCAAGAGAGGAGTCAAACTAGACACGGCCCGGGGTGACGGGATGACAAAGACTCTTGGACCGGGATACTCGAACATTGACCTAGACGAGGTAACGACCCTGGCTCGAACTCGACCATGAGATCTGAGCCACGAGGATGAGTCCGAAAATGGGGCGACCGTGTTTGGCCGCGTCACGTGTTCGGACCCACTGTGGCGACCTAAACCTTTAGGAGACTCGAGTGTTCGTAGCATAGGTACGACTTGAAGAAGGCATTATAAGGACGCCGGTTTATGATGAACGTAAGGTACTCCTTAGGGTGACCGTGTTTGACTGATCGGTTGGAGGATAGCCCCCGAGCGACGCAAAAGACTCTATAGGACTCAGACAGGGTGGCATCTAAGTGACTCGAAAATGGCACGCGTGAGACAACACGTGTAGGACATGACCCTTAGAGCAACCGTGATTGATCGCTCTGCTAAAGGGTAGCCCCCGAGTGAGACCGAGGACTCTGATAGGACTTAGATGGTGTGACATCTAAGTGACTCGAAAGTGGGGTACGTGAGACAACACGTGTAAGACATGACCCTTATAGCAACCGTGATTGACCGCTCTGCTGAAGGGTAGCCCCTGAGTGAGATTGCAGGTTTTGCTAAGACTCGAGTGTCGGACGAGTGACCCTTAGATGTAAGGATCAAGAACCTTTAGCTACAGGGATATGCCTTGTAAAAGGTTGACTCGGCCACGAGAAAAGGCAGACGGGGTAAGGGAAGAAACTTGCGATGTAAGATCGGCAGAGTTTCGATGGTAGAGACCCTTGACTTGACTTGAATGAGGATGACCCTGTGATTAGGGTAGACCCTTAAGTTAAAGGATTTTTGAATTGGGATGACTCGACTGACGGATTGAAAGACGGGCAAAATTCCCTTAGGAAAGGTCGTGGGGACCGTCCTGTCGGAGGGAAAATTGCGTGTGACTTTCTAGTTAGGACTCGAGTGTTTATGAACCTTCCATTTACGAGTGTATGACTGGTGTTGGTCGGTTGTGCTTTTAGAAAAAGGCGGACTAGGATGGGGAAGAAACCCGTGATGTAGGATCGACGGAGTTTCGACGCTAACGACCTTCGACAAATCATAAAAAGACCCGACACACGGATTACGGTAGGTCCTATAATCGGAAGGTTTTGAAAAATGATTGAATTTTGAAAATTGAGAGGACGGTCCTGAAATTGGTAGTGGGCCAACAGGACCGGGCATTTTGAAATGTTGGAATGGTTGCGAGTAACTTCGCGTTTTGAAAAATTGGGAGACGGTCCCGTTTTTTTGAAATTGGCAGCATGCCGACAGGACCGGTTTTTTGAAAAGTTGAATTTTTTGAGATTTTGAATATCGAAAATAAATTTTCGAAAATTTGAAAATCAAAAATAAGATCCCGAGGATTGGAAACGGCATCTCGGAGATTTGAAAATCGAGAATGGAATCTCGAGGATTTGAAAATCACGAATGGCATCATGAAGATTTGAAAATTGAAATTGAATTTTGAAAATTCAAAAATTCGAAAATCGAATGGTGAATCGGAAATTCGAATTGAAATGGGAAGCATGCCGGCTAAAAATAGGCTATTTTGAGTCAAATCGTGAGTCTAAATTTTGGCAGCATTCCGAGTTTTTGAATTTGAATATTTTGAAAAGACGAGTCCCGAAACGGACGGTATTTTGGGTTTTTCAAAATTTGGTGTTTTGGAAAGCTGGGTCCCGAAACGGACAGTATTTCGGGTTTTTTGAAATTTGGTATTTTGGAAAGATGCAATTTTGAAATGGCGGTTTTTTGAAAATTGACACGGAAACCAAGTAGCATGTAGTCAAACAAGCATTATAACGACGCTCATGTATGCTTTACACTAAGTCTCGGTCGGTCAAATAGGGTCTATACCAACAACGATGGCTTTCTCGTATTGAGGACGGACTCCCTAAGCCGAGTTGGTCTTAGGACATGCCGCAAAACCTAGACGAGTTCCACCCATGTGGGAATGCACCGTGGTATAGTGGGACGTCGGTCACAAGTAACCGGCCCGGGCAATGTTTGTTTTTATTTGAATTTAGACTTGGCGCCAGCTTCTAGAAGCTGAATTTGGTTGATTTTTGTGTCGGATTCATCTTTGACCGGGTTTTGACCCTGTTGCCAAAAGACGGTTTTATTTCCGGTGTCGTTTTTGGCCCAAATTAGTCTCATTTTATTGGGAACGACCCACTGGGCCTGGATTTGAGGTCGGTTTTGAGAGATTTGCACTCCGCTAAATCCCCACGTCGGATACTATTGATTCCGAGTCCGTATTCGAGCGTATTAAGTCACGTTTACGTCCGATCATCATCGGGTGTTTTGTCGGGAACTGCTATAGACACTAGCAGGCAAAATGCGGGTGTCTACAGATACCCTACATCCTCATTTCCAAATCAGAGTCAGAGTCTTTTGCATTCTGTCCTCTTTTTCAAAATTCAATAAAATCAGCTTTCAATGTTATTTCTCATATACACCTTCCTTTTGTGTTTCCGAGAACATGATGAACACCGTCATACACTGTGAGCACATGCCCATGACTATTATAGGCACATCTATAATGACTGCAGGAAATCGAGACCCGTGCTTTCCTTTACCTGTTCCATGCCTGACATAGAAAGCCACAAAACTACCCGTAGCAGGAGCAGTATCGAATCCTATGACAAATCTAGGTAATCTCCTAGTTTGGGTTCAAGACAGGAGGCAAGCCCATTTCCCACAATAAAACACCCCTCCAATAAGACCGACCAATCCCTACCTTATGTGTTAGTCTGACGGACAAAAAAATAGGGCCAAAACAAAAGCAGGCCATAAAAAAAAAAGCAAAAGGCCAAAACAAAAAGCAGGCCATTAAAAAAAAAAAAAAACTGATCACAAAAAAAAAAATCGAAAGTCCATGAAAAAAAAAGCAAAAGGCCAAAACAAAAAAGCAGGCCATCATACCCGTGACCATAGTAAAAAAGGTCAATTCAAACAATTCAAAATTATCAAAACCCATACCATCCAATAGGGGAGCAACAATCAAGCTGGTCAGCTAACACCACACTAGCCTTCCCACATTACAACCCTCAAGACCTTCTCGAGACCCAGGCTAGAGACAGCCCGGAATTTTAAGGATTCAAGCTCCATAGGATACCCTAAACCATTAGGGCCAGACATGGAAACCAGATCCCGTATTATCAAAACCAATCCCCGAGAGCAAAACTCGTTAAAATCCCCGAGAGCAAAACTCGTTAAAATCCCCGAGAGCAAAACTCGAGAGCAAAACTCGTTAAAATCCCCGAGAGCAAAACTCGTTAAAATCCCCGAAAGCAAAACTCGTTCAAATCCCCGAGAGCAAAACTCGTTAAAATCCCCGAGAGCAAAACTCGTTAAAATCCCGTCCCAATTCCTCTCATCCAAACCAGTTACCAAACACGGGAACTCAACCTGCGATCGGCATAGAACATGCCCAAATAGTTCACACCACCTCTGGGGGCTACCCTGGAGAACGCTCACAGTCACATGATCAACATCCTAACCATCCTAGCCCTTTGATCAAGACATCATTGGGAATGCACCTAGCCTACACCATCGCTATGGCTAGTTACACACAAAGTCCTATTAGACTAGGCACCATAATATATCTTCCAATACACTGAACTACGGCATGGTTTGATTTCACTATACGTGAATACGTAGGCAGCCTTTCAACAGAGGCACAACCACCCACATTGAAACACGTTCAAAAAGCGACATCATTCCGATCACGACACCATCATGTTCTCAACAGCTAGCTTTGTCGTCCTGGGGGCTTCTCTTAGGCAGAAAACCTCCATCCACTCACAAAATCCATATAAATTCAGAAAATCTAGCCTCCTTTCTGTAGTGTGTCCTAGTACTCGGCTCAGTCGAAGACAAGAATCTGTCAGGACTCGAGGCAATACCCACTTTGGAAATGTACCCAAAAATCAAAAATCCAGAAGAGCACTAGACTATAACAGTCTCGTTACAGACTTTCGCAATTCCCCCATAGCAAATCCTTCCCATTCCGAGGATTCGACCATGTTGCCACTCGCCTAGGCTACGGAATAGCGCAACTTAAGAGTCTTGTTAGGTGGCCCACCCCCCTACCGAGTCACGGTCCAACCCCTCGAGAGTCCAGTCGTGTCTGTCAACTCGTCCGGTCACGCCCAGCGTCGAGTCTGTCGATAGGTCCCTTTCTTCAAATTCTCATTTTAAAATTTGCAAAACTTAGCCATTTGAGAAAATCCTTTTCGACAAAGTCAAATTTCGGTCTATTTAAATTACAAATTTCTTTTCTACCCATTTCAGTTTTGAAAACCTATTTCCTAGCACGAGAGTTGCTTTCAGGACTTCGATTTCAAAACTAAGCAAAAATCATTTTTATTCCTCAGCACGAGTCATTTCTCCTACAAATGCTACATACAAAATTTTTGCATAAATCATGTACAGGACAACTCAAGCAAAATACAACTAATTCCCCAGCGACATTTAACGGGATGGGCCCACATATAGGCGCACCCAAGACTTATACGACAAGTCCAATTCCCCACGGAGTTATTATCATCAGCTCAGGTATGATTTCGAACTTATGGCTGGCGAGCCCTTTTACGCAAGTCTAATGGACTTTAAACGACCCGACCGGAAGTCTGCCAGATCTTAATCTTTGATTGGCCTGGTAGCTACTCTGAATTTCGCCCTGTCCAAGCCTCAGTAAGAGTGGGGGCTCTGTAGACACCCACATTTTGACTGCTAGGTGTCTATAGCAGTTTCCGACAAACACCCGATGATGATCGGACGCAAACGTGCTTTAATATACTCGGAAACGGGCTCAAAATCATTGGCATTTGGCTTGATCTTTTTACGGAGTACATATCTCACAAAACCAACCTCAAAATCAGGCCCAGTGGGTCGTTTCGAGTCAAATAAGACTAATTTGGGTCGATTTCGACACCAGGGGTAAAACCGTCTTTTAGCGACCGAGTCAAAACCTGGTCAAAAGATTTTCCCAAGACACGTGGGTCAGCCGTGACACCTCACACGGCTGGTTCGGACTCCCATACTACAAAAAATCAGCTACACGAAATATTAAACAAATCCGCTTAAGGATAGAATTCGATCTCAAGTAGGAATTCTATCCGAAAACCGAATCAAACACCCGACCAAGTGCAAATACTCGGCCGAGCAGCACATATCAGCCGGTTTCCCTTGCTTCCTCGGCAAGCAAGCGGAATCCTCACGCCTTTCGATTTCATGTATTTCCTATCCTAAGCGGTAGTTCTAATTCAAAGCATCTCTCCTAGCCAAGGTCGGGAACTTCCCTATAAATAGCCCCTTGCACAACTCAAAATTGGACATTCAAGAAAAATATTAACACACACTTTAACACATCAAAAATATACACTTAGCATCGAGAAACCGATATTACAAAACCCGAAGGAAACTGGTCCCGATACCCGACACCCTTCACACGTTCCAAACCGAGCCACCACAACTCACCGACATCCACTCGACGCTCCCGTGCCCAAGCCACGTTCCGACGAGCCCCGATCCGAGTAGACTAAAACATGTAGGTTGAGGGTTTAACCAAACCCGACTTCTCCTTTTTCTCTCTTCTTCTTCTCGGCTTCCTCCTCGTTTTTTTTCTTCTTTTCGTCGGTCCGTTTTATTTTTATTATGGGCCGTTCATCGTTTTTTTTCTATTATCGATATTACTAAAAACCATTTTTGTATAACAAACATTCTTAAAATACGATATCAACTCTATAGTCGAATATCGTTTTAAAAGAATTAAATCAAATCTCGTCGATGCTAAAAAAATCGTTACATCTTTTCTACAAAATACAACGATTTTAACGCGGAGAGAATTAACATTTTTTTTCGTTCAAATTGATGGTAGGGATTTGTCACGTCCCCACCGTCAATAAACAACCAACTAGCCTAGTGGGTAGCTAGGGCAAGTCGGGATCGTATCCACGAGGACGGTATTGCAAGGCTTAGACTATGTTGGCCTAAAGACAAGACTAGATCACCAAACAAACACAAAGAAATGATAATTGGAAAACTATGGTGGAGGATGAGAAAGAACTAGACTAATGAAATAACTAGAAACAAACTAAACAATGACACTAGAGAATTGATGACTAACTAAGACGATGAATCAAATAGGAAAAGGAAGTGGGGTAGGTCGGGTTCATAAATGTAGATGGGTAATTGGGGTGATCAAGGGTATAGGTGTCTCCTAATTGCTAGGGTCGGTCCGGGCTCTCGCTACGTAGACCGATGTCAAGGTGGGTCCGGGCTCTCGCTACGTGGACCCTAGTCCGCGTTCTCGTGACTACGACTATTCTCGACATGACCACAAGATAGACAAACAATGAGAAGATGAGCACAAGTATGGGGAGCATGGCCACTACTACTCATACAAGCATATCAACAAACACATGGAGTGCCCACAATGTGACTAACAACAAAGATTTACCCTTTTCCCTTAATCAACCCTAATCATCCATAATCTACCCCTAATCCCCCTACTAACCCCACAAGAAGACTACTCACTCATTGTGATACTAACAATAACAAAATCAAGAAGAAACAAACCAAACATCCAAACATTCATAATAAACAAACAATAACAATCACACTAATTAAAGATTAAACTTGAATAAATAACAAAGAACAAGAGTAGAGAAGATTATACCAACACTAAGATGATTAAAAGATGCAATCTTGTATAAATAAGAACCCAAATAAACCTCAAGGATGTCAAGCTTGGAGAATTCTTTAAGAACTTCTTAATACAAGAACTAATTAAAAGGATTAACTAAAGATTAAAAAGAGATTAAAACTAATGTATGGAACTCTAATCTAGGGTTTAAATACTTAAAGGAGGCTTAAATTAGTCTAGGGTATGATAAGATGTGTTACTAATACAAGAAGGGAGTATATATATGGGTACAAGAATGAAGGAGAATGAAATAAAAGAACCCGTGCTGCCCCTGTAGCGTCCCGATCGGGACGGGATCATCCCGACCGGGACGGGTTGGTCCCGACCGGGATGGGTTCACAGCGGCCTCCTTAAAAGCGCACCTCAACCGGAACCGGTTGAGGCCAACCGGATCCGGTTGAGCCTTGTAGGTCTCCATATGGTCTTTTTGGGTCCCTCCTTGATTCTCATGGGCTTCTCGTCGATTCTCGGGTCTCGGGATTGGGTCTCGGAGGCTCGGGATTGGGTCCCAAAGTCTCGGGGTCGATTCCAAGGCATCAAGTCATCGTTCCTTTACTCCGTTGGCTCCAAAATGTGTATGTATCGAGTCGGAATCGCTCCAACTCTTCCAAATCGGTCTCGGGAACCTGAAACGAGCTAGAGGAAGCATAAGAAGCCCATAAACTGCTCCAAAGGAGCGATTCCACAAGGAAAATGGGACCAAAACACAGTAAAATAGACACTAAAAACTACACTTATCAACTCCCCCACACTTAACCCTTACTCGCCCTCGAGTAAGCACAAACTAACTCCTAAACTAGCCGAGCGGATATTAGCGCACCCTACGCCCTTTCAACTCACGCGAGTGCACTTAGAGGAAAAGTGCACTCCGCAAGGCAAGTCGGGTCTTGCGACAAAACTGTGGATGCAACCGGACACAAAACACAAAAACAAACAAGCACGCAAACAAAAACAAATAAACAAACAAACAAACACAAGGTTGCACCCAAAGAAAACAAATACCGCTTCCCTCAACAAAGCGGTGAATAAAGCACCGGTTTAGGGCTCAAGGCAAGTGACAACGTTCCCAAGCTAATCATACAAATCGAGATGAACTAAACCCTAATAGTATGACAAGAAAGCAACAAAAACGTTGGTAACTTACCTAGATTCCTCCTAACATTCTAAGAACGTACTACGGGACGATCGGCGGAGTGGAAAGTGATGAACCACGGTGTTAGTCGACACTGTAGGTAAGTGAGACCCCGCCCCCTTTAGCAATGAGCCAAGAGGGTCGTCCTATGCCCGAAACCGCTAAACTAGTCCAAGTAAAAAGGGGGAAATAATGCAAAATGAGGGAAGACCGACTAATGCCGCTATCATCCTTCCTAGGGACTCGGTCCTTTGGTAGGCTCTTCACGGCAAAAGTCGAAAAAAGGCTTGTTTTGAGATTTTGGGATTCTTTTTGTGAGACGGGTTTTCTTTTGGCATTTTCTCTTTTCTTTTGCACTTTTGCTTTGTTTTGCTATGCCCTTTCTTTTTCTTCTTTTCTATTTTCTTTTTGGCTTTTGTGCCTTTTCTTTTTCTTCATTTCTTTCTTTCTTTCATTTTTTTTTCTTTTCTTTGCCCTTTTCTTTGTATGACAAGAAAGGGATAATTCAACAAATTGCAACTTATTGTGTGGATGTGTGTAGGAGTTAGGTAAATGGGTGAGTTGGGGAGCGTCCTTCCCTTCAAACCCATAAAAAGGGGAAAACTTGGACTAATCGAGCAAATTTCAAACACGGTCACCTAAGGGATGAGACTCGGTAACCAAGGCCTTTTCACACCGTGGGTGGTCATAATGGTCAAAAGTGCAAATCCCGCAGTAAATCCCTAGTAAGCTAGGTGGACTCAATGTAAAGGACCAACGAATTCATTGATTTAGGGTCATTCTACTAGGCTAAAGTCCAAGACTCGATTTACACTACTAGGAAGGGAAAGTAAGCACTTGCACACTAGCCTCTAAACCGGGTTTTCGAAAACGGTTTACACACATGACACACAACACAACGCAAAACAAAGACATGACGAAAACGAACGAAAGAAACAAAAGACAACAAAACGAAACAAAATGAAATAAACACATAAACAACATAAACACCACCCCGATATTCCATACAAGTCACCAAATCATCCACCAATATGCACAAAGCTCCACCCGAGCACACAACATCACAATTTCCTCCAAACTCCACACGAGACAAAGGGGAAAAAGGGATAGAAAGTGTTACCGGAGGTCATGAAAGCTCTCCAAATCATTCGGTGATTTAAGCAACCTATAAGGAAAAAGGGAGGCAAAACACGCACACAAAACATATATACGACACAAATACACAAAAGGAAAACACACCAAAGAAAATCTTTTTGATTTTTATGAAAATTTTCAAATTTTTAGGGATTTTTTCAAGATTTTTCAAATAAACTACGAAAATAAAACTAACTATGATAGAATATCGCTTCCCCACACTTAAACCGAGCAATGTCCTCATGCTCGATCATAGTGTGCGGAGAGACAAAAGGAAAGAAAAGAAACTATGAAAATAAAGCTAAAAATCAAAGAAAAAAGTGAAGAAAAGGTGTAGAAAGTGTCCGGCCGGGGTGTAATCTAGTCACCATGGGCCGAGACAAGAAAAGATATGGAAGGGGGAAGAAATAAAAAGAAAGAAATAAAAGGAAATGGGAGGGGAAGGCTAGGTGTAATCAAGTCACCTAGCCCGGATTCCGTCCAAATCCGACTAATTCCTAAAAAGGATGAAAATCTTGCATATTTGGATTAATCGATTGACTCTCGACATAATCACGTCATCGAGAATCGGGAGCAACCATACTAAGGCCTCGAAGGCCACTAGATACCATGACTCAAGGGGAAGGGGGGGTAAACAAGAGAAAACAAGCGACAAAAGACGGAAAAGTAAGGAAAGTTGCGTTACCAACATGCTAGCAACTCACGAACTCCATCGTCCTCAATGATCATTATAGGTACGGTGCTTGTCTTCTTGGATGCCATCTCGCTTCACACTTGAGAAGAACTCACGGTAGAGGTAGTAATGGTAGGGGGTGGGATTTGACGCGAGAGTCGGTGTAGAGTGGATAGGAAATGGAGTGAGGTTATGACGATGAAGTATATGGGGCATATGATAAGGCTAGGATAGCTAGGGAGGTTGGGAGGGGGTATAGAATGGTTGGGTGGACTCAATTGTCGAAGAAGAAACACAAGGGGGAGTAGAGGATCATCCCGGTCGGGATGGTTGGTCCCGGTCGGGTTGCCTCACTCGTCCCGGTCGGGATGGGCCCACAGCAGGCTCGAATTTTGGTACATCCATCCCGATCGGGACGGCACCTTCCCGGTCGGGATGCCACACCCGTCTCGGTCGGGAAGCCTCTTCCCGGTCGGGATGGGCCTTCTTCAACTTCCACAATCCCAAAAGCTTGCTCCAAGCTTCAAAAACCCGATCCTCATGCTTACTATCCAATCTCTATCATAGCCTTTCCTCTCTAGGAATTATCTTCACTTCACCTATCTAACAAAGCTCACATACACATCAAATTCTCTCCCTCACAACGCTCATTAATCAATCCAAATACAAGAATATCACAAAATTCAAACTAACTACAAGCAAGAGATATATACAAGGAGACGGTTCTTGTGGAACTCCGTCAAACCAAGATGGTGCATTCTTCATTCTTTTTCAACAACCTTGAAACCGATTCCATCCCCATCAAGGGCACGTAGGAACAAGTCAAAGGCCCTAGCAAAGTCTTCAATCAAGCTCGAGATATAACCGTCCACAAACCAAAGCTCTTCATGGCCTTGCCTTGATGTTCCCGGGGCATCCCGATCTTCCAAGTTCAATGTCTTGAACTTGTACTTTTGATCTTTCGGGATATACCCAAACGTCCACTTGTCCTCATGCGGGCCCAAGGGCGGCTCATCCTTCTCCTTGCTTTTCAACTTGTCGTCAAGCCCATGATATGGGCACTCATCTTCCTCCAAATCGGAGTCATCATCCTCAAGTACATAAGAGTACTTCTTCAAGCTTTGTCCTGTCTCACCCCCTAGACCGACATCTTTCGTGGCTTGGATCATATTGCATGACTCATCGCTAGTAGGCGAAGTGTTGCCTTGGAGGTCGAACACTATCTTTTCCTCGCCCAACTCAAATGTGATCCTACCATTCTTCACATCGATCATAGCACTGACGGTGTGTAGAAATGGGCGCCCAAGAATAATGGGAGTGTTTGCATCCTCCGGCATATCGAGCACAATGAAGTCGACCGGAATGAAGAATTTTCCTATTCGTACCGGTACATCCTCTAGCATTCCCAATGGTCGATTAAGAGATTTATCGGCCATTTTGAGTGTAATGGACGTACATTTCAACTCCTTCATCCCGAGTCGGCAACAAATAGAGTAAGGAATGATGCTCACACTCGCGCCCAAGTCACATAATGCATTCTTGATAATGAAGTTGCCTATGGTGCAAGGGATCGAAAAACTACCCGGATCCTTCAACTTCGGAAGCGTGGAACCTTGGATAAGCTCGCTCACCGCCCTCGTGAACGCTACGGTCTCTTCCCTGTCGATGGATCTCTTCCTAGTCAAGATTTCTCTCATAAATCTTCCATATGCCGGGATTTGGGTAAGTAGTTCGGTAAACGGGACACTAACATCCAATTTCTTCACAATGTTAAGGAACTTGTCATATTGAGTATCCTCCTTGATCTTCATTTGCCTTGATGGGAAAGGCAACTTGATTTGGTATTTGTTTTGCTCAATAGGGGTAGACTCTTCAAATGACACTTTCCTTTTTCCCTTGTCTTTCTCTTGAAGTGGGGGAGGGTTGTCTTCTTGGGGTTTTTCAATTTCCCATAGAACTTGCTCCTCCATTGGATTATCAAAGCTTGAGCTTTCTTGAATTGGAGATGCCATTTTCTTTGTCGGTTCTTGCATTGGCTCTTGCTCACTAGGGAATGGAGGGGAGTCATAAGATGTACCTCTCCTTGTGGTGATAGCATTTACATGCTCAAATGTCGGTGTTTCACCTTGAGAAGGTAGTTGCCCCTTTTGTCTTGAGGAGCTCCCCGAAGCAAGTTCAGATACTTGAGTTTCAAGCATCTTCATACGGGCATCTCTTGACGTGTTTTCCCCTTGAATATAAGCAAAGAGCTCTTGATGGTTGCTTGACATGTCCATTTGACTCTTTTGCATATCCATCATAGATTTTTGAATGTCGAATTCCCGAGGTGGAGATGATGGATTATGCGGAGCATCGGTGATGGCGAGAGGAATGCCATAATCATGAGTAGGAGACCGGCTCCTAGGCTTGCTTTGTTGTTGATTACCTTGTGTAGCTTGTTGTTGACGGTTCCCTTGGAACCCATGAGAATTGCCTTGATTAAGGCCTTGGTTGTGGTTTTGTTGTCTTTGAAAGTTTTGGTTTCCTTGGAAACCGCCTTGATTGAAGTTCCCTTGTTGGAACCCTTGATTGTTGTTGTGGAAGGTACCTTGGTTATTTTGCTTGAAGTTGTTGAAGGGTCTTGTATTACCCACATAACCTTGATAACCTTGATTGTTGTCCCTTAAGGGAGGTGGAACATAGGGACGATGTTGTTGTTGATGTTGAAGTGCTTGTTGTTGAGGGACTTGATTGGAAGCTTGGTATTGATTAGAGTAGGAGGCACCTTGCTTGAACGCTTGAAAGGTGTTCACTTGCTCAATACTTCCTCTACAATGCATAGGATCATGACCAACGATTCCACAAGTATCACACATCCCAAAATAAGGCATAGGAGGTGCAAATCCCAAAGCATTCACTTCTTGAATCGGTTGATGGTGGGAGGAACTAGTGCCTTGGACTTGGTTGAGGTGGCTTTGGAGCTTCTTGTCAATAGTCTCCATGTGTGTTTTCAATTGAGCTCCAAGGTCGATGCTTAATTTGGTGATAGCATCGACCTCATGCATACCTCCTCGATGTGCCTTCCTAGGCCTAGAGTATTGCGAATTATGCACCGCCATCTCTTCGATTCTCGCCCACGTTTGATCGTCATCGACCTCGGTAAACCTACCATTGGAGCCCATATTAAGTATAGCTCTTGAGTCGTCATAAAGGCCATTCCAAAATTGTTGAACCAAGAACCATTGTGAGAGTCCATGGTGGGGGCACGACCTAACCAAAGATTTAAACCGCTCCCAAGCTTCATATAGGCTCTCTTCATCCCTTTGTTGGAACCCGGTGATGGAGGCCCTAAGCAAATTGGTCTTTTCCGGAGGGTAAAACTTTTGGTAGAACGCCAAGGCAAGCTTTTTCCAAGTATCGATCCCCATGGTTGCCCGATCAAGACTCTTGATCCATTGCTTTGCCTTTCCGATTAATGAGAATGGAAATAATACCCAACGGATTTGGTCTTGTGAAACCCCGGTTTGGGAAATAGCATCGCAATAATCGGAGAAGGTCTCCATATGTTGGTGCGGGTCTTCGGTGGGCAAACCACTAAATTGACTTCTCTCGACCAATTGAATAAATTGCGTTTTTGCCACAAAATTTCCGGTATATGCCTCCGGTAAAGTGGATGGACCCGGCAAAACGTCTTCCGTGAAGGTCGAGTGAGAAGAAAACTTAGGCATGATTGGATATAAGGGAGAAGATGGTGGTGTAGACGGTGTTGACGTAGATGAAGAGGGGGAACTAGGACTAGAAGAGTGGATAGATGAACCAAAGGGATTTATGAAGATCCCTTCGGCCGTCTCTCGAGGTGACTCGCTAAAGTCGGCTCCTTGTGTTTGCCCTTGATGAGTATTGCATGCACTTGGTTGAGAGATCCTAACCCGGTTAATCGTCCATTGGCGAAAGGCTCGAAAGAGTCTCTCCGGCTCTAGATTAAAGAGATAGAAGTCGCCTCCCCTCCTAGGCATACACTACGCACTAGAACAAACGTGAGAATACCTAGTGCTTTATGGGCACTAGGCAAGGACAATAAACAAGCACAACTAGAGACAAAGAGAAAAGAAAGCTAAGAAAACAAGAAAAACTAGAGAATATGCACAAGAGAGGGTAGAAGGGCACAAAGAAGGGTAACTAAGTCTAGAAATAAGCAAACTAAGTCTAAACAATGCACCGTCCCCGGCAACGGCGCCAAATTGATGGTAGGGATTTGTCACGTCCCCACCGTCAATAAACAACCAACTAGCCTAGTGGGTAGCTAGGGCAAGTCGGGATCGTATCCACGAGTACGTTATTGCAAGGCTTAGACTATGTTGGCCTAAAGACAAGACTAGATCACCAAACAAACACAAAGAAATGATAATTGGAAAACTATGGTGGAGGATGAGAAACAACTAGACTAATGAAATAACTAGAAACAAACTAAACAATGACACTAGAGAATTGATGACTAACTAAGACGATGAATCAAATAGGAAAAGGAAGTGGGGTAGGTCGGGTTCATAAGTGTAGATGGGTAATTGGGGTGATCAAGGGTATAGGTGTCTCCTAATTGCTAGGGTCGGTCCGGGCTCTCGCTACGTAGACCGATGTCAAGGTGGGTCCGGGCTCTCGCTACGTAGACCCTAGTCCGCGCTCTCGTGACTACGACTATTCTCGACATGACCACAAGATAGACAAACAATGAGAACATGAGCACAAGTATGGGGAGCATGGCCACTACTACTCATACAAGCATATCAACAAACACATGGAGTGCCCACAATGTGACGAACAACAAAGATTTACCCTAATCATCCATAATCTACCCCTAATCCCCCTACTAACCCCACAAGAAGACTACTCACTCATTGTGATACTAACAATAACAAAATCAAGAAGAAACAAACCAAACATCCAAACATTCATAATAAACAAACAATAACAATCACACTAATTAAAGATTAAACTTGAATAAATAACAAAGAACAAGAGTAGAGAAGATTATACCAACACTAAGATGATTAAAAGATGCAATCTTGTATAAATAAGAACCCAAATAAACCCCAAGGATGTCAAGCTTGGAGAATTCTTTAAGAACTTCTTAATACAAGAACTAATTACAAGGATTAACTAAAGATTAAAGAGAGATTAAAACTAATGTGTGGAACTCTAATCTAGGGTTTAAATACTTAAAGGAGGCTTAAATTAGTCTAGGGTATGATAAGATGTGTTACTAATACAAGAAGGGAGTATATATATGGGTACAAGAATGAAGGAAAATGAAATAAAAGAACCCGTGCTGCCCCTGTAGCGTCCCGACCGGGACGGGATCATCCCGACCGGGACGGCCCTGTCATCCCGACCGGGACGGGTTGATCCCGACCGGGATGGGTTCACAGCGGCCTCCTTAAAAGCGCACCTCAACCGGAACTGGTTGAGGCTAAGCGGATCTGGTTGAGCCTTGTAGGTCTCCATATGGTCTTTTTGGGTCCCTCCTTTATTCTCATGGGCTTCTCATCGATTCTCGGGTCTCGGGATCGGGTCTCGGAGGCTCGGGATTGGGTCCCAAGGTCTCGGGGTCGATTCCAAGGCATCAAGTCATCGTTCCTTTACTCCGTTGGCTCCAAAATGTGTATGTATCGAGTCGGAATCGCTCCAACTCTTCCAAATCGGTCTCGGGAACCTGAAACGAGCTAGAGGAAGCATAAGAAGCCCATAAACCGCTCCAAAGGAGCGATTCCACAAGGAAAATGGGACCAAAACACAGTAAAATAGACACTACAAACTACACTTATCACAAATTCTTTCTTTTTTTTTCAAACAATCTTACAAAACTTTTTTAAAATTCATTCCGAGTATTTAATATCGATTTCATAGTCGAATACTGAATATAACGAATATCGCAAAATTAAGTCGAGTATAAATTATGCAATATTTATACGCGATTTAATAAAGTTAAAATTTTCCGAAAATCAATTTCGAAAACAGCCCGGGAAGCGAGTCGCGTGCGTCCTGGGCGAGGCGCGCGGTTCCCTGAAAACGCGACACAAAAATCGATTTCGCTCTATTTTTTATTATTCTTTGAACATCGTTTTTTATACAAAACAGCGGGTTTTAGGCATATTTCAGATCTCGATATTTTTTCCTTGACCTCGGTCAACACGTGTTAATCCATCACGTGTCATAAAACTTTTCAAAATCGTGCATATTATCGTATTCATATTTTTTATTCAATCGTTACTAACACGTTTGTTCATCTTTTTAGCAAATTCATCTTTTTTCTATCGTTTGTTTTATTATACTAAAACGAATCTCACATGCTAAATTCAACTTTGACGTTACATTTTTCATGCATTAAACCGACTTAGCCACCCATTCAATTCCTCGCATGTTTAGGAAAACAATGTTTGCATATCATTCATCGTATTACTAACGCGCGTATTAAAAAATCATTCGATATCCTAGTAGAGGACGCTAATGTGCGGGCGGGGCGGGGTTGGGTGTTCTTTGTGAACTTCCCAACACGTACCCTCACCCCTTACTCAGAACCTCGGTTTCCGGATGTCCGAAACCATTGGCAACGAGAGTCATTCAATACACGGTATCCGATCAAGACGGTATCGGTATCAAATGCAAAGGGACGAGCCCAATAAACTCTCACATCGGAAATGGGCCGTATTTTGTATACGGCCCACTACGACATAGAGTGGGCTCGAACGGTTCCGAATAACCATAAAATTCGGTGGCGACTCCAACTTCGATTTAAATTTCAATTAGATCCATTCTCATATGGAGATTCATTCGCCTCCCCAAACCCGCGCGTGGCCGCGTCGGGGTGGACCTATGTCATGTCCACAATATTGAATCCTATGACAAATCTGGGTAATCTCCTAATTTGGGTTCAAGACGGGAGGCAAGCCCATTTCCCACAGTAAAACACCCCTCCAATAAGACCGAAAATCCCTACCTTAGGCGTTAGTCTGACCAAAAAGGAAAAAAGAAGCATCGTTGTAGACTTGATGCCAGAAATAACCAACTTGGGACGATGCTCCCACCAAGCCTGCTCGGAATTATGATGACAATACCGAGATCCAAACCACCATGTTTGCCGTAGATACTTCATCGCGAGTTGCACTCACATAAACACCAACTAGGCTTACACCTTACAAAGGTTTAGCTCAACAAGCCTAATCCAACCGATGGGCCCACCCTCATATCCACCCACAACACCATAGGAGGGGATTACCGTAAAAAAAAAAAAAAAAAAAAAGAGTTTGACAAAAAAAAATCAAAAGTCCAAGGAAAAAGAAAAAGGCCAAAACAAAAGAGCTGGCCATGACCAAAAAAAAAGAACTCCCAAACATCCCTCGACCAGATACGGTCAATCCCTTGACCGGGGCACGGTCAACTCAAATGAAGAATCCCATGACCGGGGCTAAGAGGTCAACCAACAAAAAATTAAAAAAAATCCCATGACCGGGGCTAAGAGGTCAACCAACATTCAAAAAGCCCATGACCGGGGCTAAGAGGTCAACCAACAGAAAATCCATGACCGGGGCTAAGAGGTCAACCAAAAAATATTCAAGATCCCATGACCGTAGTGAAAACGGTCAAATTCAAAGTTATCAATACTCATACCATCCAATAGGGGAGTGACAATCAAGCTGGTAAGCTAACACCACACTCAGCCTTCCCACATTACAACCCTCAAGACCTTCCCGAGACCTAGGCTAAGAGACAGCCCGGAATTTTGAGGATTCAAGCTCCATAGGATACACCCTAATCTTTAGGGCCAGGCATGGAAATCAGATCCCGCATCATCAAACCTACCCCGATCGAAGTTCGAGTCATTTTTACTCGACTTCCCCCTTTCCTACCACATTACAATACCTTACCATCGAAGCCTTAGCTCCACAAAATCGAACTCCAGATTTCGAAGCATCAAAGCCACTTACGACCTAGCTCCACATTTCCAAAAACATCCAAACCAGTTACCAACCCCAAACACGGGAACTCAACCTGCGGTCGGCAAAGAACATGCCCAAATAATGCACACCACCTCTGGGGGCTATCCCGGAGAACACTCACAGTCAAAGGATCAATATCCTAACCATTCTAGCCCTTTGATCAAGACATCATTGGGAATGCACCTAGCCTACACCATCGCTATGGCTAGTTACACACAAAGTCTTATTAGACTAGGCATCATAATATATCTTCCGACACTGAACTACGGTTTGTTTTGATTTCACTACACGTGAATACGTAGGCAGCCTTTCAATAAAGGCACAACCACCCACATTGACACACATTCAAAAAGCGCCATCATTCCGGTCACGACACCATCATGTTCTCAACAGCTAGCTTGGTCATCCTGGGGGCTTCTCTTAGGCAGAAAACCTCCATCCACTCACAAAATCCAGATAAATTCAAAAAAAAAAAATCTAGCCTCCTTTCTATAGTGTATCCTAGTACTCGGCTCCGTCGAAGACGAGAATCTGTCAGGACTCGAAGCAATACCCATTTTGGACTGTACCCTAAAAATCAGAAATCCAGAGGGGCACCAGACTAAAATAGTCTCATTACAGACTACTACCATTGTTCCCATTTTGACTTCGACCATGTTGCCACTCGCCTAGGCTGCGGAATAGCGCAACTTGAGAGTCTTGTTAGGTGGCCCACCCTCCTACCCAGTCACGGTCCAACCCCTCGAGAGTTCAGTCGTGTCTGTCAACTCGTCCGGTCACGTACAGAGTCGAGTCTGTCAGTATACCTCTCTCTTCAAATTCTCATTTTAAAATTTACAAAACATAGCCATTTGAGAAAATCCTTTTCGACAAGGTCAAATTTCGGTCTATTTAATTTGCAAATTTCATTTCTACCCATTTCAGTTTTGAAAACCTATTTCTTAGCATGTGAGTTTTAAGGACTTCGATTTCAAAACTAAGCAAAAATCATTTCCCCAGCGCGAGTCATACGTGTTTTACCTACGTGTTGCATGCAAAATTTTGTGTAACTTATACAGGTACGACCCAAGACCGTGCAGCTCACATATCTCCCCAGCAGAAAGCCCAAGACGGCATCTTCTCTCGAATCAACACGGGATGGGCCCATATACAAGCGCGCCCGGGACTTATGCGACAAGTCCAATTCCCCAGCAGATAGCCCAAGCCGACATTTTCCCCGGAATAGCACGGGATGGGCCCACATATGGGCGCACCCAGGACTTATGCGACAAGTCGGATTCCCCACGGGATTATCATCATCAACTCAGGTATGATTTCTATCTTATGGCTGGCGGGCCCTTCACGCGAGTCTAATGGACTATAAACGACCTGACCAGAAGTCTACCAGGTCTTAATCCTCGATTGGCCTGGTAGCTACTCTGACTTTCGCCTTGTCCAAGCCTCAGTCAAAGTGGGGGCTCTGTAGACACCCACATTTGGCCGTTAGGTGTCTATAGCAGTTTCCAAAAAACACCCGATGATGATCAGATGCAAACGTGCTTTAACGCGCTCGAGTATGGGCTCGGAATCAGTAATGTCTGGCATGAGCTTTTAGCGGAGTACGAATCTCACAAAATTGACCTCAAATTCAGGCCATAAAACAAAAATGGCTACAAAATAAAAATAAAATAAAATCCATCAAAGGGTTATAACAATCCATAGTTTAAATTATTAATCAGCGAAGTCGGATCCGTAACTACTCGCTAGCCCACCCGAAGGGGAACAAATATACCTACCATGTTAAAAGCATAACAGCCACAATGAGTGAGGAACAACGACGACGTTCTCTCAGCCATATTACAAGATTTTAAAACTGTAATTATTATTATTATAGAAAAATAGTAAAAACGGAAAACATTGAAACGTCTTAATAAAAATAAGCTTTCGGAGAAGACTTAAAATATTGGAACAATAAAATCACAACAATATATTTGCCAACCTGCAAACCAAAATGTATCGATAATAATAAAAATATTCAAAATGGCGTTATGGATAGAATCAATGTCGAAGGCTAGACTTTCACTAGGAGAATACTAAAACTAGCTTCGAGAACTTCAGTCTTAACACATATCCGACTTCAGTCTCTAATAATCTAGGCGACTCAACCATAATTGGACGGCGACTTATAAATGCGTGACCCTAGTTTAAGATAATATGCACACTCCTCTCGAACACCATAAATACTCAGTTCAACCCGACGACTTCTTAACGTAACACCCCGGTGCCCAATCCTATGACCGGGAATGTTAACCGCGGTAGCCCGCCAGGCTTTGTACTGGTCCCACAGACCAAAACGAGTCCTTTCCAGCACATTTTCTGCTCACTCATGCGCATCTCGGGAACGTTCTCGATAGGTCACCCATGCTAAGACTACTCTCAGCCAAGCACGCGCAGCTGCGGAGTTCTTATCATGGACAAGCCAGAAAAGATAGTGCACTTTATTGATATGAGTAGTACTTTACTTCAAATCCCTTTAAGCAAAACTCATAAATAGGACATCTTTAATCAATGTGGGGTGTTTCAATCACTCCCACTTGAAGAACGCAACGTCCTCGTTGCGCCTGGCAGCATAACCGCTGACCCAGAATCCACCCCCGCTAGGTGCCAAATGCACGGTCGCAGGGTTGTTCTGATACCATTTGTAACACCTCGGCCCAATCCTAGGACCGGGAATGTTAACCGCAGTAGCCCGCCAGGCTTTGTACTGGTCCCACAGACCAACACGAGTCCTTTTCAGCACATCTTGTCCTCACTCATACGCATCCCGGGAACCTTCTCAGGAGGTCACCCATCCTAAGACTACTCTCAGCCAAGCACGCTTAACTGCGAAGTTCTTTTCATGGACAAACCGGAAAAAAAAGTGCACTTTGTTGATATGAGTAGTACTTCAAATCCTTTTAAGCAAAGCTCATAAATAGGACATCTTCAATCAATATGGGGTTTTTCACTTACACTGCGAGGTACGAGTTTAAGGTCAAAATGTACACACACTTCCGAACACCATATATGTTCGGTTCAACCATCAATGTGCCCCATATAGACACACCAACCTTATAGTTGATGGCAAAAACGTAAACCCCAGAATATATTACTCCAAACCTCACACTTGTCCTTATTTCATAACTCCAATATTCAAAAGATATAATCATTATAAATAATATGAAGATAAAAGGAATAATCATTATGTTCTAAAAGAGGAGACTTTCTATTTTAGGAAACTCTATTTTTAGAAACTTTACAAAAATAGCATTATATCAAATTATCAAAAATATTAGTTCATACTAATAAAACATTTTTAGTAAACGATATAGATTTATAAAACTAATACTTTCGCCTTAATGATATTAGTTTCTAAAACGAGAACAATTGGGTTTATGAAATTATTAAAATATCATATAAGTATTTATAAAATGATTAAAAATGTCATAAATATTTTAATACTACTAATTGGGGTGTTTCCAAAATTTATAAAACTAAAATTTCCTAATTATTAATAGTTTTGACAAAACGAGCATAAATAAGACTTTACGGCATATGTCAAAATAAATCTTGTAACGTTCTTTATTTCATTAAACAGTTAAACAAATTTAGAATATGGTAAGGGCTGGTTTAACTCATAAAGTTTCATATTTCAATATTTTCAAAATTGATGGAAAAATGATTCATTTAACTGAAACAAAGCATTTAAACGATAAATCGTAATTTTGTCCAAAAATCAATACTATCATTTAAAGGCTTCGATAAATAGTAATTTTTTTTTATGTAAAACAGCTAAAATACATGTTTTGACATTCTGTCCAGAAAAATAAATTTTCCAGAATCTGTAAACTCGATTTTTAAAGGATTTTATCGTTAATCGTCTAATCTCGACAATAACGATTAATAAAAATAGTAATCACAAAACGATTAACTATTAATATCCAAAAAATATTATTAAACCTAAAAATTATGATTTTCCAGAAATTATTAACTTCTCCAGATTTCACAAATTTCAATAAAACCGTCTTTTAAAACCCGTTTCCACAATTAACGATTCTCTTAATAAAACTTGTCGTTCCTAATATTTTATTAAAGCACTAAAAATCATAAAAACACATTTTTTTTCAAGACCATCAGGAACATTTTTTCCAGATTCATAACAAAAATCGGAATTCGGGAATTAAGATGACAAACACGATTTTAACGATAAACGACGATTTAAATTGATTAATTAATTCACCCACTTAACAATTCCGAAAAATTATGAAAAAATTCAAAAAAATTATTTTTCATCATAAAGGTTATCCTTGCCAAATTTCAGATTAAAATAAAATGTTTAAGTGCTACACCTAAAAATCGGCTTTTAATCGTTTTTGTCCGGAAACGATAATAATTGAATAGTCGATACTTAAAATATCATAAAAATACAAAATTATCAAAAATCATCAAAAACCATTTTTACAGAATATATTCATACTTTACAAGTTTAGGTCGAATATTACGATTTTATAAAATAATATAGCAATTTAATCGTTAATCTCGTAAAAGCGATAAAATTATGATTTTCCAGAAATTATTAACTTCTCCAGATTTCACAATTTTCAATAAAACCATCTTTTAAAACCAGTTTCCACAATTAACGATTCTCTTAATAAAACTTGTCGTTCCTAATATTTTATTAAAGCAATAAAAATCATAAAAACACATTTTTTTTCAAGACCATCAGGAACATTTTTTTTCCAGATTCATAACAAAAATCAGAATTCGGGAATTAAGATGACAAACACAGTTTTAACGATAAACGACGATTTAAATTGATTAATTAATTCACGCACTTAACAATTCCGAAAAATTATGAAAATATTCAAAAAATTATTTTTCATCATAAAGGTTATCCTTGCCAAATTTCAGATTAAAATAAAATGTTTAAGTGCTACACCTAAAAATTGGTTTTTAATCGTTTTTGTCCGAAAACGGTAATAATTGAATAGTCGATACTTAAAATATCATAAAAATAGAAAATTATCAAATCATCAAAAAACCATTCTTACAGAATATATTCATATTTTACATGTTTAGGTCGAATATTACGATTTTATTAAAAAATATAACAATTTAATCGTTAATCTCGTAAAAGCGATAAAATTACCGAAACAAGAAAATTTTACGATTTTATAATTCTGGACAACAATTTTGTGACATATATTTGTCAAAATAAAGTTATAGTTATATACTCCTTCCATTCACTATCTTTTACCCTGTTTCATTTAAATACTCTTCACAAATTATGAGGAAACGAGGCAAAGATTATGAACGGAGGGAGTACATGCAATTACACAAATAAAATCAAGTAATACTGAGTAACGTCGATGTTACCAATAATCTAAGTCCGAGTCGATGATGTATTTGTCCGCTTCCGGGGCCTCCTAAAATACAACAAAAACACGACATTCATGGTATAAAAATATCATAAGATCGCTGCAAAAAAAAGGTGTATAACGATTGAAAATGAAATCGATTGATACCTTAACGAAAGAGACGGAAAGAGGATCGAAATAAGAGAAAAATAGGAGACGGAAGGAGATGCTTGAACACGGTTTTCTGGCCAGAAATGGCTGCTGAAAGAGTGTCAATAAAATGTGGAAGGATTTCCTTTGGAATAGTAAGGAGGGCACAACGCGTATGCTATTCAAAAGCTGGAGTTCATCTTGTGCGCCTTTTGATGAGGGTGAGTTCAATATCAAAGATGTAATCCCCTAAAAATTCTAACGCAATACAGTGACGGAAATACTGTAGATATGAGATTGTAATACACTGTAACTATGTCTTGATTAAATAAAAACAGTAAGTCAATACATAAGCCATAAAACAAAAATGGCTACAAAATAAAAATAAAATAAAATCCATCAAAAGGGTTATAACAATCCATAGTTCAAATTATTAATCAGCGAAGTCGGATCCGTAACTACTCGCTAGCCCATCCGAAGGGGAACACATATATACTTACCATGTTAAAAGAATAACAGCCACAATCAGTGAGGAACAACGACGACGTTCTCCCAGCCATATTACAAGATTTTAAAACTGAAATTATTATTATTATAAAAAAATAGTAAAAACGGAAAACATTGAAACGTCTTAATAAAAATAAGCTTTCAGAGAAGACTTAAAATATTGGAACAATAAAATCACAACAATATATTTGCCAACCTGCAAACCAAAATGTATCGATAATAATAAAATTATTCGAAATGGCGTTATGGATAGAATCAATGTCGAAGGCTAGACTTTCACTAGGAGAATACTAAAACTAGCTTCGAGAACTTCAGTCTTAACACATATCGGACTTCAGTCTCTAATCTAGGCGACTCAACCATAATTGGACGGCGACTTATAAATGCGTGACCCTAGTTTAAGATAATATGCACACTCCTCCCGAGCACCATAAATACTCGGTTCAACCCGACGGCTTCTTAATGTAACACCCCGCTGCCCAATCCTATGACCGGGATTGTTAACCGCGGTAGTCCGCCAGGTTTTGTACTGGTCCCACAGACCAAAACGAGTCCTTTCCAGCACATTTTCTGCTCACTCATGCGCATCTCGGGAACCTTCTCGGTAGGTCACCCATGCTAAGACTACTCTCAGCCAAGCACGCCTAGCTGCGGAGTTCTTATCATAGACAAGCCAGAAAAGATAGTGCACTTTGTTGATATGAGTAGTACTTCAAATCCCTTTAAGCAAAACTCATAAATAGGACATCTTCAATCAATGTGGGGTGTTTCAATCACTCCCACTTGAAGAACGCAATGTCCTCGTTGCGCCTGGCAGCATAACCGCTGACCCAGAATCCACCCCCGCTAGGTGCCAAATGCACGGTGTAGGGTTGTTCTGACACCATTTGTAACACCCCGGCCCAATCCTAGGACCGGGAATGTTAACCGCAGTAGCCCGCTAGGCTTTGTACTGGTCCCACAGACCAATACGAGTCCTTTCCAGCACATCTTGTCCTCACTCATACGCATTCCGGGAACCTTCTCAGGGGGTCACCCATCCTAAGACTACTCTCAGCCAAGCACGCTTAACTGCGAAATTCTTTTCATGGACAATCCGGAAAAAAAAAGTCCACTTTGTTGATATGAGTAGTACTTCAAATCCTTTTAAGCAAAGCTCATAAATAGGACATCTTCAATCAATATGGGGTGTTTCACTTACACTGCGAGGTACGAGTTTAAGGTCAAAATGTACACACACTTCCGAACACCATATATGTTCGGTTCAACCATCAATGTGCCCCATATAGACACACCAACCTTATATTTGATGGCAAAAACGTAAACCCCATAATATATTGTTCCAAACCTCACACTTGTTCTTATTTCATAACTCCGATATTCAAAAGATATAATCATTATAAATAATATGAAGATAAAAGGAATAATCATTATGGTCTAAAAGAAGAGACTTTCTATTTTAGGAAACTTCTATTTTTAGAAACTTTACAAAAATAGCATTATATCAAATTATCAAAAATATTAGTTCATACTAATAAAATATTTTTAGTAAATGATATAGATTTATGAAACTAATACTTTCGCCTTAACGATATTAGTTTCTAAAACGAGAACAATTGGGTTTATAAAATTATTAAAATATCATATAAGTATTTATAAAATGATTAAAAATGTCTTAAACATTTTAATACTACTAATTGAGGTGTTTCCAAAATTTATAAAACTAAAATTTCCTAATTATTAATAGTTTCGACAAAACGAGCATAAATAAGACTTTACGGCAAATGTCAAAATAAATCTTGTAACGTTCTTTATTTCATTAAACAGTTAAACAAATTTAGAATATGGTAAGGGCTGGTTTAACTCATAAAGTTTCATATTTCAATATTTTCATAATTGATGGAAAAATGATTCATTTAACTGAAACAAAGCATTTAAACGATAAACCGTAATTTTGTCCAAAAATCAATACTATCATTTAAAGGCTTCGATAAATAGTAATTTTTTTATGTAAAACAGCTAAATACAATTTTTGACATTCTGTCCAGAAAACTAAATTTTCAGAATCTGTAAACTCGATTTTAAAGGATTTTATCATTAATCATCTAATCTCGACAATAACGATTAATAAAAATAGTAATCACAAAACGATTAACTATTAATATCCAAATAATATTATTAAACCTAAAAATTATGATTTTCCAGAAATTATTAACTTCTCCAGATTTCACAAATTTCAATAAAACCGTCTTTTAAAACCCGTTTCCACAATTAACGATTCTCTTAATAAAACTTGTCGTTCCTAATATTTTATTAAAGCACTAAAAATCATAAAAACACATTTTTTTCAAGACCATCAGGAACATTTTTTCCAGATTCATAACAAAAATCGGAATTCGGGAATTAAGATGACAAACACGATTTTAACGATAAACGACGATTGAAATTGATTAATTAATTCACCCACTTAACAATTCCGAAAAATTATGAAAAAATTCAAAAAATTTATTTTTCATCATAAAGGTTATCCTTGCCAAATTTCAGATTAAAATAAAATGTTTAAGTGCTACACCTAAAAATCGGCTTTTAATCGTTTTTGTCCGGAAACAATAATAATTGAATAGTCGATACTTAAAATATCATAAAAATACAAAATTATCAAAAATCATCAAAAAACCATTCTTACAGAATATATTCATATTTTACATGTTTAGGTCGAATATTACGATTTTATAAAATAATATAGCAATTTAATCGTTAATCTCGTAAAAGCGATAAAATTATGATTTTCCAGAAATTATTAACTTCTCCAGATTTCACAATTTTCTATAAAACCGTCTTTTAAAACCCGTTTCCACAATTAACGATTCTCTTAATAAAACTTGTCGTTCCTAATATTTTATTAAAGCACTAAAAATCATAAAAACACATTTTTTTCAAGACCATCAGGAACATTTTTTTCCAAATTCATAACAAAAATTAGAATTCGGGAATTAAGATGACAAACACGATTTTAACGATAAACGACGATTGAAATTGATTAATTAATTCACCCACTTAACAATTCCGAAAAATTATGAAAAAATTCAAAAAAATTATTTTTCATCATAAAGGTTATCCTTGCCAAATTTCAGATTAAAAAAAAATGTTTAAGTGCTACACCTAAAAATCGGCTTTTAATCGTTTTTGTCCGGAAACAATAATAATTGAATAGTCGATACTTAAAATATCATAAAATTACAAAATTATCAAAAATCATCAAAAAACCATTCTTACAGAATATATTCATATTTTACATGTTTAGGTCGAATATTACGATTTTATAAAATAATATAGCAATTTAATCGTTAATCTCGTAAAAGCGATAAAATTATGATTTTCCAGAAATTATTAACTTCTCCAGATTTCACAATTTTCTATAAAACCGTCTTTTAAAACCCGTTTCCACAATTAACGATTCTCTTAATAAAACTTGTCGTTCCTAATATTTTATTAAAGCACTAAAAATCATAAAAACACATTTTTTTCAAGACCATCAGGAACATTTTTTTCCAAATTCATAACAAAAATTAGAATTCGGGAATTAAGATGACAAACACGGTTTTAACGATAAACGACGATTTAAATTGATTAATTAATTCACCCACTTAACAATTCCAAAAAATTATGAAAAAATTCAAAAAATTATTTTTCATCATAAAGGTTATCCTTGCCAAATTTCAGATTAAAATAAAATGTTTAAGTGCCCCAACTAAAAATCGGCTTTTAATCGTTTTTGTCCGAAAACGGTAATAATTGAATAGTCGATACTTAAAATATCATAAAAATACAAAATTATTAAAAATCCACAAAAAACCATTCTTACAGAATATATTCATACTTTAAATGTTTAGTTCGAATATTACGATTTTATTAAAAAATATAACTATTTAATCGTTAATCTCGTAAAAGCGATAAAATTACCGAAACATGAAAATTTTACGATTTTAAAATTCTGGACAGAAATTTTGTGACATATATTTGTCAAAATAAAATTATAGTTATATACTCCTTCCATTCACTATCTTTTACCCTGTTTTATTAAAATACTCCTCACAAATAATGAGGAAACAGGACAAAAGATTATGAACGGAGGGAGTACATGCAATTACACAAATAAAATCAAGTAATATTGAGTAACGTCGATGTTACCTCTAATCTTAGTCCGAGTCGACAATGTATTTGTCCGCTTCCGGGGCCTCCTAAAATACAACAAAAACACGACATTCATGGTATGAAAATATCATAAGATCGCTGGAAAAAAAAGGTGTATAACGATTGAAAATGAAATCGATTGATACCTTAACGAAGGAGACGGAAAGAGGATCAAAATAAGAGAAAAATAGGAGACGGAAGGAGATGCTTGAACACGGTTTTCTGGCCAGAAATGGCTGCTGAAAGAGTGTCAATAAAATGTGGAAGGATTTCCTTTGGAATAGTAAGGAGGGCACAACGCGTATGCTATTCAAAAGCTGGAGTTCATCTTGTGCGCCTTTTGATGAGGGTGAGTTCAATATCAAAGATGTAATCCCCTATAAATTCTAACGCAATACAGTGACGGAAATACTGTAGATATGAGATTGTAACACACTGTAACTATGTCTTGATTAAATAAAAACGGTAAGTCAATACATAAGCCATAAAACAAAAATGGCTACAAAATAAAAATAAAATAAAATCCATCAAAAGGGTTATAACAATCCATAGTTCAAATTATTAATCAGCGAAGTCGGATCCGTAACTACTCGCTAGCCCACCCGAAGGGGAACATATATACCTACCATGTTAAAAGAATAACAGTCACAATCAGTGAGGAACAACAACGACGTTCTCCCAGCCATATTACAAGATTTTAAAACTGTAATTATTATTATTATAGAAAAATAGTAAAAACGGAAAACATTGAAACGTCTGAATAAAAATAAGCTTTCGGAGAAGACTTAAAATATTGGAACAATAAAATCACAACAATATATTTGCCAACCTGCAAACCAAAATGTATCGATAATAATAAAAATATTCAAAATGACGTTATGGATAGAATCAATGTCGAAGGCTAGACTTTCACTAGGAGAATACTAAAACTAGCTTCGAGAACTTCAGGCTTAACACATATCGGACTTCAGTCTCTAATCTAGGCGACTCAACCATAATTGGACGGCGACTTATAAATGCGTGACCCTAGTTTAAGATAATATGCACACTCCTCCCGAGCACCATAAATACTCGGTTCAACCCGACGGCTTCTTAATGTAACACCCCGGTGCCCAATCCTATGACCGGGAATGTTAACCGCGGTAGCCCGCCAGGCTTTGTACTGGTCCCACAGACCAAAACGAGTCCTTTCCAGCACATTTTCTGCTCACTCATGCGCATCTCGGGAACCTTCTCGGTAGGTCACCCATGCTAAAACTACTCTCAGCCAAGCACGCTTAGCTGCGGAGTTCTTATCATGGACAAGCCTGAAAAGATAGTGCACTTTGTTGATATGAGTAGTACTTCAAATCCCTTTAAGCAAAACTCATAAATAGGACATCTTCAATCAATGTGGGGTGTTTCAATCACTTCCACTTGAAGAACGCAACGTCCTCGTTGCGCCTGGCAGCATAACCGCTGACCCAGAATCCACCCCCGCTAGGTGCCAAATGCACGGTCGCAGGGTTGTTTTGATACCATTTGTAACACCCCGGCCCAATCCTAG
This sequence comes from Agrostemma githago, assembly GCA_958450325.1. Taxonomy (NCBI): domain Eukaryota; kingdom Viridiplantae; phylum Streptophyta; class Magnoliopsida; order Caryophyllales; family Caryophyllaceae; genus Agrostemma; species Agrostemma githago. Next base: position 51,931,516 of record OY288245.1, on the reverse strand, counting down.
GACCGGGAATGTTAACCGCAGTAGCCCGCCAGGCTTTGTACTGGTCCCACAGACCAACACGAGTCCTTTCCAGCACATCTTGTCCTCACTCATACGCATCCCGGGAACCTTCTCAGGAGGTCACCCATCCTAAGACTACTCTCAGCCAAACACGCTTAACTGCGAAGTTCTTTTCATGAACAAACCGGAAAAAAAAGTGCACTTTGTTGATATGAGTAGTACTTCAAATCCTTTTAAGCAAAGCTCATAAATAGGACATCTTCAATCAATATGGGGTGTTTCACTTACACTGCGAGGTACGAGTTTAAGGTCAAAATGTACACACACTTCCGAACACCATATATGTTCGGTTCAACCATCAATGTGCCCCATATAGACACACCAACCTTATAGTTGATGGCAAAAACGTAAACCCCAGAATATATTACTCCAAACCTCACACTTGTCCTTGTTTCGTAACTCCGATATTCAAAAGATATAATCATTATAAATAATATGAAGATAAAAGGAATAATCATTATGGTCTAAAAGAGGGGACTTTCTATTTTAGGAAACTTCTATTTTTAGAAACTTTACAAAAATAGCATTATATCAAATTATCAAAAATATTAGTTCATACTAATAAAACATTTTTAGTAAACGGTATAGATTTATAAAACTAATACTTTCGCCTTAATGATATTAGTTTCTAAAACGAGAACAATTGGGTTTATGAAATTATTAAAATATCATGTAAGTATTTATAAAATGATTAAAAATATCTTAAACATTTTAATACTACTAATTGTGGTGTTTCCAAAATTTATAAAACTAAAATTTCCTAATTATTAATAGTTTCAACAAAACGAGCATAAATAAGACTTTACGGCATATGTCAAAATAAATCTTGTAACGTTCTTTATTTCATTAAACAGTTAAACAAATTTAGAATATGGTGAGGGCTGGTTTAACTCATAAAGTTTCATATTTCAATATTTTCAAAATTGATGGAAAAATGATTCATTTAACTGAAACAAAGCATTTAAACGATAAATCGTAATTTTGTCCAAAAATCAATACTATCATTTAAAGGCTTCGATAAATAGTAATTTTTTTTATGTAAAACAGCTAAAATACATGTTTTGACATTCTGTCCAGAAAAATAAATTTTCCAGAATCTGTAAACTCGATTTTTAAAGGATTTTATCGTTAATCGTCTAATCTCGACAATAACGATTAATAAAAATAGTAATCACAAAACGATTAACTATTAATATCCAAAAATATTATTAAACCTAAAAATTATGATTTTCCAGAAATTATTAACTTCTCCAGATTTCACAAATTTCAATAAAACTGTCTTTTAAAACCCGTTTCCACAATTAACGATTCTCTTAATAAAACTTATCGTTCCTAATATTTTATTAAAGCACTAAAAATCATAAAAACATATTTTTTTTTTCGAGACCATCAGGAACATTTTTTCCAGATTCATAACAAAAATCGGGATTCGGGAATTAAGATGACAAACACGATTTTAACGATAAACGACGATTTAAATTGATTAATTAATTCACGCACTTAACAATTCCGAAAAATTATGAAAAAATTCAAAAAATTATTTTTCATCATAAAGGTTATCCTTGCCAAATTTCAGATAAAAATAAAATGTTTAAGTGCTACACCTAAAAATTGGCTTTTAATCGTTTTTGTCCGAAAACGGTAATAATTGAATAGTCGATACTTAAAATATCATAAAAATACAAAATTATCAAAAATCATCAAAAAACCCATTCTTACAGAATATATTCATACTTTACATGTTTAGGTCAAATATTACGATTTTATAAAATAATATAGCAATTTAATCGTTAATCTCGTAAAAGCGATAAAATTATGATTTTCCAGAAATTATTAACTTCTCTAGATTTCACAATTTTCAATAAAACCGTCTTTTAAAACCCGTTTCCACAATTAGCGATTCTCTTAATAAAACTTGTCGTTCCTAATATTTTATTAAAGAAATAAAAATCATAAAAACACATTTTTTTCAAGACCATCAGAAACATTTTTTTTCCAGATTCATAACAAAAATCAGAATTCGGGAATTAAGATGACAAATACGGTTTTAACGATAAACGACGATTTAAATTGATTAATTAATTCACGCACTTAACAATTCCGAAAAATTATGAAAAAATTCAAAAAATTATTTTTCATCATAAAGGTTATCCTTGCCAAATTTCAGATTAAAATAAAATGTTTAAGTGCTACACATAAAAATCGGCTTTTAATCATTTTTGTCCGAAAACGGTAATAATTGAATAGTCGATACTTAAAATATCATAAAAATACAAAATTATCAAAAATCATCAAAAAAACCATTCTTACAGAATATATTCATACTTTACATGTTTAGGTCAAATATTACGATTTTATAAAATAATATAGCAATTTAATCGTTAATCTCGTAAAAGCTATAAAATTATGATTTTCCAGAAATTATTAACTTCTCTAGATTTCACAATTTTCAATAAAACCGTCTTTTAAAACCCGTTTCCACAATTAGCGATTCTCTTAATAAAACTTGTCGTTCCTAATATTTTATTAAAGAAATAAAAATCATAAAAACACATTTTTTTCAAGACCATCAGAAACATTTTTTTTCCAGATTCATAACAAAAATCAGAATTCGGGAATTAAGATGACAAATACGGTTTTAACGATAAACGACGATTTAAATTGATTAATTAATTCACGCACTTAACAATTCCGAAAAATTATGAAAAAATTCAAAAACTTATTTTTCATCATAAAGGTTATCCTTGCCAAATTTCAGATTAAAATAAAATGTTTAAGTGCTACACATAAAAATCGGCTTTTAATCATTTTTGTCCGAAAACGGTAATAATTGAATAGTCGATACTTAAAATATCATAAAAATACAAAATTATCAAAAATCATCAAAAAACCATTCTTACAGAATATATTCATACTTTACATGTTTAGGTCAAATATTACGGTTTTATAAAATAATATAGCAATTTAATCGTTAATCTCATAAAAGCGATAAAATTATGATTTTCCAGAAATGATTAACTTCTCTAGATTTCACAATTTTCAATAAAACCGTCTTTTAAAAATTATGATTTTCCAGAAATTACTAACTTCTCCAGATTTCACAAATTTCAATAAAACCGTCTTTTAAAACCCGTTTCCACAATTAACGATTCTCTTAATAAAACTTGTCGTTCCTAATATTTTATTAAAGCACTAAAAATCATAAAAACACATTTTTTTTCAAGACCATCAGGAACATTTTTTCCAGATTCATAACAAAAATCGGAATTCGGGAATTAAGATGACAAACACGATTTTAACGATAAACGACGATTTAAATTGATTAATTAATTCATGCACTTATCAATTCCGAAAAATTATGAAAAACTTCAAAAAATTATTTTTCATCATAAAGGTTATCCTTGCCAAATTTCAGATTAAAATAAAATGTTTAAGTGCTCCAACTAAAAATCGGTTTTTAATCGGTTTTGTCCGAAAACGGTAATAATTGAATAGTCGATACTTAAAATATCATAAAAATACAAAATTATCAAAAATCATCAAAAAACCATTCTTACAGAATATATTCATATTTTACATGTTTAGGTCGAATATTACGATTATATAAAATAATATAACAAACTAATCGTTAATCTCGTAAAAGCGATAAAATTACCGAAACATGAAAATTTTACGATTTTAAAATTCTGGACAGAAATTATGTGACATTCTGGACCTGACATAGGTCCACCCCGACGCGGCCAAGCGCGGGTTTGGGGAGGCGAATGAATCTCCATATGAGAATGGATCGAATTGAAATTTAAAACGAAGTGGAGTCGCCACCGAACTTTGTGGGAGTTCGGGCCCGTTCGAACCCACTCTATGTCGTAGTGGGCCATGCACAAAGTATGGCCCATTTCCAATGTCAGAGTTTAATGGGCTCGTCCCTTTGCATTTGATACCGATACCGACATTATCGGATACCGTGTATTGAATGACTCTCGTATGCCAATGGATTCAGATATCCGGAAACCATGGTTTTGAGTAAGGGGTGAGGGTACGTGTTGGGAAGCCCACAAAGGACACCCAACCCCGCCCGCACTTAGCGGTCTCTACTAAGATCTCGAATGACTTTCTAATACGCGCGTTAGTAATTCGGTGAAAATGCTTATGCAAACATTGTTTTCCCTAAGTATGTGAATGAAATTGAAAGGGTTTCTATGTTGATTTAATGCAATAAATTCTAACGTCGAAGTTGAATTTTAGCATGTGGGTTCATTTTAGTACATTAAAACAAACGATAAATCAACAAGGAAAGTAGCAAACGGTAGTACATAAAAGAAAATTGCTTTAAGTCGTCTTAAATTAACTATCGCGATATGAGTGGATTTCCTCCGCGTTTAACAATGTCGTAATTCTAACGAATTGTATGACAATTATTTTAGCATCAATAGAAATTGCGCTAATTAATTTATGTGACTAGATCATTAGATTCGATGTCTAATTATGAAGTTAGCATCGAATCTAAGATTTTGACGTTATGCTAGAATTAAAAGACTTGATTCCCTCGGCTTTTCCGACATCGTAACGAATCTCTAGGGATTATGTGATGTCGGATCCGCGTCAACGGGTTTCGACCCTTATTGAATAAAATACTTGTTTTGAAAATTGATTTTAGAATTGATGAAAATACGCGATAACGACGATGAAATAAGAAAATTATGGTTGATGTTAATTCGCCTCAACAATCAAGCAATCGGGGTGATGGGATAAGCGACCGGCAACGCTGTGTGCAGTACACTTGTATATTCGGGTTTCCTTATCCCACCATCACTCATACTCGACACGAATCGACGAATACTTTAATATTTTATACTATTTATATTATCGATATTAGGACGCGATAATAACGATAAAAAAAACGAGATGACTACGACGCGAGAAAAAGGGAGAAAAGAGAAGAGCGGGAATTGGCACCCTCAACCTACATGTTTCTTATGCTCGGAAGGGACTCGTAGTGACGGCTTCCACGGGAGTTTCTAGTATGTAGGCTAAGTTGTGGTGGTTTAGGGTTTCGATTCCTAAAGCTAGGTTTAGGGTTTGAATTAGGGTTTGAGTTTGATCTTGATGAAGGTTTTAAAAGTTGTGTAAGAGTTGTATTAGGGTTGTGTGCATGGGGTGTTTATATAGGCAAGGTCTAGGTACCCCGTCTAGGGTTACTCGACCGAGTAGCCCCTTGACTCGGTCGAGTGGCCCAAGCGCCTGCAGCCGAGCTTGAATAAGGGCCCACTCGATCGAGTGGAGCTGACACTCGATCGAGTGGGTCAGCTGGGTCGAGTGGTCCGGGCTTTGGACCTTGAATTGGATATTTTGTGGATTTTGCTTTTGAGTTGGAGTTTTTGATGTTTGTGTGGTTGTTTTTTGTACGTCTCGGAAATGACTATGACCGACGTTGACCCAATCGCTAAAAGTCGGTTTTATTTCCGGTGTCGGTTTTGAGCCAAATTAGTCTCGTTTGACTGGAAACGACCCACTGGGCCTGAATTTGAGGTCAGTTTTGTGAGATTTGTACTCTGTAAGTGCATTAGCCAGCAACTAATGGTTTTGAGTCCATATCCGAGCGCGTAGAAACACGTTAGCGTCCGATCATCATCGGGTGTTTTTTGGAAACTACCATAGACACCTGGCAGTCAAAATGCGGGTGTCTTCAGAGCCCTCACTCTGACTGAGGCTTGGACAAGGCGAAAGTCAGAGTAGCTACCAAGTCAATTAAGACCTGGTAGACTTTCCATCGGGTCGTTTATAGTCCATTAGACTCGCGTGAAGGGCTCGCCAGCCATAAGATAGAAGTCATACTTGAGCTGCTGATAATACCTCCGTGGGGAATCGGACTTGTCGCATAAGTCCTGGGTGTGCCTATGTGTGGGCCCATCTCGTGCTATTCCGGGGAAAATGCCGCCTGGGGCTTTCCGCTGGGGAGATACAGTGGGTTGCATGTCCCTGCTTGAGTCGTACCTGTATAAGTTACATAAAATTTTGCATGCAACACGTAGGTAGAAAAATGATTCGCGCTGGGGAAAAAATGAGTTTTTTTTGAATTTTTGGAATTTTTGAAATTGAAATCCTGAAAGCACTCACGGGCTAGGTTTTCAAAATGGAAAGGGGTAGAAAAGAAATTTGCAGTTTAAATAGACCGAAATTTGACCTTGTCGAAAAGGATCTTTTTTCAAATGGCTAAATTTTGCAAATTTCAAAATGGAATTTGAAGAAAGAGGCCTACCGACAGACTCGACTCTGGACGCGACAGGACGAGTTGACCGACACGGACTGGACTCTCTAAGGGTTGGACCGTGACTCGGTAGGGGGGTGGGCCGCCTAACAAGACTCTTGAGTTGTGCTATTCCGTAGCCTAGGCGAGTAGCAACATGGGAACGATCTGTCATAGGGGGACTGCAGTAGTCTGTAATGAGACTGTTTTAGTCTGGTGCCCTTTTGGATTTCTGATTTTAGTGTACAGTCCAAGATTGGTATTGCTCTGAGTCCTGACAGATTCTCATCTTTGACTAAGCCGAGTACTCGGACACACTGTAGAAAGAAGGCTAAATTTTGAAATTATTTGGATTATGTGAGTGAAAGGAGAACTTCTGTCTAATAGAAGCCCCCAGGACGACAAAGCTAGCTACTGAGAACATGACAGTGTCGTGACCGGAATGATAGTGCTTTTTGAAGGTGTGTCAATGGGAGTGGTTGTGCCTCTGTTGAAAGGCTGCCTACGTATTCACGTGTAGTGAAATCAAACCATGCCGTAGTTCAGTGTTGAAAGATATATTGTGGTGCCTAGTTTATTAGGGCTTTGTGTGTAACTAGCCATAGCAATGGTGTAGGCTAGGTGCATTCCCAATGATGTCTTGATCAAAGGGCTAGAATGGTTAGGATGTTGATCCTGTGACCGTGAGCATTCTCCGGGATAGCCCCCAGAGGTGGTGTGAACTATTTGGGCACGTTCTATGCCGACCGCAGGTTGAGTTCCCGTGTTTGGGGTTGGTAACTGGTCTGGATGTTTTTGGAAATGTGGAGCTAGGTCGCAAGTGGCTTTGATGTTTTCGAAATCTGGAGCTCGATTTTGTGGAGCTAAGGCTTCGAGGGTAAGGTATTGCAATGTGGTAGGAAAGGGGGAAGTCGAGTAAAACTGACTCGGACTTCGATCGGGCAGGTCGATAATGCGGGATCTGATTTCCATGTCTGACCCTAATGGTTAAGGGTATCCTATGGAGCTTGAATCCTCAAAATTCCGGGCTGTCTCTAGCCTAGGTCTCGGGAAGGTCTTGAGGGTTGTAATGTGGGTAGGCTGAGTGTGGTGTTAGCTGACCAGCTTGATTGTTTCTCCCTTTCTTGAGCTAACCGTTGACCACGGTCATGGGTTTTTGGAATTTTTTGTTGGTTGACCTCTTAGCCCCGGTCATGGGATCTTGAATATTTTTTTGTTGACCTCTTAGCCCCGGTCATGGGATCTTGAATTTTTTGTTGGTTGACCTCTTAGCCCCGGTCTTGGGATCTTGAATATTTTTTGGTTGACCTCTCAGCCCCGGTCATGGGTTTTTTTGAATTTTTTTGTCCAGTTTTTTTATTGGTCAGACTAACACCAAAGGTAGGGGTTGGTTGATCTTATTGGATGGGTGTCTATTGTGGGAAATGGGCTTGCCTCCCGTCTTGAACCCAAACTAGGAGACTACCCAGATTTGTCATAGGATTCGATACGCCCCTGCTAAGGGTAGTTATGTGGCTCTCTATGTCAGACATGGAACAGGTAAAGGAAAAACACAGGTCTCAATTTCCTGCAGTCATTATAGATGTGCCTATAATAGTCACGTGCGTGTGTTCACAATGTATGATGGCGTTCATCATGTTCTCGGGAACATATAAGGAAAGTATCTATGAGAAATAGAAAAGCTGATTTTATTGAATTTTGAAAAGAAGACAGAATACAAATGACTCTAACTCTGATCTGGAAATTAGGATGTAGGGTACCCTAGACTCGGACTCAGACTTAGACTCGAATCAAATCCAGACTAAAGGATGCTCGTTTTTTTTTTGGTAAAGTCCTTGATTGGAGAGAACGACAAGTGCCACGACTCGCCTAAACTCGGCTTTGCGCAAATGCAAGAGAAGAAGTCAAACTAGACACGACCCGGGGTGACGGGTCGACAAAGACTTTCGGACCGGGATACTTGAATGTTGACCTAGACGAGGTAACGACCACAAGTTAGACTCGGGCTGCAGAAGGGTGAGTCCGAAAATGGGGCGACCATGTTTGACTCGGGTTAGACCCTCCTAAGACAAATATGCAGGGTGCGATTCTCAGAGTGACTGTGATTAATCGCTCCGTCGGAGAATAGCCCCCATGTGAGGCCAAGGACTCAGATAGGACTTAGATGGTGTGACATCTAAGTGACTTAAAGGTGGGGTACGTGAGACACGTGTAAGACATTACCCTTAGGGCAACCGTGATTGATCGCCTTGCTAAAGGGTAGCCCCCGAGTGGGATTGAAAATTTTGTTAATACTCGAGTGTTGGACGAGTGACCCTTAGACGTAAGGACCACGAACCTTTTGTTATAGGGCTATTCCTTGTAAAAGGTTGACTCGGAAAAGACACCTAGACGGGTGACTTGTGAAAGGTGGGCCTCCCTTAGAATTCGGCATGTGGGCCGAGTCCTGTTCGAAGGTAGGTCCATGTGAGATATTTTTCAGACTTTGGACTCGATTGTGTATATGGGCCCTCCTTTGTAGGAGTATGTCCTACGTAGGCGGGCCATGCCTTAGTCAAATAAGGCGGACTAGGATAGAGAAGAAACTCATTATGTAAGATCGACAGAGTTTCGACGACTTAAGACACGACCCGACACTGCTAAATACGGGAAGTCGTAAGAAGAGAAAGTTTTGAAAATGGATTATTTTTTTTGAAAAATCCGAGAAACTCGGTGGAAGGCCCAACTTTTTGAAAAAACGGAAAGTGTACCTGGCCGCAAGTTTGAAAGTTCGAAAATATTTTCGAGTTTTGAAATGGGCAGAATGCCGGCTGGAAATTGGCTATTTTGAGTAAAATCATAAGTCCTAAATTCGGCATATGTCTCGGGTTTTGAAATTGGATATCTTGAAAAAGATGTATTTTTTGAAAAGTTGACGGTTTTTGAAAACGACACGGAAACCAAGTAGCATGTAGTCAGACAAGCATTATAACGACGCTATGTATGCTTTAAAGTAAGTCTCGGTCGGTCTATAGAGGGTCTATACCAGTGCACATAGTCTAGACGTTGATCGGGACGGACTTCCTAAGTCGAGTTGATCTTACAACATGCCGCGAAACCCACTCGAATCGGCTATGGACACCTTTTGACATATCCATATTGGAGTACATCAACGGTATAGTGGGACGTCGGTCGCGAGTACCGGCCCGGGAAAATATGGGTTATGCATGAACCGTAGAACTAAAACGCGTATTGTACCAGTCAAACGATTTCTATTCGAGTCTCACCCTGAGGATGCCGATGGTAAGTCACGCATCAGTTAATCCCCAGCGGAGTCGCCAAATTGTGGACATGACATAGGTCCACCCCGACGCGGCCACGCGCGGGTTTGGGGAGGCGAATGAATATCCATATGAGAATGGATCGAATTGAAATTTAAATCGAAGTGGAGTCGCCACCGAACTTTGTGGGAGTTCGGGCCCGTTCGAACCCACTCTATGTCGTAGTGGGACATGCACAAAGTATGACCCATTTCCAATGTCAGAGTTTATTGGGCTCGTCCCTTTGCATTTGATACCAATACCGACATTATCGGATACCGTGTATTGAATGACTCTCGTATGCCAATGGATTCGGATATCCGAAAACCATGGTTCTGAGTAAGGGGTGAGGGTACGTGTTGGGAAGCCCACAAAGGACACTCAACCCCGCCCGCACTTAGCGGCCTCTACTAAGATCTCGAATGACTTTCTAATACGCGCGTTAGTAATTCGGTGAAAATGCTTATGCAAACATTGTTTTCCATAAGCATGTGAATGAAATTGAAAGGGTTTCTATGTCGATTTAATGCAATAAATTCTAACGTCGAAGTTGAATTTTAGCATGTGGGTTCATTTTAGTACATTAAAACAAACGATAAATCAACAAGGAAAGTAGCAAACGGTTAGTAACGGTATAACGAATAATAACGGTTTGCAAATTATTGAATGATGTAGACAAGATGATGTAAAGTTTTGAAAAGCGAAGTTTTCACGTGATTGATTAGACACGTGTCGACTTAAGTCGTGAAAAGATATTAATATGACTCGACCGGCTTGTAGGACTCACGGTTTGACGTGACGAAGGGGCCACTCGACCAAGTCATTGAGGGACTCGACCGAGTGGATCTTTGAAAATGCTTCTGCCCCGTATTTTAGACCCTACTCGATCGAGTTATTGACCAACTCGACCGAGTACGTTGCCACTCGACCGAGTCACTGTGAGACTCGACCGAGTGGAGGTCATAAGTGCATTCTGTCTCAGTTTTTGGGGTGCCACTCGACCGAGTAGGCTAGGCACTCGGTCGAGTGCCCCCTGTACGAATTTTAATTCGCTTTGCAATTTATTATTGACTTTCGAAATTGCTTTCGATTTTTGATTATTCGATGATTCTGCCGAATTGAACATAAATATTGAACAATTATGCTCGACTTGGATTTTATAAATCATTGATTTTGTTGAATCAGATATAAATATTATGGGATTTATATTCGATTCTGAATTTGAATGCTCGTCGTATCCCATATTCGATTATTGAATCGATATGGAATACTAGAGTAAAAATAAAAGAAAATTGCTTTAAGTCGTCTTAAATTAACTATCGCGATATGAGTGGATTTCCTCCGCGTTTAATAATGTCGTAATTCTAACGAATTATATGACAATTATTTTAGCATCAATAGAAATCGCGCTAATTAATTTATGTGACTAGATCATTAGATTCGATGTCTAATTATGAAGTTAGCATCGAATCTAAGAGTTTGACGTTATGCTAGAATTAAAAGACTTGATTCCCTCGGCTTTTCCGACATCGTAACGAATCTCTAGGGATTATGTGATGTCGGATCCGCGTCAACGGGTTTCGACCCTTATTGAATAAAATACTTGTTTTGAAAATTGATTTTAGATTTGATGAAAATACGCGATAACGACGATGAAATAAGAAAATTATGGTTGATGTTAATTCGTCCCAACAATCAAGCAATCGGGGTGATGGGATAAGCGACCGGCAACGCTGTGTGCAGTACACTTGTATATTCGGGTTTCCTTATCCCACCATCACTCATACTCGACACGAATCGACGAATACTTTAATATTTTATACTATTTATATTATCGATATTAGGACGCGATAATAACGATAAAAAAAACGAGATGACTACGACGCGAGAAAAAGGGAGAAAAGAGAAGAGCGGGAATTGGCACCCTCAACCTACATGTTTCTTATGCTCGGAAGGGACTCGTAGTGACGGCTTCCACGGGAGTTTCTAGTATGTAGGCTAAGTTGTGGTGGTTTAGGGTTTCGATTCCTAAAGCTAGGTTTAGGGTTTGAATTAGGGTTTGAGTTTGATCTTGATGAAGGTTTTAAAAGTTGTGTAAGAGTTGTATTAGGGTTGTGTGCATGGGGTGTTTATATAGGCAAGGTCTAGGTACCCTGTCTAGGGTTACTCGACCGAGTAGCCCCTTGACTCGGTCGAGTGGCCCAAGCGCCTGCAGCCGGGCTTGAATAAGGGCCCACTCGATCGAGTGGAGCTGACACTCAATCGAGTGGGTCAGCTGGGTCGAGTGGTCCGGGTTTTGGACCTTGAATTAGATATTTTGTGGGTTTTGCTTTTGAGTTGGACTTTTTGATGTTTGTGTGGTTGTTTTTTGTGCGTCTCGGAAACGACTTTGACCGGGGTTGACCCAATCGCTGAAAGTCGGTTTTATTTCCGGTGTCGGTTTTGACCCAAATTAGTCTCGTTTGACTGGAAACGATCCACTGGGCCTGAATTTGAGGTCACTTTTGTGAGATTTGTACTCCGTAAGTGCATTAGCCAGCAACTAATGGTTTTGAGCCCATATCCGAGCGCGTAGAAACACGTTAGCGTCCGATCATCATCGGGTGTTTTTTGGAAACTACCATAGACACCTGGCAGTCAAAATGCGGGTGTCTACAGACATATATTTGTCAAAATAAAATTATAGTTATATACTCTCTCTGTTCACTATCTTTTGCCCTGTTTCATTAAAATACTCCTCACAAATAATGAGGAAACGGGGCAAAAGATTATGAACGGAGGGAGTACATGCAATTACACAAATAAAATCAAGTAATACTGAGTAACGTCGATGTTACCTCTAATCTAAGTTCGAGTCGACGATGTATTTGTCCGCTTCCGGGGCCTCCTAAAATACAACAAAAACACGACATTCATGGTATGAAAATATCATAAGATCGCTGAAAAAATAAGGTGTATAACGATTGAAAATGAAATCGATTGATACCTTAACGAAGGAGCCAGAAAGAGGATCGAAATAAGAGAAAAATAGGAGACGGAAGGAGATGCTTGAACACGGTTTTCTGGCCAGAAATGGCTGCTGAAAGAGTGTCAATAAAATGTGGAAGGATTTCCTTTGGAATAGTAAGGAGGGCACAACGCGTATGCTATTCAAAAGCTGGAGTTCATCTTGTGCGCCTTTTGATGAGGGTGAGTTCAATATCAAAGATGTAATCCCCTATAAATTCTAACGCAATACAGTGACGGAAATACTGTAGATATGGGATTGTAACACACTGTAACTATGTCTTGATTAAATAAAAATGGTAAGTCAATACATAAGCCACAAAACAAAAATGGCTACAAAATAAAAATAAAATAAAATCCATCAAAAGGGTTATAACAATCCATAGTTCAAATTATTAATCAGCGAACTCGGATCCGTAACTACTCGCTAGCCCACTCGAAGGGGAACACATATACCTACCATGTTAAAAGTATAACAGCCACAATCAGTAAGGAACAACGACGATGTTCTCCCAGCCATATTACAAGATTTTAAAACTGTAATTATTATTATTATAGAAAAATAGTAAAAACGGAAAATATTGAAACGTCTTAATAAAAATAAGCTTTCGGAGAAGACTTAAAATATTGGAACAATAAAATAACAACAATATATTTGCCAACTTGCAAACCAAAATGTATCGATAATAATAAAAATATTCAAAATGGCGTTATGGATAGAATCAATGTCGAAGGCTAGACTTTCACTAGGAGAATACTAAAATTAGCTTCGAGAACTTCAGTCTTAACATATATCGGACTTCAGTCTCTAATCTAGGCGACTCAACCATAATTGGACGGCGACTTATAAATGCGTGACCCTAGTTTAAGATAATATGCACACTCCTCCCGAGCACCATAAATACTCGGCTCAACCCGACGACTTCTTAATGTAACACCCCGGTGCCCAGCACATTTTCTGCTCACTCATGCCCATCTCGGGAACCTTCTCGGTAGGTCACCCATGCTAAGACTACTCTCAGCCAAACACGCTTAGCTGCGGAGTTCTTATCATGGACAAGCCAGAAAAATTAGTGCACTTTGTTGATATGAGTAGTACTTCAAATCCCTTTAAGCAAAACTCATAAATAGGACATCTTCAATCAATGTGGGGTGTTTCAATCACTCCCACTTGAAGAACGCAAAGTCCTCGTTGCGCCTGGCAGCATAACCACTGACCCAGAATCCACCCCCGCTAGGTGCCAAATGCACAGTCGCAGGGTTGTTCTGATACCATTTGTAACACCCCGGCCCAATCCTAGGACCGGGAATGTTAACCGCAGTAGCCTGCCAGGCTTTGTACTGGTCCCACAGACCAACATGAGTCCTTTCCAGCACATCTTGTTCTCACTCATACGCATCCCGGGAACCTTCTCAGGAGGTCACCCATCCTAAGACTACTCTCAGCCAAGCATGCTTAACTGCGAAGTTCTTTTCATGGACAAACCAGAAAAAAAGTGCACTTTGTTGATATGAGTAGTACTTCAAATCCTTTTAAGCAAAGCTCATAAATAGGACATCTTCAATCAATATGGGGTGTTTCACTTACACTGCGAGGTACGAGTTTAAGGTCAAAATGTACACACACTTCCCAACACCATATATGTTCGGTTCAACCATCAATGTGCCCCATATAGACACACCAACCTTATAGTTGATGGCAAAAATGTAAACCCCAGAATATATTACTCCAAACCTCACACTTGTCCTTATTTCATAACTCCGATATTCAAAAGATATAATCATTATAAATAATATGAAGATAAAAGGAATAATCATTATGTTCTAAAAGAGGAGACTTTCTATTTTAGGAAACTTCTATTTTTAAAAAATTTACAAAAATAGCATTATATCAAATTATCAAAAATATTAGTTCATACTAATAAAACATTTTTAGTAAACGATATAGATTTATAAAACTAATATTTTCGCCTTAACGATATTAGTTTCTAAAACGAGAACAATTGGGTTTATGAAATTATTAAAATATCATATATGTATTTATAAAATGATTAAAAATGTCTTAAACATTTTAATACTACTAATTGGGGTGTTTTCAAAATTTATAAAACTAAAATTTCCTAATTATTAATAGTTTCGACAAAACGAGCATAAATAAGACTTTACGGCAAATGTCAAAATAAATCTTGTAACGTTCTTTATTTCATTAAACAGTTAAACAAATTTAGAATATGGTAAGGGCTGGTTTAACTCATAAAGTTTCATATTTCAATATTTTCAAAAATGATGGAAAAATGATTCCTTTAACTGAAACAAAGCATTTAAACGATAAATCGTAATTTTGTCCAAAAATCAATACTATCATATAAAGGCTTCGATAAATAGTAAAAAAAAATTATGTAAAACAGCTAAAATGCATGTTTTGACATTCTGTCCAGAAAAATAAATTTTCCAGAATCTGTAAACTCGATTTTTAAAGGATTTTATCGTTAATCGTCTGATCTCGACAATAACGATTAATAAAAATAGTAATCACAAAACGATTAACTATTAATATCCAAAAAATATTATTAAACCTAAAAATTATGATTTTCCAGAAATTATTAACTTCTCCATATTTCACAAATTTCAATAAAACCGTCTTTTAAAACCCGTTTCCACAATTAACGATTCTCTTAATAAAACTTGTCGTTCCTAATATTTTATTAAAGCACTAAAAATCATAAAAACACATTTTTTTCAAGACCATCAGGAACATTTTTTCCAGATTCATAACAAAAATCGGAATTCGGGAATTAAGATGACAAACACGATTTTAATGATAAACGACGATTTAAATTGATTAATTAATTCACGCACTTATCAATTCCGAAAAATTATGAAAAACTTCAAAAAAAAAAATTTCATCATAAAGGTTATCCTTGCCAAATTTCAGATTAAAATAAAATGTTTAAGTGCTCCAACTAAAAATCGGCTTTTAATCGATTTTGTCCGAAAATGGTAATAATTGAATAGTCGATACTTAAAATATCATAAAAATAAAAAATTATCAAAAATCATAAAAAAACCATTCTTACAGAATATATTCATATTTTACATGTTTAGGTCGAATATTACGATTTTATAAAATAATATAACAATTTAATCGTTAATCTCGTAAAAGCGATAAAATTACCGAAACATGAAAATTTTACGATTTTAAAATTCTGGACAGCAATTTTGTGACATATATTTGTCAAAATAAAATTATATTTATATAATCCCTCCGTTCACTATCTTTTGCCCTGTTTCATTAAAATACTCTCACAAATAATGAGGAAACGGGGCAAAAGATTATGAACGGAGGGAGTACATGCAATTACACAAATGAAATCAAGTAATACTGAGTAACGTCGATGTTACCTCTAATCTAAGTCCGAGTCGACGATATATTTGTCCGCTTCCGGGGCCTCCTAAAATACAACAAAAACACAACATTCATGGTATGAAAATATCATAAGATCGCTGGAAAAATAAGGTGTATAACGATTGAAAATGAAATCGATTGATACCTTAACGAAGGAGACGGAAAGAGGATCGAAATAAGAGAAAAATAGGAGACGGAAGGAGATGCTTGAACACGGTTTTTTAGCCAAACATGGCTGCTGAAAACTTCATATTTCATGAGCCAAAAGAGAGAAAGAGATGAGGTATTAGCCTTGATTAATTTGGTGTATGAATGAATAAAAATGTGAAGGGGTTGTAGCATGAATGTAGCCTTTTAAAGTTAATAAAAACAAGGTCAAATGCACATGAAAATCTTGGCCAAAGTGGATGAATAATGGGAATGAAAAGTTTGTATGAGTCATAAGATTAAATGTGAGAAAGAAAATATCTAAAACCTTAAACTATGTGTTTATAAAATGAAATGTTATAAAAATGTAGAGGTGGTGTGTGTATATGTGTGTGACATGGTCATGGTCCAAATGACTAAACATGAGTCCCAAAATAATTTTAGTTTGATAAAAATAAGGATCGTAAAATAATTAAAGGCATTTCAAAGAAATTCGAGAAACCCTCGAGTTAGAAAATAATTATTAATCATTAAATGATAAATTTTCAGAAATAAAAATACTTTCTTAGTTAGAAATATTATATAAACGTGTTTGGATGTTTTTAGAAAAATAAATAACTCAAATCCAAGCTTAAACAATAGTTCGTAGAAAAATGGTATTCATCCTGAAATAAATGAATAGTTTGCGATGAAAGTTTAATAAATAGATTTACTATAGAAAAATAAATATTTAAAATCTGTTATTGAAAAAAAAAATATTTGACTCAAAATAATAAGAATTCAGAAAGATGAAGGAAACAAAAGGTGAAATTGACACAGAGTCATCACAGAGTCACAACGGCATAATGAACGCCGCTAGGAAAATAACGGGTGTTATAAAAGATATTCAGGCTGGAGCAAAAGCCTCATTACCCGTTGGATTTGGAGTTTGAACAATGGGTCCAGTTCTATTTAGGAGGCTTGGGTGCGAGAATACTACCTTAAAACTGATACTATTTGGACAGTTCAGCAGCATGAATATCACTCTGATGCTTTGTAATCCCCTAGAAAATCTAACGCAATACAGTGGCAGAAACTCTGTAGAGTTGTGATTAAAACACACTGACAAACTATATCTTATTAAAGGAAATGGTAAGTCAATACAAAGGCCCACTTTTTTACAAAAGGGCTAAATAGAAAATTCTCCAAACGGGTTATACAAATCCATAAATTACATGAATAGAGAAAGAGTAGGATCCACGCTACTCGCTAGCTCACACCCAAAACCCAGCAGCAAATACATGTCATGTTATAAACATAACAACCACGTCAGTGGGGAGTAACTCGGACGTTCTCTCAGCCATTTTATATCATATGAAAAAGAGTAAATTAGAAATTACTCCCTTCAAAGATGCGTGATAAGTGAGGTTTGTAGTGCCTATTTTGTTGTTTTTTGGTCCCATTTTCCTTGTAGAATCGCTCCTTGGGAGCGGTTTAGGGCCTTCTTATGCTTCCTTTAGTTCGTTTCAGGTTCCCGAGACTGATTTGGAAGAGTTGGAGCGATTCCGACTCGATACATACACATTTTGGAGCCAATGGAGTAAAGGAAGGATGACTCGATGCCTTGGAATCGATCCCGAGACCTTGGGGCCCAATCCCGAGCCTCCGAGACCCGATCCCGAGTCCCGAGATTCGATGGGAAGCCCATGAGAGGCAAGGAGGGGCCAAAAAGCTCTTAAGGGAAGCCTACAAGACCCATCCCGTTCGGGATGACGTGCGCAAGAAGGATGGCTGCTGTGGGTCCGTCCCGGTCGGGACCAACCCGTCCCGGTCGGGATGACAGCCCGTCCCGGTCGGGATGATCCGTCCCGGTCGGGACCGTGCTGCTGCTGCATGCCTTCCTTTCTTTCTTCTCTTTTCCACTTGTAACCCTATATATACTCTTCCCTTGTTATGTAAAGCTTATGCACTTCATTAGACCTTAAACCCTAGACTACTTTAGGTTAGATTAGATTAGATTAGTGTAGATTAGTTCTTAATTAGTAGTTAATCTTAGTTTAATCTTGTATTATTGGATCTCTTGAAGAATCCATTCAAGCTTGACAACCTTGGTGGAATTATTTGGGTTTTCTTCTATACAAGTGTTCTCCTTTTCATCCCTTGTAGTTGGTATAATCTTTCCTTCCTCTTTTCCTTTAATCTTTCATGTTTAATCATCCAAGTTTTAATCTTTAATTGTTGTTTATTGTTTTCACTAGTTTGTTTATGTTAGTTTTGTTTTCTTATGTTGATTCATGTTGTTCTTGCTAGTTATAGTTTGATTATGTTAGAGTAGTGTTCTTGTTAGGGTTAGTAGGGTGATTAGGGTGTTAATTGGGTGATTAAGGGTTTTTTGGAGATGTTGGTGGAAGATTTGGGTTTCCTCTTGGTTTGGTGCACATCACATGTTTGTTGAAATGCTTGATTTACTAAGTAGTTGCGAATGCTTGTTTTTCTTGCCTTTCTCTTGTGGGTGATAGTTTGTTTGTGGGTTCGGTTCCCTCACTAAGTTGCGAGAGCCCGGTGAGGACGACCTCTAGGTCGATCTAAGTAGCGAGAGCCCGGATTCGAGCTAGGCCACCATAGCGCGCTAGAACCCCGTTTGTCATGTGTGTCGCCGAGATGGGTTATAGGATGAACCTCTAGGTAGGCCTAAGTTGCGAGAGCCTGGACCAACCTAGATTACCCTACTACCTCCTTCGCTCTAGTTATCCCTCGACCATTCCGTTACCCCTTTGACCCCGACCTAATCCTAGCCCGTTTTCCTTGTTTGCTTCTCCGTCTCCTTAGTCATAGTCTTAGTTTTCTCCCCTTCTCATCATTCTTGTTTAGCTTAGTTCGTTGACTTAGTCTAGTATTTGGGCCGACCTAGTCTAGGCTATACATTACCGTCCCCATGGATTCGACCCGACTTGCCCTATCTACCGTAGGAATAGCCGGTTATTTTATTGATCGGTTGGGACGTGACGAATCCCTACCATCAATTTGGCGCCGTTGCCGGGGACGGTGCTAGTTTAGACTTTGTTTTCCTATTTGCTTGACTTTGTCTTTGTGATTGTGTTTTTCTTTTTTCTTTTTGTTACCTTGCTTCTTGTGTGTGTGAAGTTTATTTCTCTCTTGTCTAGTGCCCAAAAAACACTAGACTTCTCACGTTTGTTCTTAGTCTACAGTTTGTGCTTAGAGGTGGTGACTATCTTCTTCTTGCAACTTAGAGCCGCTTAAACGGACGGTTGCTAGGGTGAGAGGTTTCCAACCGGGTATGAGCTACGATTTTCGAGCAAGCATGGGGTTTGATCTAAACTCCACTCACTCAGAAGCCGATATGAGCTACTCCTCTTCTTCCATGAACCAAGGGTATGACATGACGTCCCCCTACCATAATCAAGCTTCTTGGGGTAATCAAGACGGGTATGATCCTCAAGAATATGGATATGGTTACCAACAAGTGAATGACTATCACTCCTACGACCATGGTGGCTATTACTCAAGCTATGATTGTGAACCCACCATGTTCAATCAAGATTCACCGTATGGAAGCCAATTTCCCCAAAACCCACCATATTACCCTGCACCCCAACCACAATATGAACCCCATGACCCACAATACTACCAATCACCTCAACCTCACTACCAACAATATGATGCCCCACCCTTTGGGCATCATCAAGATTATCAAGGAGCTTTACAAGACCCCAATGATCACCAATTGCCCGACATGGAGGAGTTTCAATCGCTTCTTCAATTGCAAAAGAGCAACCAAGAAATGGCCACTCAAATTCAAAAACAACAAAATGAATTATGGGTCCAAATTCGAAGGGCAAACGAGGCGAGGGATGCTAGATTAAATGCATTATCGGTTCAAACCGTAATGTTTTTATCCCGAACATCACAATTAGATGAAGGGTGCCCACTTGAGAAAGAGGAGCAACCTAATCACGAAGCCGCTAATGTAGTTCCCTTTGGAGGAGAAGTTTGCTTTGAAGAACCTCAATCGTCTACCCAAAAAAAGACGAATGAGAATATGACCCTTGGTGAAGGCATCGTTGGTGAAGAATTGGAGGAGGATAGTGAGTTGGATGATTTGGTGGAGTTTGTGAGGATGTTGGGTGAAATTAATAGCCTCGAGTTGCCCATGTCCGATAATGAGGATAAGCATCAAGAGCCCCTTATATGTGCACCAAGCAATGACTTGGAAGAGATTGAAACCGCCGGTAGAAGTTTCGATTCTCTTCTCCAAGATGATGTGGGGCCGAGTGATGAGGATGGGGAACCACAACTTGAGGAAAGTGTGGGGGTGTGCATTGAGGAGATGAGGCCAAAACCGCTTTTTGTGCCTCGATTCTTGGAAACAAAGCTTGCTTGTGATTGGAGACGATGCTTAGGGAGGAAGAGGTCGGTTAAGCTCGTAGGATAGATAGACCCCGGAGATGACATGAATGATGACGATGGATCTTGGGATTCCTACTTCTTGCCTCCACCTTGGAGGCCGTGGAGGTTGGCTAGGCTCGAGCGCTTCTTGGGCCTTCACTATGATGTCGGTAGCGCGTTCGACTTGCTCCTCCATGCCCTTGAGGGCTATGGTTGAAGAAGAATCCACCATCCTAGGTTTGACGGAGTTCCTAAAGAACCGTCATGTTGTACATTCCCCCCTCCTCTTCTTTAGAGTACTTGTGCTTGTATTTGTGATTTTTGTTTCTAGGACTCTTTTGTTTTTGTGGGATTCTTGTAATTGTTTTGGTATTTTGATGAGCGATGTGAGGGAGTGAATTTGATGTGTACTTTGAGTTTATTGTGATAGGTGAAGTGAAGGTGACTACTAGAAAGAAGTGGTTAGTGATAGAGCTTGGATCGTGAGTAAGGGAGTCGGTTTTTGGGGTCATGGGAGTCATGAAGACCCTTCCCGACCGGGAAGGGTGTGTCGTCCCGACCAGGATGGGGCCGTCCCGATCGGGATGAGGGTGCCAAAAATCGAGTCCACTGGAGTGTCATCCCGATCGGGAAGGAGGCTTCCCGACCGGGAAGGGTTTATCAACCCGACCGGGATCATCCATCCCGACCGGGATGATCCCCTACTCCTTTTTGGTGCTTCTTTTTCGACATTTAAGCCCACCCAACCATTGTATACCCCCACCTAACCTCCCTACCTTCCTTTCTCATATCATACCACCCATGTACCTCATTTACATACCTTAACCTCATTTCCTCCTCACTTTAGACCGACATTCACATCAAATCCCACCCCCTCGCACCATTACTACCTCTACCATGCGGTTCTATCAAGCTTGAAGCGGGATAGCAATGATGAAGACAATAAAGTGCCTATATTGATCTATGAGACGATGGAGAGAGTGAGTTGCTAACCTATGGTACGGCAACTATCCTTTCTTTTCCGTTTTTGTTGTTGCTTGTTTTCCTTTGTTTATTCCCTTCCCCTTGTACACTTTTGTGTCTTGATGTCATGGTGGCCTTCGAGGCCTTAGTAGTGGTTGCTCCCGACTCTCGATGACGTGACTACATCGAGAGTCATTTCAAAATCCAAATTTTACAAGATTTTCACTTTCCTTTTGAGGATTTAGTCGGATTTAGGCGGAATCCGGGCTAGGTGACTTGATTACACCTAGCCCTCCCCTCCCATTTCCTTTTATTTCCTTCTTTTTATTTTCTTCCCCCATCCATACCTTTTTCTTGTCTCGGCCCAAGGTGACTTGACTACACCCCGGCCGGACACCTTCTACCGTTTTCTTCACCTTATTCTTTGATTTTTAGCTTTATTTTCGTAGTTTCTTTTCCTTTTCTTTTGTCTCTCCGCACACTACGATTGAGCATATGAGGACATTGCTCGGTTTAAGTGTGGGGGAGCGATATTCTATCATAGCTAGTTTTATTTTCCTAATTTATCGAAAAAAATCTTCAAAAATCCTAAAAATTTGAAAAAATTTCACAAAAATCAAAAAGATTTTTCTTTTGTGTGTTTTCCTTTTGTGTCATTGTGTCGTATATTTGTTTTGTGTGCGTGTTTTGCCTCCCTTTCCCTTATAGGTTGCTTTAATCGCCGTTAACTTTGGAAGGCTTTCAAGACTCCCGGTAACATCTTATCCCTTTTTCTTCTTTACCTCTTGCGGAGTTTGGAGGAGATTGTGATGTTGTGTGCTCGGGTGGAGCTTTGTAAAGTGTGGTTGATTTGGTGGCTTGTTTGGATGATCGGGGTGGTGTTTATGTTGTGTATCTGTTCATTTTGTGTTGTTTTTGTTTCGTTGCTTTTACTTCTTTTTCTGTCGTTCTCGTTGAGTCTTTGTTTGTGTGTTTTTGTGTCTTGTGTGTAAATGGTTTTCGAAAATCCGGTTTAGAGGCTAGTGTGCAAGTGTTTACTTTCCCTTCCTAGTTGTATAAATCGAGTCTTGGACTTTAATCTAATAGAATGACCCTAAATCAATGAGTTCGTTGGTCCTTTACCTTGAGTCCACCTAGCTTACTAGGGATTTACTACGGGATTTGCACCTTTGACCATTATGACCACCCACGGTGTGAAAAGGCCTTGGTTACCGAGTCTCGTCCCTTAGGTGACCGTGTTCAGGATTGTTTGATTAGTCCAAGTTCTCCACTTTTTGTGGGTTTGAAGGCAAGACGTCGTCCCGACATACCCATTACCCTACTTCCTACACAAATCCACACAATAAAGTTGCAATTTGTTGAATTCTCCCTTTCTTGTCATACAAAGAAATGCCAAAATGCCAAATCAAGCCAAAAGGGGCAAAGAAAAGAAAAAAAAAATGAAAGAAAGAAAATAATGAAGAAAAAGAAAAGGCACAAAAGCCAAAAAGAAAATAGAAAAGAAGAAAAAGAATGGCATGGCAAAACAAAGCAAAAATGCAAAAGAAAAGAGAAAATGCCAAAACAAAACCCGTCTCACAAAAAGAAATCCCCACAAAAATAAGCCTTTTTCCGACTTTTGCCGTGAAGAGCCTACCAAAGGACCGAGTCCCGAGGAAGGATGATAGCGGCATTAGTCGGTCTTCCCTCATTTTGCATGTTTTCCACCTTTTTACTTGGACTAGTTAGGCGGTTTTGGACACGGGACGGCCCTCTTGGCTCACGCTAAAGGGGGCGGGGTCTCACTTACCTACAGTGTCGACTAACACCGTGGTTCTTCACTTTTCCACTCCGCCGATCGTCCCGTAGTACGTTTTTAGAAAGTTAGGAGGACCTAGGTAAGTTACCAACGTTTTTGTTGCTTTATCGTCACACTATTAGGGTTTAGTCCACCTTGGTTTGTATTGCTAGCTTGGGAACGTTGTCACTTACCTCGAGTCCTAAACCGGTGCTTCTTTCATCGCTTTTAGAGGGAAGCGGTATTTCTTTTGTTTTGGGTGCAACCGTCTAAGTGTTTGTTTGTGTGTTTGTTTGTTTGTGTGTTTTGTGTCCGGTTGCATCCGCGGTTTTGTCGCAAGACCCGACTTGCCTTGCGGAGTGCTCTTCTCCTCTAAGTGCACTCGCGTGAGTTGAAAGGGCGTAGGGTGCGCTAATACCCATTCGGCTAGTATAGTAGTTAGTATGTGCTTACTCGAGGGCGAGTAAGGGTTAAGTGTGGGGGAGTTGATAAGTGTGGTTTGTAGTGCCTATTTTGTTGTGTTTTGGTCCCATTTTCCTTGTAGAATCGCTCCTTGGGAGCGGTTTAGGGGCTTCTTATGCTTCCTTTAGTTCGTTTCAGGTTCCCGAGACTGATTTGGAAGAGTTGGAGCGATTCCGACTCGATACATACACATTTTGGAGCCAATGGAGTAAAGGAAGGATGACTCGATGCCTTGGAATCGATCCCGAGACCTTGGGGCCCAATCCCGAGCCTCCGAGACCCGATCCCGAGTCCCAAGATTCGATGGGAAGCCCATGAGAGGCAAGGAGGGACCAAAAAGCTCTTAAGTGAAGCCTACAAGACCCATCCCGTTCAGGATGGCCTCATCCCGTTCGGGATGAGGTGCGCAAGAAGGATGGCTGCTGTTGGTCAGTCCCGGTAGGGACCAACCCGTCCCGTTCGGGATGACAACCCGTCCCGGTCGGGATGATCCGTCCCGGTCGGGACCGTGCTGCTGCTGCACGCCTTTCTTTCTTTCTTCTCCTTTCCACTTGTAACCCTATATATACTCTTCCCTTGTTATGTAAAGCTTATGCACTTCATTAGACCTTAAACCCTAGACTACTTTAGGTTAGATTAGATTAGATTAGTATAGATTAGTTCTTAATTAGTAGTTAATCTTAGTTTAATCTTGTATTATTGGATCTCTTGAAGAATCCATTCAAGCTTGACAACCTTGGTGAAATTATTTGGGTTTTCTTCTATACAAGTGTTCTCCTTTTCATCCCTTGTAGTTGGTATAATCTTTCCTTCCTCTTTTCCTTTAATCTTTCATGTTTAATCATCCAAGTTTTAATCTTTAATTGTTGTTTATTGTTTTCACAAGTTTGTTTATGTTAGTTTTGTTTTCTTATGTTGATTCATGTTGTTCTTGCTAGTTATAGTTTGATTATGTTAGAGTAGTGTTCTTGCTAGGGTTAGTAGGGTGATTAGGGTGTTAATTGGGTGATTAAGGGTTTATTGGAGATGGTGGAAGATTTGGGTTTCCTCTTGGTTTGGTGCACATCACATGTTTGTTGAAATGCTTGATTGACTAAGTAGTTGTGAATGCTTGTTTTTCTTGCCTTTCTCTTGTGGGTGATAGTTTGTTTGTGGGTTCGGTTCCCTCACTAAGTTGCGAGAGCCCGGTGAGGACGACCCCTAGGTCGGTCTAAGTAGCGAGAGCCCGGATTCGACCTAGGCCACCATAGCGCGCTAGAACCCCGTTTGTCATGTGTGTCGCCGAGATGGGTTATAGGATGAACCTCTAGGTAGGCCTAAGTTGCGAGAGCCCGGACCAACCTAGATTACCCTACTACCTCCTTCGCTCTAGTTATCCCTCGACCATTCCGTTACCCCTTTGACCCTGACCTAATCCTAGCCCGTTTTCCTTGTTTGCTTCTCCGTCTCCTTAGTCATAGTCTTAGCCTTTTCCCTTCTTATCATTTTAGTTTAGCTCGTTGACTTGGTCTAGTATTTGGGCCGACCTAGTCTAGGCTATACATTACCGTCCCCGTGGATTCGACCCGACTTACCCTATCTACCGTAGGATTAGCCGGTTTATTATTGACGGTTGGGATTCCACGACAAATCCCTCCCATCAATGCGTTTATTAAAATTTACTCTCTTATGAATATTTTTAAATATTTTACACCCAAAAAGATGCAAAACTTCAAAATTTACTTGCAAATCACTATTCCGACGAGTTAATCCGGCGAGTTTGAATTATTTTGCTTGTTTCCTATTTTTTATACCGAAAGTGCCCATTTCTTTTTCCTACCCTTCTTTCCCCGTTCCCTTATGCTCTCAATTAGTCGGCAGACTTATAAATAAAAAATAAAAAAATCCCTACAATAGATTAATGAATGGATGCTCGAGTTTTAGGTTTGGTGATTTTCGATTTGGAAATTTAGGGTTCTCCTGGAATTGGGACTGAAAGAGTTTGGAAAGTCGAAATGAGGATGAGGTGGGGCGGGGGAGGGGCGTACTATTAATGAAGGGCATTTCGGCCAATAAAATCATAAACTCATCGGAATAGTGATTTGCAAATAAATTTTGAAGTTTTGCATATTTTTGGGTGTAAAATATTAAAAAAGAATTCATAAGGGAGTAAATTTTAATAAACGCATCTTTGAAGGGAGTAATTTCTAATTTACTCTGAAAAATAATAGTATTATTATATCAAAATAATTAAAATGGAAAACATTAAATGATATAATAAAAATAAACTTTCGGAGAAAACTTAAAATATTGGAAGAATAAAATCAGAACAAGTTTTCAGAAGACAACTTCAAATATTTGCCAACCTGCAAACCAAAATGTATCGATAAAATAAAAAATATTCAAAATGGCGTTATGGATAGGATTAGTGATGAAGGCTAGACTTTCACTAGGAGAATACTAAAACTAGCTTCGAGAACTTAGTTCAAACAAATCAAACTCCGATCTCTAACTAGGCTACTCAACCATAATAGGACGGCGACTTATAAATGCGTGGCCCTAGTTTAAGATAATATGCACACCCCTCCCAAGCACCATAAATACTCAGTTCAACTCGACGACGTCATACACTGCGAGACACGAGTTTAAGGTCAAAAAGTACACACACCCCCGAACACCATATATGATTGGTTCAACAACCAGTGTGCCCCATAAAGACACACCAGCCTTATAGTTGATGGCAAAAACGTAAACCCTAGAATATATTACTTTAACCCCACACTTATCCTTATTCCATAACTCCATAACAGCCATTATCGATATATACAAGAGATATAATCATTATGAATAATATGAAGATAAAAGGAATAAACATTTTATATTAAAAGGGAAACCATCTATGAATAGAAATTTACTAATTTTAGAAACTCACTTAAAATAGAAATATTGTTATAGAAAATACGTAAGTTATTAAAATAAGTGAAATGTATTAAAAATAGCATTTCTAACGAAACTAACACTTTATTATTATCTTCGTTATCGTAACTTTAATATATTTCTAAATTCGTTACTCAAAATATAAATAAAATATAATAAGTCAATATATAGTACTTTATAAATAATTAGGAAATCCAGTTAAAACTATGAATCTTTAGAAAATAGTTATTTTAATAAAAACGACATCAAAATTAATTGAGTCGACGAATTTTATAAGTTAAACGAGATTTTATAAAGCTTTCAAATTATTTTTAACAAATACATTTTATCAATAAATAATACTGACATTACTAAAAATAATCAATCGTAAACAAATGAGAAATTATTAGGGAAAATAGTCTCGACTAAAGATGTATTTAAAATAAAATCGACTATTTTCTCATTTATTATAAGTCGTAAAACGAAATTAATTTATTGGACAAGTACGATTTTGAGTTAAAATTATAAATTAACTAAATATGAAGAAAATATGAAATCGTTATTATTTAGTTACTAGTGTCACGATAACAAACAAAATATTATAACGATCGTAAATAATTAAATTACTAATGATTTATGAAACGATATCGAAAACTTGTAAAATATTTATAAGGTACACAATTTAAAATAATATTTTAGCAAATAATAAATAGCTAAAATTAGAAAACCGAAGTAAAAATATTTACTACATACTACTACTCAAACATACGATATAAAATCGAGTAACGTTCTAAAGTTACCTTAAATCCAAGTTGGAGTCGAAAGATTCAATGTAGTCACCCTCCGGTTGGTCCAACCTCTAAACCTTCAATAGTAACGTCTTTAAACTCCAAATTTTAGAATCGATAGTCTTCTGAACATGATTCACCATGACGATCGAGAAGTCAAAGAAAAAGAATAAGACGAGGTGAAAAAGAGTTAAGATTAATCGTCATAAGACAGAAGAAGGGAATTATGTGACAAACATAAGTCTGAAATGTGAACTTAATCGAGTCGTCACGACAAACATAATAGGACAGCAGTTGACGTTTATAGATAGGAAAGCAGCAACAAACGGGAAAAGCAATTGACGGAGAAGAACAGCAGAAGAAATGGAAGTAGGAGAAGGACGAAGAAAAGAAACGGTCTGAACATGCCACAATGACAATAATAAGATCGAAAACAGCCGCGGATGTCACGTACAAACAACAATATTAATAGAAACGACACAAACCGCATTGCAACACATCAGATTCCACGGAATGCACTAGCAGCAGACATCAACAGTAAGAAGAGGAAGCAAAAGGAGGAGGAGAAAAGAATCGGAGGCAGCAGAAATCAACAACAAACCGCAGAAACAGCAAGATGAAAAGAGGCAGATAAGGAAGAGAGACAAAAACAAATAGCAGTGGCAGGCAACAAAACACAACGCAGCAGCAGAAATAAAATGGATGAAAACAAGAGACGAAGAAGCAAGCAGGTCACGACAGAATCAGCACACGACAGAAACAGCAGCAGTAAACGAAATCAGTGAGAAGAAAAGAAGAAGAAAAGAAGAAAAACAGAGAAGAAAGAACAGAGGAAAAGCGAACGAGAAACGATATCAAAAACGAGCAGTAGTGACAACGTAAACAGTAGCAGTACGAACTCGACAGGCAGCAACAAACGATGACAATAAACAGTAGCAGCAGAACAACGAACAACGATGACGTATAATGATAGCAGCGCAAACGACGAGACAAAACAGAGGACGGCAAAGGCAGAACGCAAAAGAAGAAGAAATAAATTAAACATTGTAGATAATCCTTGGTGTCCACTATGTCAAGATAAAGAGGAAACGCATAGGCATCTCTTTCATGAGTGTGCTTATAGTTCGAAGATAATGGAGAGGCTTGCTATGCGATGGGAGATGCAGGATCCGCGTGGGGATTGGTACCAGTGGGTTCGTTTTAAGAGGTGGTCTAAATTTAGGAAGCAAATCTGTTGGAGTGTCATAAATGTCGGGTATTATGCAATATGGATGCAGCGGAACGCGGCTCGATTGAATGGATATGTTCTGCATCCTCAGAATATTACTGATAGTATTGCACACCAATTGATTCAGCGTTTTCGAACTAGCATAGAAGGTTGTATTCCAAATAGAGATATGTTATGGATAGCCAGATGGAGCTAGATTGAGTAAGAGGTATCGGAAGTGTATGTTGGAAACATTATTGTAATTTGGTGATTTTAATGAAAGCTTACATTTTACCAAAAAAACAAAAGAAGAAGAAAAAAGATTACCATCACAGGGAAATGTAGAGGAAAAACAGGGGTCGGTGGATTAAGATTGATGATAATGATGATGGCTGATGAAGAGTAATACGTAGGGAGAGGTTGTCGGACAAAACAACAAAAAAAACGGAGAAGAAAGAAGAAGAGCCTAAGAGGGTGACAAGGGTGAGAGGGGGGATGAACTTAATTAAATGGGAAAGACTTAACGGGTGTGTTGAAGCGGTGGGTAAACAAAAGGAAAAGGGAGGAGTGCGTAATGAAGAGGGGAAGTCAAAAGAATAAGGTGGTCTCCACCAAACAAAAAAAATTGATAAGACAACGTAATAATTAAATGAATCGGGTAGAATACGAATTAAACGAATTCCGTAACGATAAGTTGACAGACCCATAAATCGAATTAAAATCGAATTAATAAAATAATTGGGTCGACTAAATAAAAATGAGTAAATAAACGTTTCTCAAAATACAAATAATTATTCGAGACGAAATTGACATTTATAGAAACAATTAATTAGACGATAAATAGTATTTTCCGATAAATAATAAATTTTCGATAAAATGAATTAAATTAATTTCTTGAGGAAAATAAATAAATATTTTGACAAAACTTTAAAATAAATGAGCTTCGAGCCGAACGAGCTTAAACATAAATAGTTAAAAAGATATTAGAATTTGATTCATCGAAATAGACTTTCGATAAGAATTAAATTAAATGTATAAATAAATTGAAACATAAATAAAAATATGTTTTAAATATAAGAAGAGTTTTCGAGACAAATAGAATTTTAGGAGTTTGAAATGATTAAACGATAAATTCGTTTTATAATAATTTTAAGAATTATGAGTTAAATCGTAAAAATAGAAATACGAATATAACTTTAATTTAATTTATTTTATAAAATCAGGGGTGTTACAATCTTCCCCACTAAAACGAAGTTTCGTCCTCGAAACTAACAAAAACATAATAATAGAATGGAAAACAAGGTTAAATCATTTGAACAAAAGGAGAATGCTTAACTCGCATCACAATCTCGGTTAATTTTTTATTTTATTTTTGCCGATTTGTGGAGTCGCCACCAAGTCACTTATGGGGACTCGGCAACCGTTCAAGTCAACTTTGATCCCTTGTCGGCTCAAAGTTGAGTGGCACGGGACCTAAAGATAAAGACTTGTACCCTTGAGCACTCCATGCCTGGAATGACTCTCATTGCCAATGGTTTCGGACATCCGGAAACCGTCGATTCTGAGTAAGGGGTGAGGGTACGTATTGGGAAGCCAACATCCGATAAATGTCAACACCCAATCCCGCCTGCACTATAGCGGCCTCTACTAATCAATCGGTGGGCTGATAACCTAGTTCTTTTGTTGTGGTGGAAATACTGTAACATCCGTTGTTTTAACCCTATACCTTTTGCTACGTCGGTTATTTAAAGACAAGTAAGTTTTGTCGTCAGAGTAGTTGTGTTTTACATTCTTTGCATGAGATTTCACGTGACAGGCAGACCATGAAAAGATGCATGTAGGAGAGTAGAGATTACTAGTATTATACGTATTATCAAATCAGTTTTAACGCGATAATACGGATATTAGTCATTCTCGTGGTATACCTTACCTGGTATTCTGCTTAAGATGCGTCGGTTCGGTATTAATAGAGATGCGTCGAACCTGATAAGGCGAGCACCCAGACTAATACGGTACCCGACCATCACTTTGTTTAGTTTTAGCTATTTTATGTTTTGAATTCCGTGTTAGGTGATTTAGCATGCGATTATAAGGTCATAAAAGCAATAAATCATACGAAAAACTGTAAATGTGAATGTAAGTAAATCACGTAGTGAGGAGTTGCACCCTCGGAGTATACACTAAACGGGACACGATGCATAGATAGTTTGAGAACGGATGTCGGAATTACTCGGGTCTATTTAGTGTATCTTGGTTTAAGTTGGGACATTACATATTCTAGTGAGTGCTTGCAGACTTAGTGTCCGCATCTAGTGTTGTCGTAGTGCATAATATAAAAGAAAGTGCGAAAATGTAAAGTTTTGTTTAGATGACAACCTAGTGACGACTCGACTTCAATAGGCGGATCCTTCTAGCTTGACCAGTGACTTCGACAGAGCTCCGTTACCGTTGACCCTTCCTGCGGCTACTCCGGCAGAGCTTCGCTACTATAGGCTGATTCTGCGGCTAATCCAGCAGAACTTCGTTACTAGACTTGAGCTAGTCGAACACAGGCACCTCGTTATTGAGTGGGGTGCTCGAAGGTGAGGAGTAGCGTCGATGTCGCTTTTATCGGAACTACGATCTAGTGGATCGTTTGCCTCGGATGTCGGAGTGTGAGCCCTTAGCAAGAAAGTAGAGGGAGAAGAGAAGAAAGAATTGTGTCGAATGAATGAGGTGAGGGGAGGTATTTATAGGTGTTTTCGGCCCTCGTTGTCCATATGGACGCCTGAGCTGAGGTGCACCAAGACTCAGGCGCCTAGGTTCAGGCGTGGGGAGTCTAAGGCGCGTGAGGCGGGGCGGTTGGAGTTTTGAAGATACGATTTTGATACTTTCCAAAACCGTGAGGCGGGTGTATAACTCATATCTTAGAGCTTAAGGCTCCCCCATCTTGACGTAGCGCCGTGGTTTAAGTGGGCCTCGGGTGTGCATCCCGAAGTTCGCTTGGCACGGTGCTGACTCGGTTCGAGTTTCGGGACCGACTCGGGGTCCCGGTGTCAGAATTGAGTCTAACTAGTGTCTATGCGACCGTAACGACACGACTAAGGCTGCCATCATGTTAGTTTAATTTGTCCGAGTAATTTATTTGATTCGTTCTATAGAAAAACTACCAAAAACATCGCGAACCCGTGTCGCGTTGCAGTCCTATCGTCATCAGGTGTTTGTCGGGCACTCTTGTAGCCACCAGGTCCAAACCTGGGTGTCTACAAGTGGATTAAACAATATTTATAAGACTCGAAAGTAACAAAAATAATAAATGTAGTCGTGGTAAGTCGAGGTCGGTCCACAGAGACGATGGTGAGTTGACTGAGAAAGAGCGAATGCGTTTGGGGTCTAAATGGGGGTTTTGAGTCGAGTCTATACTAATGATGCGCTAAATGACAATTAATCAATAAGGAAAATGTGTTAGGGGGAGTCGGGAAATCGGAAATCAGGTTCTATGAGTCAAGGAATTATGGAGTCGGTCACAAAGTCGATAAAGGGAGAATGCCACCTTTCGATTTCTTCACCCAACTTATCTAAATCCCACTTTCGCGGCAAAAAGGGTAAGTCTCAAGTCAATGTAACTCCTACCCCGAGTTTCCCCATATTGATAGGAGTGAGTCAAGTCGATCTAATTGGCCAAACTAAGTCAAAAAAGACACAATAACCACAAACAAGATAGATCAACAAGCATGCAACCAAACCACAATTCCTTAATTCATGTAACACAAAATCCTCCTTTTTTAACCCCCTAACAAGAAACTACTCACACTTCATGGAGAAATAGCAACAACAATAATGGTGATCATACCAAAAACATGAATAATGATAAAAAAAACTAGAGGAATTAAAACTAAAAAAATGAAGAAAACTACGATCAACAAATGAAACTACCAAATAATCTAAAAACAATGCAAGAAAAAACAAAGAAAACGATGCAATAAAGAGAGAGTAAGAATAAAAACTAATCTAGAGAAAAGAGAGAGGTAGAGAGTTATACCAACAATGGAGGAAAACTAGAAATAAAGAAGATGAATGCATGTAAATAAAGGTGAAGACTTGATGAAGAAAACAATGGCTTTGTCACTAATCCTTTGATGATCTCCAAAGAACTTCTTGATTAAATCTAGAATCGGTTACAATAACTTAAATCTAAAGCTAGATGAAGATTGATAAAAACTATGTAACCTCCTAAGTATTGTCAAAATGGCTTTCTATCTAATGTAATGAAATGTAAGTTATGTGGTAGTCCAATTAGATTAAACTATATAGAGTAGTAGCTTAATGGATCACTAAACCAAGCCCAAATATGATTTTTGCACTTTGAGTGAGACTTTTGCCCTATGGATCTTCAAGGGGTGAAACTTCGCCCTGCGAATTTATGACTTTCACGAACCATTTCCGCCGGGTGAAACTTCACCCGGTGAACTTTCCTTCCAGATTTTGCATTTGGGGGCCTCGCTACCGTCGGGTGAAACTTCACCCGGTGAGTAAAAGTTTAGCCCGGTCATTTCGTCCGGTGGGTTCAATTTCCTGAAGATCTTCGGAGAGGTCGAAATGTCGTCGGGCAAAACTTTGCCCGGTGTTATCTCATTGGGTGAAACTTCACCCGATGGTTTCCTTAACCTCTTTTCCGGTCTCGCTCTTCGTCGCTTGATTGTTTGGACTTTAGGCTTCGTGTGTTGCTTTTGGACGGTAATCCACTCTTTTGTGCTCGTGGAAGCTTGGACATGCTCTTAGCAATAAATCCTATCAAAATAGATAGAAAAACTACCAAAACACGTGAAATGCACAAGAGAGACGCAAAAACTAAGAATAGGGCGATAATCGCATTCTGATCTCACAAAAACGGAGGAAAAAGAGTCTAAATGGGAGAAAAAAATGGGCTAAATTTAGCACACATCATGTGTACTGTATGTCCATAGTACATCAATTATCAATTTTAGGGATTAGGGTAATTTTTACAGTAGATTTACACAATTTCAGCTGATTTTTATCCTCTTCTTTATTCTAATGATTGTTTCTCTTAGCTTCAGTAGTTATCAATTTTGCAGCAGCTGATATATTTTGTTTTATTTATTGTCAATATGACATTATGTGACATTATTATAGCACAAGAAATTAATATAAGATACATTAAACTTATATAAATCGTTCTTTTTTATTACACTGAAGCAATATAAAATACTATTACAAAAGTTTAGGAAAAAAAAAATAGTGATAAAACTGGCATAAAACAGGAAAGTAATACCCTTCACAAATTTATACTACATACTCGGTGATATTAAGATATTTCACAAAAAACAACATAAGAAAATCATGAAGTTGGACCAAATGGAACAACATGTTCAAATTCTCACGCCTGTATGAGGATGATATTTGCACCCTTCACATGTGCAGCTCTAACAAGCCTGGCAAAATTGACATCAAGGCATCTAGTAAACAAATAAAAGTCGACAAGAACGGACTAACAGAGTACTTTTTAATGAAAGCAGACATTGCAGTTTCGTTAAATCTTTCACTGAATTAAAACACATAACTCTAATGACAAGACATCTTTTGTCTGTTATCACGGTAGTAGTAGAGATAGGGAAAGAAGAGGTAAGATCTTATCTGGAACGAAAAACAGAGATTGTGTCGCGACAAGAACGTCACTGTCCTAAAGTTGATTTATGCCCCGTCTGCTACACACGGCCTCAATGACACTCAACTCCCAGGATTCCACAACCAAACCGTACCTCCAGTGTAGGAGGACAACGGATGATTACAGCCAAGAACGTTTGCCAATAATTTAACCGGAACAGAGAGAAGTATGTAATATGAGTATGAGTATGAGAATGTATGTTTTCTGTGTGACTGAAGTGAAGTGAAGGGCAGTTTATATAGTGATACAAGAGTAAGAGTTCAGTGTACAACAACAAATGCACACTGGAAACTTGCAGCAATCAGTGTTGTAATCAGTCTCGTGAATGTACACAATCAGTCTCGGGAATGACAGAAGACTGACTGAGTTCAAAGGAAAAAGGAAGATGCTTCTGGAATAAAATAATCTGACCACTAAAAAAATACTTAAATAGCCGCAAGCGGTGTGCCACCAAAGCCCGAGCCCGGCTCGTGCTCGTCTCGGCTCGGCGCGCGCGCGCGTGTGGTGTACGTAGTTCTCACTTGTACACATCTAGTAGGGCATTTTGGTGGGTCATATATAAACACATTTTAGAAGCATTAAATGTTCCATGTGGGATAGTTAATACCACTAAGTGTGCTTCTTTTGAAGCATTTAAGTCTAACAATCCCCCACATGATTCAAAAGAAGAAGAAAATGGAGAAATCATTGGCAAACGGAGTTTTAGTGTTTAGATGTTCAATGTCTTGTGGACTTTAATTGACACCCAGTGCGTACAAAAACCTAGAACCATCATTTAGAGGTGGATCGAAGCCTTTAACCTCCTAATGATTTTTGTAAAAGGTTAGTTGTGCACTTACCGTACTCAGATCAGGGCTAGTATTCGCACCATCCATGAACTCATCATGAACGCCAACTGTATATCGTAAGTATTTTACTTGGACTTCCCAAGTGCTCTCCAAATGAATCATGGTAATTCATGAATGCCTTTAGAGACCCTAAAGCCTAAGGATCTCTTGGGGTTTAGAGCAATAATCCCCCACATTCACATAGGTAAATTCATCAGGTTTGACTGTCACAAACCATCCGTTTAGGACTATGAATTTATTAAGAGCCAAAGCTCAACCTTAAAAACACAAGACAATAAATTTCAAAATAAAACATATGTCACGCAAAACAGTTACAAAAGGAAATGGTTGTGACATTATGGCTCGAGTTCACTGTGACTACGTTTGACCGCATTTGACCTTAGCTGAGCTAAGTTGGGTATCAATCACAGTTTACTCCTTTATAGGCTTTAAACCCATTTCCCGTGCTGTCTCAAGCACCATCTTTCTACCAAGGCCTTTGGTGAAAGGATCCGCTATGTTCCTCTCGGATCTTACAAACTCAATTGAGATTACATTTTCTCTGATCAGATTCCTCACTATTCCATGCCTTAGGCGTATGTGTCTCCTTTTCCCATTGTATGTTTGACTGTGAGCTACCCCAATTGCAGCTTGATTGTCACAATGCATGGAGACTGATGGAGTTGGCTTCCCCCACAATGGAATTTCAGCTAGCAGACTCATAAGCCACTCGCTTCCTGTCCTGCCAATTCTAGAGCAATAAATTCAGATTCCATTGTCGATTTGGCAATGCAAGTTTGTTTAGACGATTTCCATGAAATAGCACCACTAGCAAGTGTAAACACATAACCACTAGTAGATAAGATATCAGGAGAATCGGCTATCTAATTAGCATCAGTATAACCTTCTAGAACAGCAGGTGTTCTCTCAAAATGTAAACCCCAATCCATAGTACCCCTCAAGTATCTCAACAAACGAATAAGGGTCGTCCAATGGTCTTGTCCGGGGTTATGAGTGTACCTACTTAGTCAGCTTACTGCGTAGGCAATATCGGGTCTAGTATAATTCATTAGGTACATGACACTACCCATAATCTTGGCATATTCCTCTTGTCCCACACTGTTCCCGGGGTTTTTAGCCAGATCTATACTAGAGTCATAGGGTGAGGACAAGAGTGAACTATCAAACTGATTGAACTTTCTCAGAATTTTTTCCGTGTAGTGAGACTGACTCAAACGTAATCCTATTTTTGTTCTAGTGATTTTCACCCCAAGAATAACATCGGCCTCCCCTAAGTCTTTCATGTGAAAGCACGAATTTAGAAAATTCTTGGTAGCGTCTACCACATGCATGTTTGTTCCAAATATGAGCATATCATCCACATACAAACATATTATCACACAACCAGAATCATCATATTTAGAATAGACACATACATCAGAATCGTTTACCATGAAACCATTAGATCTGATAGTTTTGTCAAATTTGTCATACCATTGCTTTGGTGCCTGTTTCAGACCGTACAAGGACCTGATGAGCTTGCATACCTTGTTCTCTTGACCAGGAGCCATAAAACCTTCTGGTTGTTTCATGTAGATCTCTTCATCAAGGTTGCCATTTAGAAATGTAGTCTTTACATCCATCTGATGAATGACTAAATCATGTATAGAGGCAAGCGCAATTAGAGCCCTAATGGTAGACACTTTAGTAACAGGTGAGTAAGTATCAAAGAAATCCAAACCTTTCGTTTGTCGATTACCACATACTACAAGTCTGCCTTAAATTTATCAACTGAACCATCAGATTTGAGTTTCTTTTTAAACACCCACTTATTACTTAGGGGTTTACAACCCCGAGGTAAATCTGTTAACACCTAAGTGTTATTACTCATAATAGACTCTATCTCACTATTAATGGCTTGAAGCCAAAAAGTGGAATCAATGGAACTCATGGCCTCTTTATAAGTTCTAGGATCGGTTTCGAGCATAAAAACATTTACAACATACTCATCAACTAAACTCGTTTCGGCAAGGAAAGCGGTCACGAACTCTGGACCAAAATTGGTTTCGGTCCTGGAGCGTTTGCTCCTTCGAGGTTCCTGGGAACCACCGCCGGAGTAGAGGGACGCGTTGTAACAACAGGAGCCAAAGAGTTAGTTTTCATAGGGAAAATATGCTCGAAAAATTCTGCATCTCTAGAATCCTTTATGGCCCCAAAACCGGACGAATCTTTAAGAATAAAGCGGTAAGCGGCACTATTCATGGCTTGCCCGATGAAAATTTCGTCTACGGTTTTCGGTCCAATTTTGCTTCTTTGAAACGTTGGAATCCGATCTTCGCCAGACACCCACACACTTTAAGGTATTTAAGATTGGGCTTGTATCCTTTCCACAGCTCATAAGGAGTCTTACCTGTTTTCTTATGAGGTACACGATTCAGAACATGACATGCATAAAGAACTGCTTCACCCCACATATTAGAAGGCATTCCAGAACTCAACAACATTGTATTCATCATATTCTTTAGTGATCGGTTTTTACGTTCGGCAACACCGTTTTGTTGGGGTGAATAGAGGGCAATCCTTTCATGTATAATCCTATGGGTCTTACAATAGTCACTAAGTGGATTACCGTCGTATTCACCTCCCCGGTCAGATCTTACTCGTTTTATTTTAAGGTCTAATTGATTTTCAACCTTGGCTTTAAATTCTATGAACTTTTCTTCAGCCTCATCTTTGGTTGCTAATAAATAGACCCTAGTGTAGCGAGAGAAGTCATCCAAAAAAGTGATATAGTAATGTTTCCCACCCCTATTTGTGGTGTTCTTAAAGTCAACTAAGTCCGAGTGAATCAGCTCAAGAAGCGTAGTAGAACGTTCCACACATTTATTAAAGGGTGTTTTAGCATGCTTAGCTTCGACACATATTTCACATTTATCAAAATTTGTGTCTCTAAAGTCAGGAATAAGATCATGCTTTTTCATGTTTTTAATGGAGGTCACATTCACATGTCCTAGTCTAGCATGCCATAAAGAAACAGACTCAGCAATGTAAACAGAAGCGGACGAATTCTTATTAATAACTTCTATGTCTAATACAAATAATCCACCATTACAAAAGCCTTTACCAACAAAACTTCCATTTCTAGTGAGCACAAGTTTATCTGATTCGAAAGATAGTTTGATACCTGCTTTGTTTAATAAAGCTCTAGAAATAAGATTTCTTCGAATATCAGGAATATGTAGCACGTTATTAAGTTCAAGAGTCTTACCGGAAGTGAGCTTCAAAGTGACTTTCCCTTTACCAAGTACTTTCGCGGTGCTAGAATTCCCCATAAATACGCATTCCCCACTCGGTACTTGAGAGTAGTCCGTGAAAACATCCCGATTGGAGCAGATGTGCCTTGTAGCGCCAGTATCGACAACCCATTCGGAAAAATTGCTTACTAAATTAACTTCTGACACAACAGCAGCAATTATATCGTCATCTTGTTCTGTAAGATTAACATGAGATTTATTAGGATTCCGTTTACCAGCAAGAGAAAAGCCTTCGGGACAAAATCTAGCCGAGTGACCCGGTTTACCACATGTGAAACAGTTTCCCTTAAATTCCCTTTTACCTTCACCTTTAGAATCCCCTTTGCCATCTCGTTTGAAGGTATTCTGGTTTCTAGCCCATGAACCTGATTAGAAGACTTGTTACCCCGTTTTTGACTCTTGTAATGATTTTTAGACTCGGTCAGGTCAGCCATGGAAGAAGAGTGTTCGACTTGCTTACCTAGAGTCTAAATTCGGTTTTGCTCTTCGATTTTTATATGACACACTAGCTCTAAAAGAGTAAAAAATCCTTTTGTTTGTGTTTCATACTACGAACATAATTTTCCTAAGAAACCGGAAGTTTATCTAATA
This sequence comes from Agrostemma githago, assembly GCA_958450325.1. Taxonomy (NCBI): domain Eukaryota; kingdom Viridiplantae; phylum Streptophyta; class Magnoliopsida; order Caryophyllales; family Caryophyllaceae; genus Agrostemma; species Agrostemma githago. The sequence goes on along the minus strand of OY288245.1, from coordinate 51,892,476 downwards.
AACAATTAGCTTGAAAAATCTTCAAAATTTGGAGTTTCACCTTGAGGAGGTAATTGCCCCCTTTGTCTTGAAGAACTTCCCGATGCAAGTTCTGATACTTGATTCTCAATCATCTTCATGTGAGTTTTCATTTCCTTCTTATCCATTAGAATTTGAGCAATGATTCCTTGTTGTGACATTTGTGCCTCCAATTGACTCTTTTGCATTTCTTGAGTATTCCTTTGCATATCCATCATTTGCTTTTGTATGTCGAAATCCCGTGGTGGGGATGATGGATTATGCGGAGTATCGGTGAGGGCTAATGGAGTACCATAGTCATGAATAGGAGACCGGCTCCTAGGCTTGTTTTGTTGTTGATTGCTTTGAGTTGCTTGTTGTTGTTGATGGTTCCCTTGGAACCCATGAGAATTGCCTTGATTAAGGCCTTGCTTGTGGTTTTGTTGTCTTTGGAAGTTTTGGTTTCCTTGGAAACCGCCTTGATTGAAGTTCCCTTGTTGGAACCCTTGATTGTTGTTGTGGAAGGTACCTTGGTTATTTTGCATGAAGTTGTTGAAGGGTCTTGGATTACCCATATGACCTTGGTAACCTTGGTTGTTGTCCCTTAAGGGAGGTGGAACATAGGGACAATGTTTTTGTTGATGTTGAAGTGCTTGTTGTTGAGGGACTTGATTGGAAGATTGGTATTGATTAGAATAAGAGGCACCTTGCTTGAACGCTTGAAAGGCGTTCACTTGCTCGATACTTCCTCTACAATTCATAGGATCATGACCAACGATTCCACAAGTATCACACATCCCAAAATAAGGCAAAGGAGGTGCAAACTCCAAAGCATTCACTTCTTGAATCGGTTGATGGTGGGAGGAACTAGTGCCTTGGACTTGGTTGAGGTGGCTTTGGAGCTTCTTGTCAATAGTCTCCATGTGTGTTTTCAATTGAGCTCCAAGGTCAATGCTTAATTTAGTGATAGCATCAACCTCATGCATGCCTCCTCGATGTGCCTTCCTAGGCCTAGAATATTGCGAATTATGCACCGCCATCTCTTCGATTCTCGCCCAAGTTTGGTCGTCATCGACCTCGGTGAACCTACCATTGGAGCCCATGTTAAGAATAGCTCTTGAGTCCTCATAAAGACCGTTCCAAAATTGTTGAACCATGAACCATTGTGAGAGTCCATGATGGGGGCACGATCTCACCAAAGATTTAAACCGCTCCCAAGCTTCATATAGGCTCTCTTCATCCCTTTGTTGGAACCCGGTGATGGAGGCCCTAAGCAAATTGGTCTTTTCCGGAGGGTAAAACTTCTGGTAGAACGCCAAGGCAAGCTTTTTCCAAGTGTCGATACCCATGGTTGCCCTATCGAGACTCTTGATCCATTGCTTCGCTTTTCCAATAAGAGAAAACGGGAAGAGTACCCAAGGAATTTGATCTTGAGTAACCCCGGTTTGAGATATAGCGTCACAATAATCGGAGAAGGTCTCCATATGTTGGTGCGGGTCTTCGGTGGGCAAACAACTAAATGGGCTCCTCTCCACAAGTTGGATAAATTGATTCTTTGCCACAAAATTCCCGGTATAGGCTTCCGGTAATGCACTCGGTCCCGGCAAGACATCTTCCGTGAAAGTGGAGTGAGATGAAAACTTCGGCATTCTTGGATATAAGGGAGAAGATGGTGGTGTAGACGGTGTTGATGTAGATGAAGAGGGGGAACTAGGAGAAGAAGAGTTAACGAAGGGATTGATGAAGGTCCCTCCGGCCGTCTCTCGAGGTGACTCGCTAAAGTCGGCTCCTTGAGCTTGCCCTTGATGAGTATTGCTTGCACTTGGTTGAGAGATCCTAACCCGGTTAATCGTCCGTTGGCGAAAGGCTCGAAAGAGTCTCTCCGGCTCTGGATTAAAGAGATAGAAGTCGCCTCCCCTCCTTGGCATACACTACACACTAGAACAAACGTGAGAACACCTAGTGCTTTATGGGCACTAGGCAACAACAATAGACAAGCACAACTAGAGACAAAGAGAAAAGGAAGCTAAGAAAAGAAAAAAAACTAAAAATTATTCACAAGAGAAGATGGGAGAACACGAAGAAGGGTAACTAAGTCTAGAAATAAGCAAACTAAGTCTAAACAATGCACCGTCCCCGGCAACGGCGCCAAATTGATGGTAGGGATTTGTCACGTCCCCACCGTCAATAAACAACCAACTAGCCTAGTGGGTAGCTAGGGCAAGTCGGGATCGTATCCACGAGTACGTTATTGCAAGGCTTAGACTATGTTGGCCTAAAGACAAGACTAGATCACCAAACAAACACAAAGAAATGATAATTGGAAAACTATGGTGGAGGATGAGAAACAACTAGACTAATGAAATAACTAGAAACAAACTAAACAATGACACTAGAGAATTGATGACTAACTAAGACGATGAATCAAATAGGAAAAGGAAGTGGGGTAGGTCGGGTTCATAAGTGTAGATGGGTAATTGGGGTGATCAAGGGTATAGGTGTCTCCTAATTGCTAGGGTCGGTCCGGGCTCTCGCTACGTAGACCGATGTCAAGGTGGGTCCGGGCTCTCGCTACGTAGACCCTAGTCCGCGCTCTCGTGACTACGACTATTCTCGACATGACCACAAGATAGACAAACAATGAGAACATGAGCACAAGTATGGGGAGCATGGCCACTACTACTCATACAAGCATATCAACAAACACATGGAGTGCCCACAATGTGACTAACAACAAAGATTTACCCTAATCATCCATAATCTACCCCTAATCCCCCTACTAACCCCACAAGAAGACTACTCACTCATTGTGATACTAACAATAACAAAATCAAGAAGAAACAAACCAAACATCCAAACATTCATAATAAACAAACAATAACAATCACACTAATTAAAGATTAAACTTGAATAAATAACAAAGAACAAGAGTAGAGAAGATTATACCAACACTAAGATGATTAAAAGATGCAATCTTGTATAAATAAGAACCCAAATAAACCCCAAGGATGTCAAGCTTGGAGAATTCTTTAAGAACTTCTTAATACAAGAACTAATTACAAGGATTAACTAAAGATTAAAGAGAGATTAAAATTAATGTGTGGAACTCTAATCTAGGGTTTAAATACTTAAAGGAGGCTTAAATTAGTCTAGGGTATGATAAGATGTGTTACTAATACAAGAAGGGAGTATATATATGGGTACAAGAATGAAGGAAAATGAAATAAAAGAACCCGTGCTGCCCCTGTAGCGTCCCGACCGGGACGGGATCATCCCGACCGGGACGGCCCTGTCATCCCGACCGGGACGGGTTGATCCCGACCGGGATGGGTTCACAGCGGCCTCCTTAAAAGCGCACCTCAACCGGAACTGGTTGAGGCTAAGCGGATCTGGTTGAGCCTTGTAGGTCTCCATATGGTCTTTTTGGGTCCCTCCTTTATTCTCATGGGCTTCTCATCGATTCTCGGGTCTCGGGATCGGGTCTCGGAGGCTCGGGATTGGGTCCCAAGGTCTCGGGGTCGATTCCAAGGCATCAAGTCATCGTTCCTTTACTCCGTTGGCTCCAAAATGTGTATGTATCGAGTCGGAATCGCTCCAACTCTTCCAAATCGGTCTCGGGAACCTGAAACGAGCTAGAGGAAGCATAAGAAGCCCATAAACCGCTCCAAAGGAGCGATTCCACAAGGAAAATGGGACCAAAACACAGTAAAATAGACACTACAAACTACACTTATCACAAATTCTTTCTTTTTTTTTCAAACAATCTTACAAAACTTTTTTAAAATTCATTCCGAGTATTTAATATCGATTTCATAGTCGAATACTGAATATAACGAATATCGCAAAATTAAGTCGAGTATAAATTATGCAATATTTATACGCGATTTAATAAAGTTAAAATTTTCCGAAAATCAATTTCGAAAACAGCCCGGGAAGCGAGTCGCGTGCGTCCTGGGCGAGGCGCGCGGTTCCCTGAAAACGCGACACAAAAATCGATTTCGCTCTATTTTTTATTATTCTTTGAACATCGTTTTTTATACAAAACAGCGGGTTTTAGGCATATTTCAGATCTCGATATTTTTTCCTTGACCTCGGTCAACACGTGTTAATCCATCACGTGTCATAAAACTTTTCAAAATCATGCATATTATCGTATTCATATTTTTTATTCAATCGTTACTAACACGTTTGTTCATCTTTTTAGCAAATTCATCTTTTTTCTATCGTTTGTTTTATTATACTAAAACGAATCTCACATGCTAAATTCAACTTTGACGTTACATTTTTCATGCATTAAACCGACTTAGCCACCCATTCAATTCCTCGCATGTTTAGGAAAACAATGTTTGCATATCATTCATCGTATTACTAACGCGCGTATTAAAAAATCATTCGATATCCTAGTAGAGGACGCTAATGTGCGGGCGGGGCGGGGTTGGGTGTTCTTTGTGAACTTCCCAACACGTACCCTCACCCCTTACTCAGAACCTCGGTTTCCGGATGTCCGAAACCATTGGCAACGAGAGTCATTCAATACACGGTATCCGATCAAGACGGTATCGGTATCAAATGCAAAGGGACGAGCCCAATAAACTCTCACATCGGAAATGGGCCGTATTTTGTATACGGCCCACTACGACATAGAGTGGGCTCGAACGGTTCCGAATAACCATAAAATTCGGTGGCGACTCCAACTTCGATTTAAATTTCAATTAGATCCATTCTCATATGGAGATTCATTCGCCTCCCCAAACCCGCGCGTGGCCGCGTCGGGGTGGACCTATGTCATGTCCACAATATTGAATCCTATGACAAATCTGGGTAATCTCCTAATTTGGGTTCAAGACGGGAGGCAAGCCCATTTCCCACAGTAAAACACCCCTCCAATAAGACCGAAAATCCCTACCTTAGGCGTTAGTCTGACCAAAAAGGAAAAAAGAAGCATCGTTGTAGACTTGATGCCAGAAATAACCAACTTGGGACGATGCTCCCACCAAGCCTGCTCGGAATTATGATGACAATACCGAGATCCAAACCACCATGTTTGCCGTAGATACTTCATCGCGAGTTGCACTCACATAAACACCAACTAGGCTTACACCTTACAAAGGTTTAGCTCAACAAGCCTAATCCAACCGATGGGCCCACCCTCATATCCACCCACAACACCATAGGAGGGGATTACCGTAAAAAAAAAAAAAAAAAAAGAGTTTGACAAAAAAAAATCAAAAGTCCAAGGAAAAAGAAAAAGGCCAAAACAAAAGAGCTGGCCATGACCAAAAAAAAAGAACTCCCAAACATCCCTCGACCAGATACGGTCAATCCCTTGACCGGGGCACGGTCAACTCAAATGAAGAATCCCATGACCGGGGCTAAGAGGTCAACCAACAAAAAATTAAAAAAAATCCCATGACCGGGGCTAAGAGGTCAACCAACATTCAAAAAGCCCATGACCGGGGCTAAGAGGTCAACCAACAGAAAATCCATGACCGGGGCTAAGAGGTCAACCAAAAAATATTCAAGATCCCATGACCGTAGTGAAAACGGTCAAATTCAAAGTTATCAATACTCATACCATCCAATAGGGGAGTGACAATCAAGCTGGTCAGCTAACACCACACTCAGCCTTCCCACATTACAACCCTCAAGACCTTCCCGAGACCTAGGCTAAGAGACAGCCCGGAATTTTGAGGATTCAAGCTCCATAGGATACACCCTAATCTTTAGGGCCAGGCATGGAAATCAGATCCCGCATCATCAAACCTACCCCGATCGAAGTTCGAGTCATTTTTACTCGACTTCCCCCTTTCCTACCACATTACAATACCTTACCATCGAAGCCTTAGCTCCACAAAATCGAACTCCAGATTTCGAAGCATCAAAGCCACTTACGACCTAGCTCCACATTTCCAAAAACATCCAAACCAGTTACCAACCCCAAACACGGGAACTCAACCTGCGGTCGGCAAAGAACATGCCCAAATAATGCACACCACCTCTGGGGGCTATCCCGGAGAACACTCACAGTCAAAGGATCAATATCCTAACCATTCTAGCCCTTTGATCAAGACATCATTGGGAATGCACCTAGCCTACACCATCGCTATGGCTAGTTACACACAAAGTCTTATTAGACTAGGCATCATAATATATCTTCCGACACTGAACTACGGTTTGTTTTGATTTCACTACACGTGAATACGTAGGCAGCCTTTCAATAAAGGCACAACCACCCACATTGACACACATTCAAAAAGCGCCATCATTCCGGTCACGACACCATCATGTTCTCAACAGCTAGCTTGGTCATCCTGGGGGCTTCTCTTAGGCAGAAAACCTCCATCCACTCACAAAATCCAGATAAATTCAAAAAAAAAAATCTAGCCTCCTTTCTATAGTGTATCCTAGTACTCGGCTCCGTCGAAGACGAGAATCTGTCAGGACTCGAAGCAATACCCATTTTGGACTGTACCCTAAAAATCAGAAATCCAGAGGGGCACCAGACTAAAATAGTCTCATTACAGACTACTACCATTGTTCCCATTTTGACTTCGACCATGTTGCCACTCGCCTAGGCTGCGGAATAGCGCAACTTGAGAGTCTTGTTAGGTGGCCCACCCTCCTACCCAGTCACGGTCCAACCCCTCGAGAGTTCAGTCGTGTCTGTCAACTCGTCCGGTCACGTACAGAGTCGAGTCTGTCAGTATACCTCTCTCTTCAAATTCTCATTTTAAAATTTACAAAACATAGCCATTTGAGAAAATCCTTTTCGACAAGGTCAAATTTCGGTCTATTTAATTTGCAAATTTCATTTCTACCCATTTCAGTTTTGAAAACCTATTTCTTAGCATGTGAATTTTAAGGACTTCGATTTCAAAACTAAGCAAAAATCATTTCCCCAGCGCGAGTCATACGTGTTTTACCTACGTGTTGCATGCAAAATTTTGTGTAACTTATACAGGTACGACCCAAGACCGTGCAGCTCACATATCTCCCCAGCAGAAAGCCCAAGACGGCATCTTCTCTCGAATCAACACGGGATGGGCCCATATACAAGCGCGCCCGGGACTTATGCGACAAGTCCAATTCCCCAGCAGATAGCCCAAGCCGACATTTTCCCCGGAATAGCACGGGATGGGCCCACATATGGGCGCACCCAGGACTTATGCGACAAGTCGGATTCCCCACGGGATTATCATCATCAACTCAGGTATGATTTCTATCTTATGGCTGGCGGGCCCTTCACGCGAGTCTAATGGACTATAAACGACCTGACCAGAAGTCTACCAGGTCTTAATCCTCGATTGGCCTGGTAGCTACTCTGACTTTCGCCTTGTCCAAGCCTCAGTCAGAGTGGGGGCTCTGTAGACACCCACATTTGGCCGTTAGGTGTCTATAGCAGTTTCCAAAAAACACCCGATGATGATCAGATGCAAACGTGCTTTAACGCGCTCGAGTATGGGCTCGGAATCAGTAATGTCTGGCATGAGCTTTTAGCGGAGTACGAATCTCACAAAATTGACCTCAAATTCAGGCCATAAAACAAAAATGGCTACAAAATAAAAATAAAATAAAATCCATCAAAGGGTTATAACAATCCATAGTTTAAATTATTAATCAGCGAAGTCGGATCCGTAACTACTCGCTAGCCCACCCGAAGGGGAACAAATATACCTACCATGTTAAAAGCATAACAGCCACAATGAGTGAGGAACAACGACGACGTTCTCTCAGCCATATTACAAGATTTTAAAACTGTAATTATTATTATTATAGAAAAATAGTAAAAACGGAAAACATTGAAACGTCTTAATAAAAATAAGCTTTCGGAGAAGACTTAAAATATTGGAACAATAAAATCACAACAATATATTTGCCAACCTGCAAACCAAAATGTATCGATAATAATAAAAATATTCAAAATGGCGTTATGGATAGAATCAATGTCGAAGGCTAGACTTTCACTAGGAGAATACTAAAACTAGCTTCGAGAACTTCAGTCTTAACACATATCGGACTTCAGTCTCTAATAATCTAGGCGACTCAACCATAATTGGACGGCGACTTATAAATGCGTGACCCTAGTTTAAGATAATATGCACACTCCTCTCGAACACCATAAATACTCAGTTCAACCCGACGACTTCTTAACGTAACACCCCGGTGCCCAATCCTATGACCGGGAATGTTAACCGCGGTAGCCCGCCAGGCTTTGTACTGGTCCCACAGACCAAAACGAGTCCTTTCCAGCACATTTTCTGCTCACTCATGCGCATCTCGGGAACGTTCTCGATAGGTCACCCATGCTAAGACTACTCTCAGCCAAGAACGCGCAGCTGCGGAGTTCTTATCATGGACAAGCCAGAAAAGATAGTGCACTTTATTGATATGAGTAGTACTTTACTTCAAATCCCTTTAAGCAAAACTCATAAATAGGACATCTTTAATCAATGTGGGGTGTTTCAATCACTCCCACTTGAAGAACGCAACGTCCTCGTTGCGCCTGGCAGCATAACCGCTGACCCAGAATCCACCCCCGCTAGGTGCCAAATGCACGGTCGCAGGGTTGTTCTGATACCATTTGTAACACCTCGGCCCAATCCTAGGACCGGGAATGTTAACCGCAGTAGCCCGCCAGGCTTTGTACTGGTCCCACAGACCAACACGAGTCCTTTTCAGCACATCTTGTCCTCACTCATACGCATCCCGGGAACCTTCTCAGGAGGTCACCCATCCTAAGACTACTCTCAGCCAAGCACGCTTAACTGCGAAGTTCTTTTCATGGACAAACCGGAAAAAAAAGTGCACTTTGTTGATATCAGTAGTACTTCAAATCCTTTTAAGCAAAGCTCATAAATAGGACATCTTCAATCAATATGGGGTTTTTCACTTACACTGCGAGGTACGAGTTTAAGGTCAAAATGTACACACACTTCCGAACACCATATATGTTCGGTTCAACCATCAATGTGCCCCATATAGACACACCAACCTTATAGTTGATGGCAAAAACGTAAACCCCAGAATATATTACTCCAAACCTCACACTTGTCCTTATTTCATAACTCCAATATTCAAAAGATATAATCATTATAAATAATATGAAGATAAAAGGAATAATCATTATGTTCTAAAAGAGGAGACTTTCTATTTTAGGAAACTCTATTTTTAGAAACTTTACAAAAATAGCATTATATCAAATTATCAAAAATATTAGTTCATACTAATAAAACATTTTTAGTAAACGATATAGATTTATAAAACTAATACTTTCGCCTTAATGATATTAGTTTCTAAAACGAGAACAATTGGGTTTATGAAATTATTAAAATATCATATAAGTATTTATAAAATGATTAAAAATGTCATAAATATTTTAATACTACTAATTGGGGTGTTTCCAAAATTTATAAAACTAAAATTTCCTAATTATTAATAGTTTTGACAAAACGAGCATAAATAAGACTTTACGGCATATGTCAAAATAAATCTTGTAACGTTCTTTATTTCATTAAACAGTTAAACAAATTTAGAATATGGTAAGGGCTGGTTTAACTCATAAAGTTTCATATTTCAATATTTTCAAAATTGATGGAAAAATGATTCATTTAACTGAAACAAAGCATTTAAACGATAAATCGTAATTTTGTCCAAAAATCAATACTATCATTTAAAGGCTTCGATAAATAGTAATTTTTTTTTATGTAAAACAGCTAAAATACATGTTTTGACATTCTGTCCAGAAAAATAAATTTTCCAGAATCTGTAAACTCGATTTTTAAAGGATTTTATCGTTAATCGTCTAATCTCGACAATAACGATTAATAAAAATAGTAATCACAAAACGATTAACTATTAATATCCAAAAAATATTATTAAACCTAAAAATTATGATTTTCCAGAAATTATTAACTTCTCCAGATTTCACAAATTTCAATAAAACCGTCTTTTAAAACCCGTTTCCACAATTAACGATTCTCTTAATAAAACTTGTCGTTCCTAATATTTTATTAAAGCACTAAAAATCATAAAAACACATTTTTTTTCAAGACCATCAGGAACATTTTTTCCAGATTCATAACAAAAATCGGAATTCGGGAATTAAGATGACAAACACGATTTTAACGATAAACGACGATTTAAATTGATTAATTAATTCACCCACTTAACAATTCCGAAAAATTATGAAAAAATTCAAAAAAATTATTTTTCATCATAAAGGTTATCCTTGCCAAATTTCAGATTAAAATAAAATGTTTAAGTGCTACACCTAAAAATCGGCTTTTAATCGTTTTTGTCCGGAAACGATAATAATTGAATAGTCGATACTTAAAATATCATAAAAATACAAAATTATCAAAAATCATCAAAAACCATTTTTACAGAATATATTCATACTTTACAAGTTTAGGTCGAATATTACGATTTTATAAAATAATATAGCAATTTAATCGTTAATCTCGTAAAAGCGATAAAATTATGATTTTCCAGAAATTATTAACTTCTCCAGATTTCACAATTTTCAATAAAACCATCTTTTAAAACCAGTCTCCACAATTAACGATTCTCTTAATAAAACTTGTCGTTCCTAATATTTTATTAAAGCAATAAAAATCATAAAAACACATTTTTTTTCAAGACCATCAGGAACATTTTTTTTCCAGATTCATAACAAAAATCAGAATTCGGGAATTAAGATGACAAACACAGTTTTAACGATAAACGACGATTTAAATTGATTAATTAATTCACGCACTTAACAATTCCGAAAAATTATGAAAAAATTCAAAAAATTATTTTTCATCATAAAGGTTATCCTTGCCAAATTTCAGATTAAAATAAAATGTTTAAGTGCTACACCTAAAAATTGGTTTTTAATCGTTTTTGTCCGAAAACGGTAATAATTGAATAGTCGATACTTAAAATATCATAAAAATAGAAAATTATCAAATCATCAAAAAACCATTCTTACAGAATATATTCATATTTTACATGTTTAGGTCGAATATTACGATTTTATTAAATAATATAACAATTTAATCGTTAATCTCGTAAAAGCGATAAAATTACCGAAACAAGAAAATTTTACGATTTTATAATTCTGGACAACAATTTTGTGACATATATTTGTCAAAATAAAGTTATAGTTATATACTCCTTCCATTCACTATCTTTTACCCTGTTTCATTTAAATACTCCTCACAAATTATGAGGAAACGAGGCAAAGATTATGAACGGAGGGAGTACATGCAATTACACAAATAAAATCAAGTAATACTGAGTAACGTCGATGTTACCAATAATCTAAGTCCGAGTCGATGATGTATTTGTCCGCTTCCGGGGCCTCCTAAAATACAACAAAAACACGACATTCATGGTATAAAAATATCATAAGATCGCTGCAAAAAAAAGGTGTATAACGATTGAAAATGAAATCGATTGATACCTTAACGAAAGAGACGGAAAGAGGATCGAAATAAGAGAAAAATAGGAGACGGAAGGAGATGCTTGAACACGGTTTTCTGGCCAGAAATGGCTGCTGAAAGAGTGTCAATAAAATGTGGAAGGATTTCCTTTGGAATAGTAAGGAGGGCACAACGCGTATGCTATTCAAAAGCTGGAGTTCATCTTGTGCGCCTTTTGATGAGGGTGAGTTCAATATCAAAGATGTAATCCCCTAAAAATTCTAACGCAATACAGTGACGGAAATACTGTAGATATGAGATTGTAATACACTGTAACTATGTCTTGATTAAATAAAAACAGTAAGTCAATACATAAGCCATAAAACAAAAATGGCTACAAAATAAAAATAAAATAAAATCCATCAAAAGGGTTATAACAATCCATAGTTCAAATTATTAATCAGCGAAGTCGGATCCGTAACTACTCGCTAGCCCATCCGAAGGGGAACACATATATACTTACCATGTTAAAAGAATAACAGCCACAATCAGTGAGGAACAACGACGACGTTCTCCCAGCCATATTACAAGATTTTAAAACTGAAATTATTATTATTATAAAAAAATAGTAAAAACGGAAAACATTGAAACGTCTTAATAAAAATAAGCTTTCAGAGAAGACTTAAAATATTGGGACAATAAAATCACAACAATATATTTGCCAACCTGCAAACCAAAATGTATCGATAATAATAAAATTATTCGAAATGGCGTTATGGATAGAATCAATGTCGAAGGCTAGACTTTCACTAGGAGAATACTAAAACTAGCTTCGAGAACTTCAGTCTTAACACATATCGGACTTCAGTCTCTAATCTAGGCGACTCAACCATAATTGGACGGCGACTTATAAATGCGTGACCCTAGTTTAAGATAATATGCACACTCCTCCCGAGCACCATAAATACTCGGTTCAACCCGACGGCTTCTTAATGTAACACCCCGCTGCCCAATCCTATGACCGGGATTATTAACCGCGGTAGTCCGCCAGGTTTTGTACTGGTCCCACAGACCAAAACGAGTCCTTTCCAGCACATTTTCTGCTCACTCATGCGCATCTCGGGAACCTTCTCGGTAGGTCACCCATGCTAAGACTACTCTCAGCCAAGCACGCCTAGCTGCGGAGTTCTTATCATAGACAAGCCAGAAAAGATAGTGCACTTTGTTGATATGAGTAGTACTTCAAATCCCTTTAAGCAAAACTCATAAATAGGACATCTTCAATCAATGTGGGGTGTTTCAATCACTCCCACTTGAAGAACGCAATGTCCTCGTTGCGCCTGGCAGCATAACCGCTGACCCAGAATCCACCCCCGCTAGGTGCCAAATGCACGGTGTAGGGTTGTTCTGACACCATTTGTAACACCCCGGCCCAATCCTAGGACCGGGAATGTTAACCGCAGTAGCCCGCTAGGCTTTGTACTGGTCCCACAGACCAATACGAGTCCTTTCCAGCACATCTTGTCCTCACTCATACGCATTCCGGGAACCTTCTCAGGGGGTCACCCATCCTAAGACTACTCTCAGCCAAGCACGCTTAACTGCGAAATTCTTTTCATGGACAATCCGGAAAAAAAAAGTCCACTTTGTTGATATGAGTAGTACTTCAAATCCTTTTAAGCAAAGCTCATAAATAGGACATCTTCAATCAATATGGGGTGTTTCACTTACACTGCGAGGTACGAGTTTAAGGTCAAAATGTACACACACTTCCGAACACCATATATGTTCGGTTCAACCATCAATGTGCCCCATATAGACACACCAACCTTATATTTGATGGCAAAAACGTAAACCCCATAATATATTGTTCCAAACCTCACACTTGTTCTTATTTCATAACTCCGATATTCAAAAGATATAATCATTATAAATAATATGAAGATAAAAGGAATAATCATTATGGTCTAAAAGAAGAGACTTTCTATTTTAGGAAACTTCTATTTTTAGAAACTTTACAAAAATAGCATTATATCAAATTATCAAAAATATTAGTTCATACTAATAAAATATTTTTAGTAAATGATATAGATTTATGAAACTAATACTTTCGCCTTAACGATATTAGTTTCTAAAACGAGAACAATTGGGTTTATAAAATTATTAAAATATCATATAAGTATTTATAAAATGATTAAAAATGTCTTAAACATTTTAATACTACTAATTGAGGTGTTTCCAAAATTTATAAAACTAAAATTTCCTAATTATTAATAGTTTCGACAAAACGAGCATAAATAAGACTTTACGGCAAATGTCAAAATAAATCTTGTAACGTTCTTTATTTCATTAAACAGTTAAACAAATTTAGAATATGGTAAGGGCTGGTTTAACTCATAAAGTTTCATATTTCAATATTTTCATAATTGATGGAAAAATGATTCATTTAACTGAAACAAAGCATTTAAACGATAAATCGTAATTTTGTCCAAAAATCAATACTATCATTTAAAGGCTTCGATAAATAGTAATTTTTTTATGTAAAACAGCTAAATACAATTTTTGACATTCTGTCCAGAAAACTAAATTTTCAGAATCTGTAAACTCGATTTTAAAGGATTTTATCATTAATCATCTAATCTCGACAATAACGATTAATAAAAATAGTAATCACAAAACGATTAACTATTAATATCCAAATAATATTATTAAACCTAAAAATTATGATTTTCCAGAAATTATTAACTTCTCCAGATTTCACAAATTTCAATAAAACCGTCTTTTAAAACCCGTTTCCACAATTAACGATTCTCTTAATAAAACTTGTCGTTCCTAATATTTTATTAAAGCACTAAAAATCATAAAAACACATTTTTTTTCAAGACCATCAGGAACATTTTTTCCAGATTCATAACAAAAATCGGAATTCGGGAATTAAGATGACAAACACGATTTTAACGATAAACGACGATTGAAATTGATTAATTAATTCACCCACTTAACAATTCCGAAAAATTATGAAAAAATTCAAAAAATTTATTTTTCATCATAAAGGTTATCCTTGCCAAATTTCAGATTAAAATAAAATGTTTAAGTGCTACACCTAAAAATCGGCTTTTAATCGTTTTTGTCCGGAAACAATAATAATTGAATAGTCGATACTTAAAATATCATAAAAATACAAAATTATCAAAAATCATCAAAAAACCATTCTTACAGAATATATTCATATTTTACATGTTTAGGTCGAATATTACGATTTTATAAAATAATATAGCAATTTAATCGTTAATCTCGTAAAAGCGATAAAATTATGATTTTCCAGAAATTATTAACTTCTCCAGATTTCACAATTTTCTATAAAACCGTCTTTTAAAACCCGTTTCCACAATTAACGATTCTCTTAATAAAACTTGTCGTTCCTAATATTTTATTAAAGCACTAAAAATCATAAAAACACATTTTTTTCAAGACCATCAGGAACATTTTTTTTCCAAATTCATAACAAAAATTAGAATTCGGGAATTAAGATGACAAACACGATTTTAACGATAAACGACGATTGAAATTGATTAATTAATTCACCCACTTAACAATTCCGAAAAATTATGAAAAAATTCAAAAAAATTATTTTTCATCATAAAGGTTATCCTGTCCAAATTTCAGATTAAAATAAAATGTTTAAGTGCTACACCTAAAAATCGGCTTTTAATCGTTTTTGTCCGGAAACAATAATAATTGAATAGTCGATACTTAAAATATCATAAAATTACAAAATTATCAAAAATCATCAAAAAACCATTCTTACAGAATATATTCATATTTTACATGTTTAGGTCGAATATTACGATTTTATAAAATAATATAGCAATTTAATCGTTAATCTCGTAAAAGCGATAAAATTATGATTTTCCAGAAATTATTAACTTCTCCAGATTTCACAATTTTCTATAAAACCGTCTTTTAAAACCCGTTTCCACAATTAACGATTCTCTTAATAAAACTTGTCGTTCCTAATATTTTATTAAAGCACTAAAAATCATAAAAACACATTTTTTTCAAGACCATCAGGAACATTTTTTTCCAAATTCATAACAAAAATTAGAATTCGGGAATTAAGATGACAAACACGGTTTTAACGATAAACGACGATTTAAATTGATTAATTAATTCACCCACTTAACAATTCCAAAAAATTATGAAAAAATTCAAAAAATTATTTTTCATCATAAAGGTTATCCTTGCCAAATTTCAGATTAAAATAAAATGTTTAAGTGCCCCAACTAAAAATCGGCTTTTAATCGTTTTTGTCCGAAAACGGTAATAATTGAATAGTCGATACTTAAAATATCATAAAAATACAAAATTATTAAAAATCCACAAAAAACCATTCTTACAGAATATATTCATACTTTAAATGTTTAGTTCGAATATTACGATTTTATTAAAAAATATAACTATTTAATCGTTAATCTCGTAAAAGCGATAAAATTACCGAAACATGAAAATTTTACGATTTTAAAATTCTGGACAGAAATTTTGTGACATATATTTGTCAAAATAAAATTATAGTTATATACTCCTTCCATTCACTATCTTTTACCCTGTTTTATTAAAATACTCCTCACAAATAATGAGGAAACAGGACAAAAGATTATGAACGGAGGGAGTACATGCAATTACACAAATAAAATCAAGTAATATTGAGTAACGTCGATGTTACCTCTAATCTTAGTCCGAGTCGACAATGTATTTGTCCGCTTCCGGGGCCTCCTAAAATACAACAAAAACACGACATTCATGGTATGAAAATATCATAAGATCGCTGGAAAAAAAAGGTGTATAACGATTGAAAATGAAATCGATTGATACCTTAACGAAGGAGACGGAAAGAGGATCAAAATAAGAGAAAAATAGGAGACGGAAGGAGATGCTTGAACACGGTTTTCTGGCCAGAAATGGCTGCTGAAAGAGTGTCAATAAAATGTGGAAGGATTTCCTTTGGAATAGTAAGGAGGGCACAACGCGTATGCTATTCAAAAGCTGGAGTTCATCTTGTGCGCCTTTTGATGAGGGTGAGTTCAATATCAAAGATGTAATCCCCTATAAATTCTAACGCAATACAGTGACGGAAATACTGTAGATATGAGATTGTAACACACTGTAACTATGTCTTGATTAAATAAAAACGGTAAGTCAATACATAAGCCATAAAACAAAAATGGCTACAAAATAAAAATAAAATAAAATCCATCAAAAGGGTTATAACAATCCATAGTTCAAATTATTAATCAGCGAAGTCGGATCCGTAACTACTCGCTAGCCCACCCGAAGGGGAACATATATACCTACCATGTTAAAAGAATAACAGTCACAATCAGTGAGGAACAACAACGACGTTCTCCCAGCCATATTACAAGATTTTAAAACTGTAATTATTATTATTATAGAAAAATAGTAAAAACGGAAAACATTGAAACGTCTGAATAAAAATAAGCTTTCGGAGAAGACTTAAAATATTGGAACAATAAAATCACAACAATATATTTGCCAACCTGCAAACCAAAATGTATCGATAATAATAAAAATATTCAAAATGACGTTATGGATAGAATCAATGTCGAAGGCTAGACTTTCACTAGGAGAATACTAAAACTAGCTTCGAGAACTTCAGGCTTAACACATATCGGACTTCAGTCTCTAATCTAGGCGACTCAACCATAATTGGACGGCGACTTATAAATGCGTGACCCTAGTTTAAGATAATATGCACACTCCTCCCGAGCACCATAAATACTCGGTTCAACCCGACGGCTTCTTAATGTAACACCCCGGTGCCCAATCCTATGACCGGGAATGTTAACCGCGGTAGCCCGCCAGGCTTTGTACTGGTCCCACAGACCAAAACGAGTCCTTTCCAGCACATTTTCTGCTCACTCATGCGCATCTCGGGAACCTTCTCGGTAGGTCACCCATGCTAAAACTACTCTCAGCCAAGCACGCGTAGCTGCGGAGTTCTTATCATGGACAAGCCTGAAAAGATAGTGCACTTTGTTGATATGAGTAGTACTTCAAATCCCTTTAAGCAAAACTCATAAATAGGACATCTTCAATCAATGTGGGGTGTTTCAATCACTCCCACTTGAAGAACGCAATGTCCTCGTTGCGCCTGGCAGCATAACCGCTGACCCAGAATCCACCCCCGCTAGGTGCCAAATGCACGGTGTAGGGTTGTTCTGACACCATTTGTAACACCCCGGCCCAATCCTAGGACCGGGAATGTTAACCGCAGTAGCCCGCTAGGCTTTGTACTGGTCCCACAGACCAATACGAGTCCTTTCCAGCACATCTTGTCCTCACTCATACGCATTCCGGGAACCTTCTCAGGGGGTCACCCATCCTAAGACTACTCTCAGCCAAGCACGCTTAACTGCGAAATTCTTTTCATGGACAATCCGGAAAAAAAAAGTCCACTTTGTTGATATGAGTAGTACTTCAAATCCTTTTAAGCAAAGCTCATAAATAGGACATCTTCAATCAATATGGGGTGTTTCACTTACACTGCGAGGTACGAGTTTAAGGTCAAAATGTACACACACTTCCGAACACCATATATGTTCGGTTCAACCATCAATGTGCCCCATATAGACACACCAACCTTATATTTGATGGCAAAAACGTAAACCCCATAATATATTGTTCCAAACCTCACACTTGTTCTTATTTCATAACTCCGATATTCAAAAGATATAATCATTATAAATAATATGAAGATAAAAGGAATAATCATTATGGTCTAAAAGAAGAGACTTTCTATTTTAGGAAACTTCTATTTTTAGAAACTTTACAAAAATAGCATTATATCAAATTATCAAAAATATTAGTTCATACTAATAAAATATTTTTAGTAAATGATATAGATTTATGAAACTAATACTTTCGCCTTAACGATATTAGTTTCTAAAACGAGAACAATTGGGTTTATAAAATTATTAAAATATCATATAAGTATTTATAAAATGATTAAAAATGTCTTAAACATTTTAATACTACTAATTGAGGTGTTTCCAAAATTTATAAAACTAAAATTTCCTAATTATTAATAGTTTCGACAAAACGAGCATAAATAAGACTTTACGGCAAATGTCAAAATAAATCTTGTAACGTTCTTTATTTCATTAAATAGTTAAACAAATTTAGAATATGGTAAGGGCTGGTTTAACTCATAAAGTTTCATATTTCAATATTTTCATAATTGATGGAAAAATGATTCATTTAACTGAAACAAAGCATTTAAACGATAAATCGTAATTTTGTCCAAAAATCAATACTATCATTTAAAGGCTTCGATAAATAGTAATTTTTTTATGTAAAACAGCTAAATACAATTTTTGACATTCTGTCCAGAAAACTAAATTTTCAGAATCTGTAAACTCGATTTTAAAGGATTTTATCATTAATCATCTAATCTCGACAATAACGATTAATAAAAATAGTAATCACAAAACGATTAACTATTAATATCCAAATAATATTATTAAACCTAAAAATTATGATTTTCCAGAAATTATTAACTTCTCCAGATTTCACAAATTTCAATAAAACCGTCTTTTAAAACCCGTTTCCACAATTAACGATTCTCTTAATAAAACTTGTCGTTCCTAATATTTTATTAAAGCACTAAAAATCATAAAAACACATTTTTTTTCAAGACCATCAGGAACATTTTTTCCAGATTCATAACAAAAATCGGAATTCGGGAATTAAGATGACAAACACGATTTTAACGATAAACGACGATTGAAATTGATTAATTAATTCACCCACTTAACAATTCCGAAAAATTATGAAAAAATTCAAAAAAATTATTTTTCATCATAAAGGTTATCCTTGCCAAATTTCAGATTAAAATAAAATGTTTAAGTGCTACACCTAAAAATCGGCTTTTAATCGTTTTTGTCCGGAAACAATAATAATTGAATAGTCGATACTTAAAATATCATAAAAATACAAAATTATCAAAAATCATCAAAAAACCATTCTTACAGAATATATTCATATTTTACATGTTTAGGTCGAATATTACGATTTTATAAAATAATATAGCAATTTAATCGTTAATTTCGTAAAAGCGATAAAATTATGATTTTCCAGAAATTATTAACTTCTCCAGATTTCACAATTTTCTATAAAACCGTCTTTTAAAACCCGTTTCCACAATTAACGATTCTCTTAATAAAACTTGTCGTTCCTAATATTTTATTAAAGCACTAAAAATCATAAAAACACATTTTTTTCAAGACCATCAGGAACATTTTTTTCCAAATTCATAACAAAAATTAGAATTCGGGAATTAAGATGACAAACACGATTTTAACGATAAACGACGATTGAAATTGATTAATTAATTCACCCACTTAACAATTCCGAAAAATTATGAAAAAATTCAAAAAAATTATTTTTCATCATAAAGGTTATCCTTGCCAAATTTCAGATTAAAATAAAATGTTTAAGTGCTACACCTAAAAATCGGCTTTTAATCGTTTTTGTCCGGAAACAATAATAATTGAATAGTCGATACTTAAAATATCATAAAATTACAAAATTATCAAAAATCATCAAAAAACCATTCTTACAGAATATATTCATATTTTACATGTTTAGGTCGAATATTACGATTTTATAAAATAATATAGCAATTTAATCGTTAATCTCGTAAAAGCGATAAAATTATGATTTTCCAGAAATTATTAACTTCTCCAGATTTCACAATTTTCTATAAAACCGTCTTTTAAAACCCGTTTCCACAATTAACGATTCTCTTAATAAAACTTGTCGTTCCTAATATTTTATTAAAGCACTAAAAATCATAAAAACACATTTTTTTCAAGACCATCAGGAACATTTTTTTCCAAATTCATAACAAAAATTAGAATTCGGGAATTAAGATGACAAACACGGTTTTAACGATAAACGACGATTTAAATTGATTAATTAATTCACCCACTTAACAATTCCAAAAAATTATGAAAAAATTCAAAAAATTATTTTTCATCATAAAGGTTATCCTTGCCAAATTTCAGATTAAAATAAAATGTTTAAGTGCCCCAACTAAAAATCGGCTTTTAATCGTTTTTGTCCGAAAACGGTAATAATTGAATAGTCGATACTTAAAATATCATAAAAATACAAAATTATTAAAAATCCACAAAAAACCATTCTTACAGAATATATTCATACTTTAAATGTTTAGTTCGAATATTACGATTTTATTAAAAAATATAACTATTTAATCGTTAATCTCGTAAAAGCGATAAAATTACCGAAACATGAAAATTTTACGATTTTAAAATTCTGGACAGAAATTTTGTGACATATATTTGTCAAAATAAAATTATAGTTATATACTCCTTCCATTCACTATCTTTTACCCTGTTTTATTAAAATACTCCTCACAAATAATGAGGAAACAGGACAAAAGATTATGAACGGAGGGAGTACATGCAATTACACAAATAAAATCAAGTAATATTGAGTAACGTCGATGTTACCTCTAATCTTAGTCCGAGTCGACAATGTATTTGTCCGCTTCCGGGGCCTCCTAAAATACAACAAAAACACGACATTCATGGTATGAAAATATCATAAGATCGCTGGAAAAAAAAGGTGTATAACGATTGAAAATGAAATCGATTGATACCTTAACGAAGGAGACGGAAAGAGGATCAAAATAAGAGAAAAATAGGAGACGGAAGGAGATGCTTGAACACGGTTTTCTGGCCAGAAATGGCTGCTGAAAGAGTGTCAATAAAATGTGGAAGGATTTCCTTTGGAATAGTAAGGAGGGCACAACGCGTATGCTATTCAAAAGCTGGAGTTCATCTTGTGCGCCTTTTGATGAGGGTGAGTTCAATATCAAAGATGTAATCCCCTATAAATTCTAACGCAATACAGTGACGGAAATACTGTAGATATGAGATTGTAACACACTGTAACTATGTCTTGATTAAATAAAAACGGTAAGTCAATACATAAGCCATAAAACAAAAATGGCTACAAAATAAAAATAAAATAAAATCCATCAAAAGGGTTATAACAATCCATAGTTCAAATTATTAATCAGCGAAGTCGGATCCGTAACTACTCGCTAGCCCACCCGAAGGGGAACATATATACCTACCATGTTAAAAGAATAACAGTCACAATCAGTGAGGAACAACAACGACGTTCTCCCAGCCATATTACAAGATTTTAAAACTGTAATTATTATTATTATAGAAAAATAGTAAAAACGGAAAACATTGAAACGTCTGAATAAAAATAAGCTTTCGGAGAAGACTTAAAATATTGGAACAATAAAATCACAACAATATATTTGCCAACCTGCAAACCAAAATGTATCGATAATAATAAAAATATTCAAAATGACGTTATGGATAGAATCAATGTCGAAGGCTAGACTTTCACTAGGAGAATACTAAAACTAGCTTCGAGAACTTCAGGCTTAACACATATCGGACTTCAGTCTCTAATCTAGGCGACTCAACCATAATTGGACGGCGACTTATAAATGCGTGACCCTAGTTTAAGATAATATGCACACTCCTCCCGAGCACCATAAATACTCGGTTCAACCCGACGGCTTCTTAATGTAACACCCCGGTGCCCAATCCTATGACCGGGAATGTTAACCGCGGTAGCCCGCCAGGCTTTGTACTGGTCCCACAGACCAAAACGAGTCCTTTCCAGCACATTTTCTGCTCACTCATGCGCATCTCGGGAACCTTCTCGGTAGGTCACCCATGCTAAAACTACTCTCAGCCAAGCACGCTTAGCTGCGGAGTTCTTATCATGGACAAGCCTGAAAAGATAGTGCACTTTGTTGATATGAGTAGTACTTCAAATCCCTTTAAGCAAAACTCATAAATAGGACATCTTCAATCAATGTGGGGTGTTTCAATCACTTCCACTTGAAGAACGCAACGTCCTCGTTGCGCCTGGCAGCATAACCGCTGACCCAGAATCCACCCCCGCTAGGTGCCAAATGCACGGTCGCAGGGTTGTTTTGATACCATTTGTAACACCCCGGCCCAATCCTAGGACCGGGAATGTTAACCGCAGTAGCCCGCCAGGCTTTGTACTGGTCCCACAGACCAACACGAGTCCTTTCCAGCACATCTTGTCCTCACTCATACGCATCCCGGGAACCTTCTCAGGAGGTCACCCATCCTAAGACTACTCTCAGCCAAACACGCTTAACTGCGAAGTTCTTTTCATGGACAAACCGGAAAAAAAAGTGCACTTTGTTGATATGAGTAGTACTTCAAATCCTTTTAAGCAAAGCTCATAAATAGGACATCTTCAATCAATATGGGGTGTTTCACTTACACTGCGAGGTACGAGTTTAAGGTCAAAATGTACACACACTTCCGAACACCATATATGTTCGGTTCAACCATCAATGTGCCCCATATAGACACACCAACCTTATAGTTGATGGCAAAAACGTAAACCCCAGAATATATTACTCCAAACCTCACACTTGTCCTTGTTTCGTAACTCCGATATTCAAAAGATATAATCATTATAAATAATATGAAGATAAAAGGAATAATCATTATGGTCTAAAAGAGGGGACTTTCTATTTTAGGAAACTTCTATTTTTAGAAACTTTACAAAAATAGCATTATATCAAATTATCAAAAATATTAGTTCATACTAATAAAACATTTTTAGTAAACGGTATAGATTTATAAAACTAATACTTTCGCCTTAATGATATTAGTTTCTAAAACGAGAACAATTGGGTTTATGAAATTATTAAAATATCATGTAAGTATTTATAAAATGATTAAAAATATCTTAAACATTTTAATACTACTAATTGTGGTGTTTCCAAAATTTATAAAACTAAAATTTCCTAATTATTAATAGTTTCAACAAAACGAGCATAAATAAGACTTTACGGCATATGTCAAAATAAATCTTGTAACGTTCTTTATTTCATTAAACAGTTAAACAAATTTAGAATATGGTGAGGGCTGGTTTAACTCATAAAGTTTCATATTTCAATATTTTCAAAATTGATGGAAAAATGATTCATTTAACTGAAACAAAGCATTTAAACGATAAATCGTAATTTTGTCCAAAAATCAATACTATCATTTAAAGGCTTCGATAAATAGTAATTTTTTTTATGTAAAACAGCTAAAATACATGTTTTGACATTCTGTCCAGAAAAATAAATTTTCCAGAATCTGTAAACTCGATTTTTAAAGGATTTTATCGTTAATCGTCTAATCTCGACAATAACGATTAATAAAAATAGTAATCACAAAACGATTAACTATTAATATCCAAAAATATTATTAAACCTAAAAATTATGATTTTCCAGAAATTATTAACTTCTCCAGATTTCACAAATTTCAATAAAACTGTCTTTTAAAACCCGTTTCCACAATTAACGATTCTCTTAATAAAACTTATCGTTCCTAATATTTTATTAAAGCACTAAAAATCATAAAAACATATTTTTTTTTTCGAGACCATCAGGAACATTTTTTCCAGATTCATAACAAAAATCGGGATTCGGGAATTAAGATGACAAACACGATTTTAACGATAAACGACGATTTAAATTGATTAATTAATTCACGCACTTAACAATTCCGAAAAATTATGAAAAAATTCAAAAAATTATTTTTCATCATAAAGGTTATCCTTGCCAAATTTCAGATAAAAATAAAATGTTTAAGTGCTACACCTAAAAATTGGCTTTTAATCGTTTTTGTCCGAAAACGGTAATAATTGAATAGTCGATACTTAAAATATCATAAAAATACAAAATTATCAAAAATCATCAAAAAAACCATTCTTACAGAATATATTCATACTTTACATGTTTAGGTCAAATATTACGATTTTATAAAATAATATAGCAATTTAATCGTTAATCTCGTAAAAGCGATAAAATTATGATTTTCCAGAAATTATTAACTTCTCTAGATTTCACAATTTTCAATAAAACCGTCTTTTAAAACCCGTTTCCACAATTAGCGATTCTCTTAATAAAACTTGTCGTTCCTAATATTTTATTAAAGAAATAAAAATCATAAAAACACATTTTTTTCAAGACCATCAGAAACATTTTTTTTCCAGATTCATAACAAAAATCAGAATTCGGGAATTAAGATGACAAATACGGTTTTAACGATAAACGACGATTTAAATTGATTAATTAATTCACGCACTTAACAATTCCGAAAAATTATGAAAAAATTCAAAAAATTATTTTTCATCATAAAGGTTATCCTTGCCAAATTTCAGATTAAAATAAAATGTTTAAGTGCTACACATAAAAATCGGCTTTTAATCATTTTTGTCCGAAAACGGTAATAATTGAATAGTCGATACTTAAAATATCATAAAAATACAAAATTATCAAAAATCATCAAAAAAACCATTCTTACAGAATATATTCATACTTTACATGTTTAGGTCAAATATTACGATTTTATAAAATAATATAGCAATTTAATCGTTAATCTCGTAAAAGCTATAAAATTATGATTTTCCAGAAATTATTAACTTCTCTAGATTTCACAATTTTCAATAAAACCGTCTTTTAAAACCCGTTTCCACAATTAGCGATTCTCTTAATAAAACTTGTCGTTCCTAATATTTTATTAAAGAAATAAAAATCATAAAAACACATTTTTTTCAAGACCATCAGAAACATTTTTTTTCCAGATTCATAACAAAAATCAGAATTCGGGAATTAAGATGACAAATACGGTTTTAACGATAAACGACGATTTAAATTGATTAATTAATTCACGCACTTAACAATTCCGAAAAATTATGAAAAAATTCAAAAAATTATTTTTCATCATAAAGGTTATCCTTGCCAAATTTCAGATTAAAATAAAATGTTTAAGTGCTACACATAAAAATCGGCTTTTAATCATTTTTGTCCGAAAACGGTAATAATTGAATAGTCGATACTTAAAATATCATAAAAATACAAAATTATCAAAAATCATCAAAAAACCATTCTTACAGAATATATTCATACTTTACATGTTTAGGTCAAATATTACGGTTTTATAAAATAATATAGCAATTTAATCGTTAATCTCATAAAAGCGATAAAATTATGATTTTCCAGAAATGATTAACTTCTCTAGATTTCACAATTTTCAATAAAACCGTCTTTTAAAAATTATGATTTTCCAGAAATTACTAACTTCTCCAGATTTCACAAATTTCAATAAAACCGTCTTTTAAAACCCGTTTCCACAATTAACGATTCTCTTAATAAAACTTGTCGTTCCTAATATTTTATTAAAGCACTAAAAATCATAAAAACACATTTTTTTCAAGACCATCAGGAACATTTTTTCCAGATTCATAACAAAAATCGGAATTCGGGAATTAAGATGACAAACACGATTTTAACGATAAACGACGATTTAAATTGATTAATTAATTCATGCACTTATCAATTCCTAAAAATTATGAAAAACTTCAAAAAATTATTTTTCATCATAAAGGTTATCCTTGCCAAATTTCAGATTAAAATAAAATGTTTAAGTGCTCCAACTAAAAATCGGCTTTTAATCGGTTTTGTCCGAAAACGGTAATAATTGAATAGTCGATACTTAAAATATCATAAAAATACAAAATTATCAAAAATCATCAAAAAACCATTCTTACAGAATATATTCATATTTTACATGTTTAGGTCGAATATTACGATTATATAAAATAATATAACAATTTAATCGTTAATCTCGTAAAAGCGATAAAATTACCGAAACATGAAAATTTTACGATTTTAAAATTCTGGACAGAAATTATGTGACATTCTGGACCTGACATAGGTCCACCCCGACGCGGCCAAGCGCGGGTTTGGGGAGGCGAATGAATCTCCATATGAGAATGGATCGAATTGAAATTTAAAACGAAGTGGAGTCGCCACCGAACTTTGTGGGAGTTCGGGCCCGTTCGAACCCACTCTATGTCGTAGTGGGCCATGCACAAAGTATGGCCCATTTCCAATGTCAGAGTTTAATGGGCTCGTCCCTTTGCATTTGATACCGATACCGACATTATCGGATACCGTGTATTGAATGACTCTCGTATGCCAATGGATTCAGATATCCGGAAACCATGGTTTTGAGTAAGGGGTGAGGGTACGTGTTGGGAAGCCCACAAAGGACACCCAACCCCGCCCGCACTTAGCGGTCTCTACTAAGATCTCGAATGACTTTCTAATACGCGCGTTAGTAATTCGGTGAAAATGCTTATGCAAACATTGTTTTCCCTAAGTATGTGAATGAAATTGAAAGGGTTTCTATGTTGATTTAATGCAATAAATTCTAACGTCGAAGTTGAATTTTAGCATGTGGGTTCATTTTAGTACATTAAAACAAACGATAAATCAACAAGGAAAGTAGCAAACGGTAGTACATAAAAGAAAATTGCTTTAAGTCGTCTTAAATTAACTATCGCGATATGAGTGGATTTCCTCCGCGTTTAACAATGTCGTAATTCTAACGAATTGTATGACAATTATTTTAGCATCAATAGAAATTGCGCTAATTAATTTATGTGACTAGATCATTAGATTCGATGTCTAATTATGAAGTTAGCATCGAATCTAAGATTTTGACGTTATGCTAGAATTAAAAGACTTGATTCCCTCGGCTTTTCCGACATCGTAACGAATCTCTAGGGATTATGTGATGTCGGATCCGCGTCAACGGGTTTCGACCCTTATTGAATAAAATACTTGTTTTGAAAATTGATTTTAGAATTGATGAAAATACGCGATAACGACGATGAAATAAGAAAATTATGGTTGATGTTAATTCGCCTCAACAATCAAGCAATCGGGGTGATGGGATAAGCGACCGGCAACGCTGTGTGCAGTACACTTGTATATTCGGGTTTCCTTATCCCACCATCACTCATACTCGACACGAATCTACGAATACTTTAATATTTTATATTAGTTATATTATCGATATTAGGACGCGATAATAACGATAAAAAAACGAGATGACTACGACGCGAGAAAAAGGGAGAAAAGAGAAGAGCGGGAATTGGCACCCTCAACCTACATGTTTCTTATGCTCGGACGGGACTCGTAGTGGCGGCTTGCACGGGAGTTTCGAGTATGTAGGCTAAGTTGTGGTGGTTTAGGGTTTCGATTCCTAAAGCTAGGTTTAGGGTTTGAGTTTGATCTTGATGAAGGTTGTAAAAGTTGTGTAAGAGTTGTATTAGGGTTGTGTGCATGGGGTGTTTATATAGGCAAGGCCTAGGTACCCCGTCTAGGGTTACTCGACCGAGTAGCCCCTTGACTCGGTCGAGTGGCCCAAGCGCCTGCAGCCGGGCTTGAATAAGGGCCCACTCGATCGAGTGGAGCTGACACTCGATCGAGTGGGTCAGCTGGGTCGAGTGGTCCGGGCTTTGGACCTTGAATTGGATATTTTGTGGATTTTGCTTTTGAGTTGGAGTTTTTGATGTTTGTGTGGTTGTTTTTTGTACGTCTCGGAAATGACTATGACCGACGTTGACCCAATCGCTAAAAGTCGGTTTTATTTCCGGTGTCGGTTTTGAGCCAAATTAGTCTCGTTTGACTGGAAACGACCCACTGGGCCTGAATTTGAGGTCAGTTTTGTGAGATTTGTACTCTGTAAGTGCATTAGCCAGCAACTAATGGTTTTGAGTCCATATCCGAGCGCGTAGAAACACGTTAGCGTCCGATCATCATCGGGTGTTTTTTGGAAACTACCATAGACACCTGGCAGTCAAAATGCGGGTGTCTTCAGAGCCCTCACTCTGACTGAGGCTTGGACAAGGCGAAAGTCAGAGTAGCTACCAAGTCAATTAAGACCTGGTAGACTTTCCATCGGGTCATTTATAGTCCATTAGACTCGCGTGAAGGGCTCGCCAGCCATAAGATAGAAGTCATACTTGAGCTGCTGATAATACCTCCGTGGGGAATCGGACTTGTCGCATAAGTCCTGGGTGTGCCTATGTGTGGGCCCATCTCGTGCTATTCCGGGGAAAATGCCGCCTGGGGCTTTCCGCTGGGGAGATACAGTGGGTTGCATGTCCCTGCTTGAGTCGTACCTGTATAAGTTACATAAAATTTTGCATGCAACACGTAGGTAGAAAAATGATTCGCGCTGGGGAAAAAATGAGTTTTTTTTGAATTTTTGGAATTTTTGAAATTGAAATCCTGAAAGCACTCACGGGCTAGGTTTTCAAAATGGAAAGGGGTAGAAAAGAAATTTGCAGTTTAAATAGACCGAAATTTGACCTTGTCGAAAAGGATCTTTTTTCAAATGGCTAAATTTTGCAAATTTCAAAATGGAATTTGAAGAAAGAGGCCTACCGACAGACTCGACTCTGGACGCGACAGGACGAGTTGACCGACACGGACTGGACTCTCTAAGGGTTGGACCGTGACTCGGTAGGGGGGTGGGCCGCCTAACAAGACTCTTGAGTTGTGCTATTCCGTAGCCTAGGCGAGTAGCAACATGGGAACGATCTGTCATAGGGGGACTGCAGTAGTCTGTAATGAGACTGTTTTAGTCTGGTGCCCTTTTGGATTTCTGATTTTAGTGTACAGTCCAAGATTGGTATTGCTCTGAGTCCTGACAGATTCTCATCTTTGACTAAGCCGAGTACTCGGACACACTGTAGAAAGAAGGCTAAATTTTGAAATTATTTGGATTATGTGAGTGAAAGGAGAACTTCTGTCTAATAGAAGCCCCCAGGACGACAAAGCTAGCTACTGAGAACATGACAGTGTCGTGACCGGAATGATAGTGCTTTTTGAAGGTGTGTCAATGGGAGTGGTTGTGCCTCTGTTGAAAGGCTGCCTACGTATTCACGTGTAGTGAAATCAAACCATGCCGTAGTTCAGTGTTGAAAGATATATTGTGGTGCCTAGTTTATTAGGGCTTTGTGTGTAACTAGCCATAGCAATGGTGTAGGCTAGGTGCATTCCCAATGATGTCTTGATCAAAGGGCTAGAATGGTTAGGATGTTGATCCTGTGACCGTGAGCATTCTCCGGGATAGCCCCCAGAGGTGGTGTGAACTATTTGGGCA
The DNA here is from genome assembly GCA_958450325.1 of Agrostemma githago. NCBI lineage: Eukaryota > Viridiplantae > Streptophyta > Magnoliopsida > Caryophyllales > Caryophyllaceae > Agrostemma > Agrostemma githago. Next base: position 51,862,948 of record OY288245.1, on the reverse strand, counting down.
CGTTCTATGCCGACCGCAGGTTGAGTTCCCGTGTTTGGGGTTGGTAACTGGTCTGGATGTTTTTGGAAATGTGGAGCTAGGTCGCAAGTGGCTTTGATGTTTTCGAAATCTGGAGCTCGATTTTGTGGAGCTAAGGCTTCGAGGGTAAGGTATTGCAATGTGGTAGGAAAGGGGGAAGTCGAGTAAAACTGACTCGGACTTCGATCGGGCAGGTCGATAATGCGGGATCTGATTTCCATGTCTGACCCTAATGGTTAAGGGTATCCTATGGAGCTTGAATCCTCAAAATTCCGGGCTGTCTCTAGCCTAGGTCTCGGGAAGGTCTTGAGGGTTGTAATGTGGGTAGGCTGAGTGTGGTGTTAGCTGACCAGCTTGATTGTTTCTCCCTTTCTTGAGCTAACCGTTGACCACGGTCATGGGTTTTTGGAATTTTTTGTTGGTTGACCTCTTAGCCCCGGTCATGGGATCTCGAATATTTTTTTGTTGACCTCTTAGCCCCGGTCATGGGATCTTGAATTTTTTGTTGGTTGACCTCTTAGCCCCGGTCTTGGGATCTTGAATATTTTTTGGTTGACCTCTCAGCCCCGGTCATGGGTTTTTTTGAATTTTTTTGTCCAGTTTTTTTATTGGTCAGACTAACACCAAAGGTAGGGGTTGGTTGATCTTATTGGATGGGTGTCTATTGTGGGAAATGGGCTTGCCTCCCGTCTTGAACCCAAACTAGGAGACTACCCAGATTTGTCATAGGATTCGATACGCCCCTGCTAAGGGTAGTTATGTGGCTCTCTATGTCAGACATGGAACAGGTAAAGGAAAAACACAGGTCTCAATTTCCTGCAGTCATTATAGATGTGCCTATAATAGTCACGTGCGTGTGTTCACAATGTATGATGGCGTTCATCATGTTCTCGGGAACATATAAGGAAAGTATCTATGAGAAATAGAAAAGCTGATTTTATTGAATTTTGAAAAGAAGACAGAATACAAATGACTCTAACTCTGATCTGGAAATTAGGATGTAGGGTACCCTAGACTCGGACTCAGACTTAGACTCGAATCAAATCCAGACTAAAGGATGCTCGTTTTTTTTTTTGGTAAAGTCCTTGATTGGAGAGAACGACAAGTGCCACGACTCGCCTAAACTCGGCTTTGCGCAAATGCAAGAGAAGAAGTCAAACTAGACACGACCCGGGGTGACGGGTCGACAAAGACTTTCGGACCGGGATACTTGAATGTTGACCTAGACGAGGTAACGACCACAAGTTAGACTCGGGCTGCAGAAGGGTGAGTCCGAAAATGGGGCGACCATGTTTGACTCGGGTTAGACCCTCCTAAGACAAATATGCAGGGTGCGATTCTCAGAGTGACTGTGATTAATCGCTCCGTCGGAGAATAGCCCCCATGTGAGGCCAAGGACTCAGATAGGACTTAGATGGTGTGACATCTAAGTGACTTAAAGGTGGGGTACGTGAGACACGTGTAAGACATTACCCTTAGGGCAACCGTGATTGATCGCCTTGCTAAAGGGTAGCCCCCGAGTGGGATTGAAAATTTTGTTAATACTCGAGTGTTGGACGAGTGACCCTTAGACGTAAGGACCACGAACCTTTTGTTATAGGGCTATTCCTTGTAAAAGGTTGACTCGGAAAAGACACCTAGACGGGTGACTTGTGAAAGGTGGGCCTCCCTTAGAATTCGGCATGTGGGCCGAGTCCTGTTCGAAGGTAGGTCCATGTGAGATATTTTTCAGACTTTGGACTCGATTGTGTATATGGGCCCTCCTTTGTAGGAGTATGTCCTACGTAGGCGGGCCATGCCTTAGTCAAATAAGGCGGACTAGGATAGAGAAGAAACTCATTATGTAAGATCGACAGAGTTTCGACGCTAAAGACTTCGACGACTTAAGACACGACCCGACACTGCTAAATACGGGAAGTCGTAAGAAGAGAAAGTTTTGAAAATGGATTATTTTTTTTGAAAAATCCGAGAAACTCGGTGGAAGGCCCAACTTTTCGAAAAAACGGAAAGTGTACCTGGCCGCAAGTTTGAAAGTTCGAAAATATTTTCGAGTTTTGAAATGGGCAGAATGCCGGCTGGAAATTGGCTATTTTGAGTAAAATCATAAGTCCTAAATTCGGCATATGTCTCGGGTTTTGAAATTGGATATCTTGAAAAAGATGTATTTTTTGAAAAGTTGACGGTTTTTGAAAACGACACGGAAACCAAGTAGCATGTAGTCAGACAAGCATTATAACGACGCTATGTATGCTTTAAAGTAAGTCTCGGTCGGTCTATAGAGGGTCTATACCAGTGCACATAGTCTAGACGTTGATCGGGACGGACTTCCTAAGTCGAGTTGATCTTACAACATGCCGCGAAACCCACTCGAATCGGCTATGGACACCTTTTGACATATCCATATTGGAGTACATCAACGGTATAGTGGGACGTCGGTCGCGAGTACCGGCCCGGGAAAATATGGGTTATGCATGAACCGTAGAACTAAAACGCGTATTGTACCAGTCAAACGATTTCTATTCGAGTCTCACCCTGAGGATGCCGATGGTAAGTCACGCATCAGTTAATCCCCAGCGGAGTCGCCAAATTGTGGACATGACATAGGTCCACCCCGACGCGGCCACGCGCGGGTTTGGGGAGGCGAATGAATATCCATATGAGAATGGATCGAATTGAAATTTAAATCGAAGTGGAGTCGCCACCGAACTTTGTGGGAGTTCGGGCCCGTTCGAACCCACTCTATGTCGTAGTGGGACATGCACAAAGTATGACCCATTTCCAATGTCAGAGTTTATTGGGCTCGTCCCTTTGCATTTGATACCAATACCGACATTATCGGATACCGTGTATTGAATGACTCTCGTATGCCAATGGATTCGGATATCCGAAAACCATGGTTCTGAGTAAGGGGTGAGGGTACGTGTTGGGAAGCCCACAAAGGACACTCAACCCCGCCCGCACTTAGCGACCTCTACTAAGATCTCGAATGACTTTCTAATACGCGCGTTAGTAATTCGGTGAAAATGCTTATGCAAACATTGTTTTCCATAAGCATGTGAATGAAATTGAAAGGGTTTCTATGTCGATTTAATGCAATAAATTCTAACGTCGAAGTTGAATTTTAGCATGTGGGTTCATTTTAGTACATTAAAACAAACGATAAATCAACAAGGAAAGTAGCAAACGGTTAGTAACGGTATAACGAATAATAACGGTTTGCAAATTATTGAATGATGTAGACAAGATGATGTAAAGTTTTGAAAAGCGAAGTTTTCACGTGATTGATTAGACACGTGTCGACTTAAGTCGTGAAAAGATATTAATATGACTCGACCGGCTTGTAGGACTCACGGTTTGACGTGACGAAGGGGCCACTCGACCAAGTCATTGAGGGACTCGACCGAGTGGATCTTTGAAAATGCTTCTGCCCCGTATTTTAGACCCTACTCGATCGAGTTATTGACCAACTCGACCGAGTACGTTGCCACTCGACCGAGTCACTGTGAGACTCGACCGAGTGGAGGTCATAAGTGCATTCTGTCTCAGTTTTTGGGGTGCCACTCGACCGAGTAGGCTAGGCACTCGGTCGAGTGCCCCCTGTACGAATTTTAATTCGCTTTGCAATTTATTATTGACTTTCGAAATTGCTTTCGATTTTTGATTATTCGATGATTCTGCCGAATTGAACATAAATATTGAACAATTATGCTCGACTTGGATTTTATAAATCATTGATTTTGTTGAATCAGATATAAATATTATGGGATTTACGTTCGATTCTGAATTTGAATGCTCGTCGTATCCCATATTCGATTATTGAATCGATATGGAATACTAGAGTAAAAATAAAAGAAAATTGCTTTAAGTCGTCTTAAATTAACTATCGCGATATGAGTGGATTTCCTCCGCGTTTAATAATGTCGTAATTCTAACGAATTATATGACAATTATTTTAGCATCAATAGAAATCGCGCTAATTAATTTATGTGACTAGATCATTAGATTCGATGTCTAATTATGAAGTTAGCATCGAATCTAAGAGTTTGACGTTATGCTAGAATTAAAAGACTTGATTCCCTCGGCTTTTCCGACATCGTAACGAATCTCTAGGGATTATGTGATGTCGGATCCGCGTCAACGGGTTTCGACCCTTATTGAATAAAATACTTGTTTTGAAAATTGATTTTAGATTTGATGAAAATACGCGATAACGACGATGAAATAAGAAAATTATGGTTGATGTTAATTCGTCCCAACAATCAAGCAATCGGGGTGATGGGATAAGCGACCGGCAACGCTGTGTGCAGTACACTTGTATATTCGGGTTTCCTTATCCCACCATCACTCATACTCGACACGAATCGACGAATACTTTAATATTTTATACTATTTATATTATCGATATTAGGACGCGATAATAACGATAAAAAAAACGAGATGACTACGACGCGAGAAAAAGGGAGAAAAGAGAAGAGCGGGAATTGGCACCCTCAACCTACATGTTTCTTATGCTCGGAAGGGACTCGTAGTGACGGCTTCCACGGGAGTTTCTAGTATGTAGGCTAAGTTGTGGTGGTTTAGGGTTTCGATTCCTAAAGCTAGGTTTAGGGTTTGAATTAGGGTTTGAGTTTGATCTTGATGAAGGTTGTAAAAGTTGTGTAAGAGTTGTATTAGGGTTGTGTGCATGGGGTGTTTATATAGGCAAGGTCTAGGTACCCTGTCTAGGGTTACTCGACCGAGTAGCCCCTTGACTCGGTCGAGTGGCCCAAGCGCCTGCAGCCGGGCTTGAATAAGGGCCCACTCGATCGAGTGGAGCTGACACTCAATCGAGTGGGTCAGCTGGGTCGAGTGGTCCGGGTTTTGGACCTTGAATTAGATATTTTGTGGGTTTTGCTTTTGAGTTGGACTTTTTGATGTTTGTGTGGTTGTTTTTTGTGCGTCTCGGAAACGACTTTGACCGGGGTTGACCCAATCGCTGAAAGTCGGTTTTATTTCCGGTGTCGGTTTTGACCCAAATTAGTCTCGTTTGACTGGAAACGATCCACTGGGCCTGAATTTGAGGTCACTTTTGTGAGATTTGTACTCCGTAAGTGCATTAGCCAGCAACTAATGGTTTTGAGCCCATATCCGAGCGCGTAGAAACACGTTAGCGTCCGATCATCATCGGGTGTTTTTTGGAAACTACCATAGACACCTGGCAGTCAAAATGCGGGTGTCTACAGACATATATTTGTCAAAATAAAATTATAGTTATATACTCTCTCTGTTCACTATCTTTTGCCCTGTTTCATTAAAATACTCCTCACAAATAATGAGGAAACGGGGCAAAAGATTATGAACGGAGGGAGTACATGCAATTACACAAATAAAATCAAGTAATACTGAGTAACGTCGATGTTACCTCTAATCTAAGTTCGAGTCGACGATGTATTTGTCCGCTTCCGGGGCCTCCTAAAATACAACAAAAACACGACATTCATGGTATGAAAATATCATAAGATCGCTGAAAAAATAAGGTGTATAACGATTGAAAATGAAATCGATTGATACCTTAACGAAGGAGCCAGAAAGAGGATCGAAATAAGAGAAAAATAGGAGACGGAAGGAGATGCTTGAACACGGTTTTCTGGCCAGAAATGGCTGCTGAAAGAGTGTCAATAAAATGTGGAAGGATTTCCTTTGGAATAGTAAGGAGGGCACAACGCGTATGCTATTCAAAAGCTGGAGTTCATCTTGTGCGCCTTTTGATGAGGGTGAGTTCAATATCAAAGATGTAATCCCCTATAAATTCTAACGCAATACAGTGACGGAAATACTGTAGATATGGGATTGTAACACACTGTAACTATGTCTTGATTAAATAAAAATGGTAAGTCAATACATAAGCCACAAAACAAAAATGGCTACAAAATAAAAATAAAATAAAATCCATCAAAAGGGTTATAACAATCCATAGTTCAAATTATTAATCAGCGAACTCGGATCCGTAACTACTCGCTAGCCCACTCGAAGGGGAACACATATACCTACCATGTTAAAAGTATAACAGCCACAATCAGTAAGGAACAACGACGATGTTCTCCCAGCCATATTACAAGATTTTAAAACTGTAATTATTATTATTATAGAAAAATAGTAAAAACGGAAAACATTGAAACGTCTTAATAAAAATAAGCTTTCGGAGAAGACTTAAAATATTGGAACAATAAAATAACAACAATATATTTGCCAACTTGCAAACCAAAATGTATCGATAATAATAAAAATATTCAAAATGGCGTTATGGATAGAATCAATGTCGAAGGCTAGACTTTCACTAGGAGAATACTAAAATTAGCTTCGAGAACTTCAGTCTTAACATATATCGGACTTCAGTCTCTAATCTAGGCGACTCAACCATAATTGGACGGCGACTTATAAATGCGTGACCCTAGTTTAAGATAATATGCACACTCCTCCCGAGCACCATAAATACTCGGCTCAACCCGACGACTTCTTAATGTAACACCCCGGTGCCCAACACATTTTCTGCTCACTCATGCCCATCTCGGGAACCTTCTCGGTAGGTCACCCATGCTAAGACTACTCTCAGCCAAACACGCTTAGCTGCGGAGTTCTTATCATGGACAAGCCAGAAAAATTAGTGCACTTTGTTGATATGAGTAGTACTTCAAATCCCTTTAAGCAAAACTCATAAATAGGACATCTTCAATCAATGTGGGGTGTTTCAATCACTCCCACTTGAAGAACGCAACGTCCTCGTTACGCCTGGCAGCATAACCACTGACCCAGAATCCACCCCCGCTAGGTGCCAAATGCACAGTCGCAGGGTTGTTCTGATACCATTTGTAACACCCCGGCCCAATCCTAGGACCGGGAATGTTAACCGCAGTAGCCTGCCAGGCTTTGTACTGGTCCCACAGACCAACATGAGTCCTTTCCAGCACATCTTGTCCTCACTCATACGCATCCCGGGAACCTTCTCAGGAGGTCACCCATCCTAAGACTACTCTCAGCCAAGCATGCTTAACTGCGAAGTTCTTTTCATGGACAAACCAGAAAAAAAGTGCACTTTGTTGATATGAGTAGTACTTCAAATCCTTTTAAGCAAAGCTCATAAATAGGACATCTTCAATCAATATGGGGTGTTTCACTTACACTGCGAGGTACGAGTTTAAGGTCAAAATGTACACACACTTCCCAACACCATATATGTTCGGTTCAACCATCAATGTGCCCCATATAGACACACCAACCTTATAGTTGATGGCAAAAATGTAAACCCCAGAATATATTACTCCAAACCTCACACTTGTCCTTATTTCATAACTCCGATATTCAAAAGATATAATCATTATAAATAATATGAAGATAAAAGGAATAATCATTATGTTCTAAAAGAGGAGACTTTCTATTTTAGGAAACTTCTATTTTTAAAAAATTTACAAAAATAGCATTATATCAAATTATCAAAAATATTAGTTCATACTAATAAAACATTTTTAGTAAACGATATAGATTTATAAAACTAATATTTTCGCCTTAACGATATTAGTTTCTAAAACGAGAACAATTGGGTTTATGAAATTATTAAAATATCATATATGTATTTATAAAATGATTAAAAATGTCTTAAACATTTTAATACTACTAATTGGGGTGTTTTCAAAATTTATAAAACTAAAATTTCCTAATTATTAATAGTTTCGACAAAACGAGCATAAATAAGACTTTACGGCAAATGTCAAAATAAATCTTGTAACGTTCTTTATTTCATTAAACAGTTAAACAAATTTAGAATATGGTAAGGGCTGGTTTAACTCATAAAGTTTCATATTTCAATATTTTCAAAAATGATGGAAAAATGATTCCTTTAACTGAAACAAAGCATTTAAACGATAAATCGTAATTTTGTCCAAAAATCAATACTATCATATAAAGGCTTCGATAAATAGTAAAAAAAAATTATGTAAAACAGCTAAAATGCATGTTTTGACATTCTGTCCAGAAAAATAAATTTTCCAGAATCTGTAAACTCGATTTTTAAAGGATTTTATCGTTAATCGTCTGATCTCGACAATAACGATTAATAAAAATAGTAATCACAAAACGATTAACTATTAATATCCAAAAAATATTATTAAACCTAAAAATTATGATTTTCCAGAAATTATTAACTTCTCCATATTTCACAAATTTCAATAAAACCGTCTTTTAAAACCCGTTTCCACAATTAACGATTCTCTTAATAAAACTTGTCGTTCCTAATATTTTATTAAAGCACTAAAAATCATAAAAACACATTTTTTTCAAGACCATCAGGAACATTTTTTCCAGATTCATAACAAAAATCGGAATTCGGGAATTAAGATGACAAACACGATTTTAATGATAAACGACGATTTAAATTGATTAATTAATTCACGCACTTATCAATTCCGAAAAATTATGAAAAACTTCAAAAAATTATTTTTCATCATAAAGGTTATCCTTGCCAAATTTCAGATTAAAATAAAATGTTTAAGTGCTCCAACTAAAAATCGGCTTTTAATCGATTTTGTCCGAAAATGGTAATAATTGAATAGTCGATACTTAAAATATCATAAAAATAAAAAATTATCAAAAATCATAAAAAAACCATTCTTACAGAATATATTCATATTTTACATGTTTAGGTCGAATATTACGATTTTATAAAATAATATAACAATTTAATCGTTAATCTCGTAAAAGCGATAAAATTACCGAAACATGAAAATTTTACGATTTTAAAATTCTGGACAGCAATTTTGTGACATATATTTGTCAAAATAAAATTATATTTATATAATCCCTCCGTTCACTATCTTTTGCCCTGTTTCATTAAAATACTCTCACAAATAATGAGGAAACGGGGCAAAAGATTATGAACGGAGGGAGTACATGCAATTACACAAATGAAATCAAGTAATACTGAGTAACGTCGATGTTACCTCTAATCTAAGTCCGAGTCGACGATATATTTGTCCGCTTCCGGGGCCTCCTAAAATACAACAAAAACACAACATTCATGGTATGAAAATATCATAAGATCGCTGGAAAAATAAGGTGTATAACGATTGAAAATGAAATCGATTGATACCTTAACGAAGGAGACGGAAAGAGGATCGAAATAAGAGAAAAATAGGAGACGGAAGGAGATGCTTGAACACGGTTTTTTAGCCAAACATGGCTGCTGAAAACTTCATATTTCATGAGCCAAAAGAGAGAAAGAGATGAGGTATTAGCCTTGATTAATTTGGTGTATGAATGAATAAAAATGTGAAGGGGTTGTAGCATGAATGTAGCCTTTTAAAGTTAATAAAAACAAGGTCAAATGCACATGAAAATCTTGGCCAAAGTGGATGAATAATGGGAATGAAAAGTTTGTATGAGTCATAAGATTAAATGTGAGAAAGAAAATATCTAAAACCTTAAACTATGTGTTTATAAAATGAAATGTTATAAAAATGTAGAGGTGGTGTGTGTATATGTGTGTGACATGGTCATGGTCCAAATGACTAAACATGAGTCCCAAAATAATTTTAGTTTGATAAAAATAAGGATCGTAAAATAATTAAAGGCATTTCAAAGAAATTCGAGAAACCCTTGAGTTAGAAAATAATTATTAATCATTAAATGATAAATTTTCAGAAATAAAAATACTTTCTTAGTTAGAAATATTATATAAACGTGTTTGGATGTTTTTAGAAAAATAAATAACTCAAATCCAAGCTTAAACAATAGTTCGTAGAAAAATGGTATTCATCCTGAAATAAATGAATAGTTTGCGATGAAAGTTTAATAAATAGATTTACTATAGAAAAATAAATATTTAAAATCTGTTATTGAAAAAAAAAATATTTGACTCAAAATAATAAGAATTCAGAAAGATGAAGGAAACAAAAGGTGAAATTGACACAGAGTCATCACAGAGTCACAACGGCATAATGAACGCCGCTAGGAAAATAACGGGTGTTATAAAAGATATTCAGGCTGGAGCAAAAGCCTCATTACCCGTTGGATTTGGAGTTTGAACAATGGGTCCAGTTCTATTTAGGAGGCTTGGGTGCGAGAATACTACCTTAAAACTGATACTATTTGGACAGTTCAGCAGCATGAATATCACTCTGATGCTTTGTAATCCCCTAGAAAATCTAACGCAATACAGTGGCAGAAACTCTGTAGAGTTGTGATTAAAACACACTGACAAACTATATCTTATTAAAGGAAATGGTAAGTCAATACAAAGGCCCACTTTTTTACAAAAGGGCTAAATAGAAAATTCTCCAAACGGGTTATACAAATCCATAAATTACATGAATAGAGAAAGAGTAGGATCCACGCTACTCGCTAGCTCACACCCAAAACCCAGCAGCAAATACATGTCATGTTATAAACATAACAACCACGTCAGTGGGGAGTAACTCGGACGTTCTCTCAGCCATTTTATATCATATGAAAAAGAGTAAATTAGAAATTACTCCCTTCAAAGATGCGTGATAAGTGAGGTTTGTAGTGCCTATTTTGTTGTTTTTTGGTCCCATTTTCCTTGTAGAATCGCTCCTTGGGAGCGGTTTAGGGCCTTCTTATGCTTCCTTTAGTTCGTTTCAGGTTCCCGAGACTGATTTGGAAGAGTTGGAGCGATTCCGACTCGATACATACACATTTTGGAGCCAATGGAGTAAAGAAAGGATGACTCGATGCCTTGGAATCGATCCCGAGACCTTGGGGCCCAATCCCGAGCCTCCGAGACCCGATCCCGAGTCCCGAGATTCGATGGGAAGCCCATGAGAGGCAAGGAGGGGCCAAAAAGCTCTTAAGGGAAGCCTACAAGACCCATCCCGTTCGGGATGACGTGCGCAAGAAGGATGGCTGCTGTGGGTCCGTCCCGGTCGGGACCAACCCGTCCCGGTCGGGATGACAGCCCGTCCCGGTCGGGATGATCCGTCCCGGTCGGGACCGTGCTGCTGCTGCATGCCTTCCTTTCTTTCTTCTCTTTTCCACTTGTAACCCTATATATACTCTTCCCTTGTTATGTAAAGCTTATGCACTTCATTAGACCTTAAACCCTAGACTACTTTAGGTTAGATTAGATTAGATTAGTGTAGATTAGTTCTTAATTAGTAGTTAATCTTAGTTTAATCTTGTATTATTGGATCTCTTGAAGAATCCATTCAAGCTTGACAACCTTGGTGGAATTATTTGGGTTTTCTTCTATACAAGTGTTCTCCTTTTCATCCCTTGTAGTTGGTATAATCTTTCCTTCCTCTTTTCCTTTAATCTTTCATGTTTAATCATCCAAGTTTTAATCTTTAATTGTTGTTTATTGTTTTCACTAGTTTGTTTATGTTAGTTTTGTTTTCTTATGTTGATTCATGTTGTTCTTGCTAGTTATAGTTTGATTATGTTAGAGTAGTGTTCTTGTTAGGGTTAGTAGGGTGATTAGGGTGTTAATTGGGTGATTAAGGGTTTTTTGGAGATGTTGGTGGAAGATTTGGGTTTCCTCTTGGTTTGGTGCACATCACATGTTTGTTGAAATGCTTGATTTACTAAGTAGTTGCGAATGCTTGTTTTTCTTGCCTTTCTCTTGTGGGTGATAGTTTGTTTGTGGGTTCGGTTCCCTCACTAAGTTGCGAGAGCCCGGTGAGGACGACCTCTAGGTCGATCTAAGTAGCGAGAGCCCGGATTCGAGCTAGGCCACCATAGCGCGCTAGAACCCCGTTTGTCATGTGTGTCGCCGAGATGGGTTATAGGATGAACCTCTAGGTAGGCCTAAGTTGCGAGAGCCTGGACCAACCTAGATTACCCTACTACCTCCTTCGCTCTAGTTATCCCTCGACCATTCCGTTACCCCTTTGACCCCGACCTAATCCTAGCCCGTTTTCCTTGTTTGCTTCTCCGTCTCCTTAGTCATAGTCTTAGTTTTCTCCCCTTCTCATCATTCTTGTTTAGCTTAGTTCGTTGACTTAGTCTAGTATTTGGGCCGACCTAGTCTAGGCTATACATTACCGTCCCCATGGATTCGACCCGACTTGCCCTATCTACCGTAGGAATAGCCGGTTATTTTATTGATCGGTTGGGACGTGACGAATCCCTACCATCAATTTGGCGCCGTTGCCGGGGACGGTGCTAGTTTAGACTTTGTTTTCCTATTTGCTTGACTTTGTCTTTGTGATTGTGTTTTTCTTTTTTCTTTTTGTTACCTTGCTTCTTGTGTGTGTGAAGTTTATTTCTCTCTTGTCTAGTGCCCAAAAAACACTAGACTTCTCACGTTTGTTCTTAGTCTACAGTTTGTGCTTAGAGGTGGTGACTATCTTCTTCTTGCAACTTAGAGCCGCTTAAACGGACGGTTGCTAGGGTGAGAGGTTTCCAACCGGGTATGAGCTACGATTTTCGAGCAAGCATGGGGTTTGATCTAAACTCCACTCACTCAGAAGCCGATATGAGCTACTCCTCTTCTTCCATGAACCAAGGGTATGACATGACGTCCCCCTACCATAATCAAGCTTCTTGGGGTAATCAAGACGGGTATGATCCTCAAGAATATGGATATGGTTACCAACAAGTGAATGACTATCACTCCTACGACCATGGTGGCTATTACTCAAGCTATGATTGTGAACCCACCATGTTCAATCAAGATTCACCGTATGGAAGCCAATTTCCCCAAAACCCACCATATTACCCTACACCCCAACCACAATATGAACCCCATGACCCACAATACTACCAATCACCTCAACCTCACTACCAACAATATGATGCCCCACCCTTTGGGCATCATCAAGATTATCAAGGAGCTTTACAAGACCCCAATGATCACCAATTGCCCGACATGGAGGAGTTTCAATCGCTTCTTCAATTGCAAAAGAGCAACCAAGAAATGGCCACTCAAATTCAAAAACAACAAAATGAATTATGGGTCCAAATTCGAAGGGCAAACGAGGCGAGGGATGCTAGATTAAATGCATTATCGGTTCAAACCGTAATGTTTTTATCCCGAACATCACAATTAGATGAAGGGTGCCCACTTGAGAAAGAGGAGCAACCTAATCACGAAGCCGCTAACGTAGTTCCCTTTGGAGGAGAAGTTTGCTTTGAAGAACCTCAATCGTCTACCCAAAAAAAGACGAATGAGAATATGACCCTTGGTGAAGGCATCGTTGGTGAAGAATTGGAGGAGGATAGTGAGTTGGATGATTTGGTGGAGTTTTTGAGGATGTTGGGTGAAATTAATAGCCTCGAGTTGCCCATGTCCGATAATGAGGATAAGCATCAAGAGCCCCTTATATGTGCACCAAGCAATGACTTGGAAGAGATTGAAACCGCCGGTAGAAGTTTCGATTCTCTTCTCCAAGATGATGTGGGGCCGAGTGATGAGGATGGGGAACCACAACTTGAGGAAAGTGTGGGGGTGTGCATTGAGGAGATGAGGCCAAAACCGCTTTTTGTGCCTCGATTCTTGGAAACAAAGCTTGCTTGTGATTGGAGACGATGCTTAGGGAGGAAGAGGTCGGTTAAGCTCGTAGGATAGATAGACCCCGGAGATGACATGAATGATGACGATGGATCTTGGGATTCCTACTTCTTGCCTCCACCTTGGAGGCCGTGGAGGTTGGCTAGGCTCGAGCGCTTCTTGGGCCTTCACTATGATGTCGGTAGCGCGTTCGACTTGCTCCTCCATGCCCTTGAGGGCTATGGTTGAAGAAGAATCCACCATCCTAGGTTTGACGGAGTTCCTAAAGAACCGTCATGTTGTACATTCCCCCCTCCTCTTCTTTAGAGTACTTGTGCTTGTATTTGTGATTTTTGTTTCTAGGACTCTTTTGTTTTTGTGGGATTCTTGTAATTGTTTTGGTATTTTGATGAGCGATGTGAGGGAGTGAATTTGATGTGTACTTTGAGTTTATTGTGATAGGTGAAGTGAAGGTGACTACTAGAAAGAAGTGGTTAGTGATAGAGCTTGGATCGTGAGTAAGGGAGTCGGTTTTTGGGGTCATGGGAGTCATGAAGACCCTTCCCGACCGGGAAGGGTGTGTCGTCCCGACCAGGATGGGGCCGTCCCGATCGGGATGAGGGTGCCAAAAATCGAGTCCACTGGAGTGTCATCCCGATCGGGAAGGAGGCTTCCCGACCGGGAAGGGTTTATCAACCCGACCGGGATCATCCATCCCGACCGGGATGATCCCCTACTCCTTTTTGGTGCTTCTTTTTCGACATTTAAGCCCACCCAACCATTGTATACCCCCACCTAACCTCCCAACCTTCCTTTCTCATATCATACCACCCATGTACCTCATTTACATACCTTAACCTCATTTCCTCCTCACTTTAGACCGACATTCACATCAAATCCCACCCCCTCGCACCATTACTACCTCTACCATGCGGTTCTATCAAGCTTGAAGCGGGATAGCAATGATGAAGACAATAAAGTGCCTATATTGATCTATGAGACGATGGAGAGAGTGAGTTGCTAACCTATGGTACGGCAACTATCCTTTCTTTTCCGTTTTTGTTGTTGCTTGTTTTCCTTTGTTTATTCCCTTCCCCTTGTACACTTTTGTGTCTTGATGTCATGGTGGCCTTCGAGGCCTTAGTAGTGGTTGCTCCCGACTCTCGATGACGTGACTACATCGAGAGTCATTTCAAAATCCAAATTTTACAAGATTTTCACTTTCCTTTTGAGGATTTAGTCGGATTTAGGCGGAATCCGGGCTAGGTGACTTGATTACACCTAGCCCTCCCCTCCCATTTCCTTTTATTTCCTTCTTTTTATTTTCTTCCCCCATCCATACCTTTTTCTTGTCTCGGCCCAAGGTGACTTGACTACACCCCGGCCGGACACCTTCTACCGTTTTCTTCACCTTATTCTTTGATTTTTAGCTTTATTTTCGTAGTTTCTTTTCCTTTTCTTTTGCCTCTCCGCACACTACGATTGAGCATATGAGGACATTGCTCGGTTTAAGTGTGGGGGAGCGATATTCTATCATAGCTAGTTTTATTTTCCTAATTTATCGAAAAAAATCTTCAAAAATCCTAAAAATTTGAAAAAATTTCACAAAAATCAAAAAGATTTTTCTTTTGTGTGTTTTCCTTTTGTGTCATTGTGTCGTATATTTGTTTTGTGTGCGTGTTTTGCCTCCCTTTCCCTTATAGGTTGCTTTAATCGCCGTTAACTTTGGAAGGCTTTCAAGACTCCCGGTAACATCTTATCCCTTTTTCTTCTTTACCTCTTGCGGAGTTTGGAGGAGATTGTGATGTTGTGTGCTCGGGTGGAGCTTTGTAAAGTGTGGTTGATTTGGTGGCTTTTTTGGATGATCGGGGTGGTGTTTATGTTGTGTATCTGTTCATTTTGTGTTGTTTTTGTTTCGTTGCTTTTACTTCTTTTTCTGTCGTTCTCGTTGAGTCTTTGTTTGTGTGTTTTTGTGTCTTGTGTGTAAATGGTTTTCGAAAATCCGGTTTAGAGGCTAGTGTGCAAGTGTTTACTTTCCCTTCCTAGTTGTATAAATCGAGTCTTGGACTTTAATCTAATAGAATGACCCTAAATCAATGAGTTCGTTGGTCCTTTACCTTGAGTCCACCTAGCTTACTAGGGATTTACTACGGGATTTGCACCTTTGACCATTATGACCACCCACGGTGTGAAAAGGCCTTGGTTACCGAGTCTCGTCCCTTAGGTGACCGTGTTCAGGATTGTTTGATTAGTCCAAGTTCTCCACTTTTTGTGGGTTTGAAGGCAAGACGTCGTCCCGACATACCCATTACCCTACTTCCTACACAAATCCACACAATAAAGTTGCAATTTGTTGAATTCTCCCTTTCTTGTCATACAAAGAAATGCCAAAATGCCAAATCAAGCCAAAAGGGGCAAAGAAAAGAAAAAAAAATGAAAGAAAGAAAATAATGAAGAAAAAGAAAAGGCACAAAAGCCAAAAAGAAAATAGAAAAGAAGAAAAAGAATGGCATGGCAAAACAAAGCAAAAATGCAAAAGAAAAGAGAAAATGCCAAAACAAAACCCGTCTCACAAAAAGAAATCCCCACAAAAATAAGCCTTTTTCCGACTTTTGCCGTGAAGAGCCTACCAAAGGACCGAGTCCCGAGGAAGGATGATAGCGGCATTAGTCGGTCTTCCCTCATTTTGCATGTTTTCCACCTTTTTACTTGGACTAGTTAGGCGGTTTTGGACACGGGACGGCCCTCTTGGCTCACGCTAAAGGGGGCGGGGTCTCACTTACCTACAGTGTCGACTAACACCGTGGTTCTTCACTTTTCCACTCCGCCGATCGTCCCGTAGTACGTTTTTAGAAAGTTAGGAGGACCTAGGTAAGTTACCAACGTTTTTGTTGCTTTATCGTCACACTATTAGGGTTTAGTCCACCTTGGTTTGTATTGCTAGCTTGGGAACGTTGTCACTTACCTCGAGTCCTAAACCGGTGCTTCTTTCATCGCTTTTAGAGGGAAGCGGTATTTCTTTTGTTTTGGGTGCAACCGTCTAAGTGTTTGTTTGTGTGTTTGTTTGTTTGTGTGTTTTGTGTCCGGTTGCATCCGCGGTTTTGTCGCAAGACCCGACTTGCCTTGCGGAGTGCTCTTCTCCTCTAAGTGCACTCGCGTGAGTTGAAAGGGCGTAGGGTGCGCAAATACCCATTCGGCTAGTATAGTAGTTAGTATGTGCTTACTCGAGGGCGAGTAAGGGTTAAGTGTGGGGGAGTTGATAAGTGTGGTTTGTAGTGCCTATTTTGTTGTGTTTTGGTCCCATTTTCCTTGTAGAATCGCTCCTTGGGAGCGGTTTAGGGGCTTCTTATGCTTCCTTTAGTTCGTTTCAGGTTCCCGAGACTGATTTGGAAGAGTTGGAGCGATTCCGACTCGATACATACACATTTTGGAGCCAATGGAGTAAAGGAAGGATGACTCGATGCCTTGGAATCGATCCCGAGACCTTGGGGCCCAATCCCGAGCCTCAGAGACCCGATCCCGAGTCCCAAGATTCGATGGGAAGCCCATGAGAGGCAAGGAGCGACCAAAAAGCTCTTAAGTGAAGCCTACAAGACCCATCCCGTTCAGGATGGCCTCATCCCGTTCGGGATGAGGTGCGCAAGAAGGATGGCTGCTGTTGGTCAGTCCCGGTAGGGACCAACCCGTCCCGGTCGGGATGACAACCCGTCCCGGTCGGGATGATCCGTCCCGGTCGGGACCGTGCTGCTGCTGCACGCCTTCCTTTCTTTCTTCTCCTTTCCACTTGTAACCCTATATATACTCTTCCCTTGTTATGTAAAGCTTATGCACTTCATTAGACCTTAAACCCTAGACTACTTTAGGTTAGATTAGATTAGATTAGTATAGATTAGTTCTTAATTAGTAGTTAATCTTAGTTTAATCTTGTATTATTGGATCTCTTGAAGAATCCATTCAAGCTTGACAACCTTGGTGAAATTATTTGGGTTTTCTTCTATACAAGTGTTCTCCTTTTCATCCCTTGTAGTTGGTATAATCTTTCCTTCCTCTTTTCCTTTAATCTTTCATGTTTAATCATCCAAGTTTTAATCTTTAATTGTTGTTTATTGTTTTCACAAGTTTGTTTATGTTAGTTTTGTTTTCTTATGTTGATTCATGTTGTTCTTGCTAGTTATAGTTTGATTATGTTAGAGTAGTGTTCTTGCTAGGGTTAGTAGGGTGATTAGGGTGTTAATTGGGTGATTAAGGGTTTATTGGAGATGGTGGAAGATTTGGGTTTCCTCTTGGTTTGGTGCACATCACATGTTTGTTGAAATGCTTGATTGACTAAGTAGTTGTGAATGCTTGTTTTTCTTGCCTTTCTCTTGTGGGTGATAGTTTGTTTGTGGGTTCGGTTCCCTCACTAAGTTGCGAGAGCCCGGTGAGGACGACCCCTAGGTCGGTCTAAGTAGCGAGAGCCCGGATTCGACCTAGGCCACCATAGCGCGCTAGAACCCCGTTTGTCATGTGTGTCGCCGAGATGGGTTATAGGATGAACCTCTAGGTAGGCCTAAGTTGCGAGAGCCCGGACCAACCTAGATTACCCTACTACCTCCTTCGCTCTAGTTATCCCTCGACCATTCCGTTACCCCTTTGACCCTGACCTAATCCTAGCCCGTTTTCCTTGTTTGCTTCTCCGTCTCCTTAGTCATAGTCTTAGCCTTTTCCCTTCTTATCATTTTAGTTTAGCTCGTTGACTTGGTCTAGTATTTGGGCCGACCTAGTCTAGGCTATACATTACCGTCCCCGTGGATTCGACCCGACTTACCCTATCTACCGTAGGATTAGCCGGTTTATTATTGACGGTTGGGATTCCACGACAAATCCCTCCCATCAATGCGTTTATTAAAATTTACTCTCTTATGAATATTTTTAAATATTTTACACCCAAAAAGATGCAAAACTTCAAAATTTACTTGCAAATCACTATTCCGACGAGTTAATCCGGCGAGTTTGAATTATTTTGCTTGTTTCCTATTTTTTATACCGAAAGTGCCCATTTCTTTTTCCTACCCTTCTTTCCCCGTTCCCTTATGCTCTCAATTAGTCGGCAGACTTATAAATAAAAAATAAAAAAAATCCCTACAATAGATTAATGAATGGATGCTCGAGTTTTAGGTTTGGTGATTTTCGATTTGGAAATTTAGGGTTCTCCTGGAATTGGGACTGAAAGAGTTTGGAAAGTCGAAATGAGGATGAGGTGGGGCGGGGGAGGGGCGTACTATTAATGAAGGGCATTTCGGCCAATAAAATCATAAACTCATCGGAATAGTGATTTGCAAATAAATTTTGAAGTTTTGCATATTTTTGGGTGTAAAATATTAAAAAAGAATTCATAAGGGAGTAAATTTTAATAAACGCATCTTTGAAGGGAGTAATTTCTAATTTACTCTGAAAAATAATAGTATTATTATATCAAAATAATTAAAATGGAAAACATTAAATGATATAATAAAAATAAACTTTCGGAGAAAACTTAAAATATTGGAAGAATAAAATCAGAACAAGTTTTCAGAAGACAACTTCAAATATTTGCCAACCTGCAAACCAAAATGTATCGATAAAAATAAAAATATTCAAAATGGCGTTATGGATAGGATTAGTGATGAAGGCTAGACTTTCACTAGGAGAATACTAAAACTAGCTTCGAGAACTTAGTTCAAACAAATCAAACTCCGATCTCTAACTAGGCTACTCAACCATAATAGGACGGCGACTTATAAATGCGTGGCCCTAGTTTAAGATAATATGCACACCCCTCCCAAGCACCATAAATACTCAGTTCAACTCGACGACGTCATACACTGCGAGACACGAGTTTAAGGTCAAAAAGTACACACACCCCCGAACACCATATATGATTGGTTCAACAACCAGTGTGCCCCATAAAGACACACCAGCCTTATAGTTGATGGCAAAAACGTAAACCCTAGAATATATTACTTTAACCCCACACTTATCCTTATTCCATAACTCCATAACAGCCATTATCGATATATACAAGAGATATAATCATTATGAATAATATGAAGATAAAAGGAATAAACATTTTATATTAAAAGGGAAACCATCTATGAATAGAAATTTACTAATTTTAGAAACTCACTTAAAATAGAAATATTGTTATAGAAAATACGTAAGTTATTAAAATAAGTGAAATGTATTAAAAATAGCATTTCTAACGAAACTAACACTTTATTATTATCTTCGTTATCGTAACTTTAATATATTTCTAAATTCGTTACTCAAAATATAAATAAAATATAATAAGTCAATATATAGTACTTTATAAATAATTAGGAAATCCAGTTAAAACTATGAATCTTTAGAAAATAGTTATTTTAATAAAAACGACATCAAAATTAATTGAGTCGACGAATTTTATAAGTTAAACGAGATTTTATAAAGCTTTCAAATTATTTTTAACAAATACATTTTATCAATAAATAATACTGACATTACTAAAAATAATCAATCGTAAACAAATGAGAAATTATTAGGGAAAATAGTCTCGACTAAAGATGTATTTAAAATAAAATCGACTATTTTCTCATTTATTATAAGTCGTAAAACGAAATTAATTTATTGGACAAGTACGATTTTGAGTTAAAATTATAAATTAACTAAATATGAAGAAAATATGAAATCGTTATTATTTAGTTACTAGTGTCACGATAACAAACAAAATATTATAACGATCGTAAATAATTAAATTACTAATGATTTATGAAACGATATCGAAAACTTGTAAAATATTTATAAGGTACACAATTTAAAATAATATTTTAGCAAATAATAAATAGCTAAAATTAGAAAACCGAAGTAAAAATATTTACTACATACTACTACTCAAACATACGATATAAAATCGAGTAACGTTCTAAAGTTACCTTAAATCCAAGTTGGAGTCGAAAGATTCAATGTAGTCACCCTCCGGTTGGTCCAACCTCTAAACCTTCAATAGTAACGTCTTTAAACTCCAAATTTTAGAATCGATAGTCTTCTGAACATGATTCACCATGACGATCGAGAAGTCAAAGAAAAAGAATAAGACGAGGTGAAAAAGAGTTAAGATTAATCGTCATAAGACAGAAGAAGGGAATTATGTGACAAACATAAGTCTGAAATGTGAACTTAATCGAGTCGTCACGACAAACATAATAGGACAGCAGTTGACGTTTATAGATAGGAAAGCAGCAACAAACGGGAAAAGCAATTGACGGAGAAGAACAGCAGAAGAAATGGAAGTAGGAGAAGGACGAAGAAAAGAAACGGTCTGAACATGCCGCCACAATGACAATAATAAGATCGAAAACAGCCGCGGATGTCACGAACAAACAACAATATTAATAGAAACGACACAAACCGCATTGCAACACATCAGATTCCACGGAATGCACTAGCAGCAGACATCAACAGTAAGAAGAGGAAGCAAAAGGAGGAGGAGAAAAGAATCGGAGGCAGCAGAAATCAACAACAAACCGCAGAAACAGCAAGATGAAAAGAGGCAGATAAGGAAGAGAGACAAAAACAAATAGCAGTGGCAGGCAACAAAACACAACGCAGCAGCAGAAATAAAATGGATGAAAACAAGAGACGAAGAAGCAAGCAGGTCACGACAGAATCAGCACACGACAGAAACAGCAGCAGTAAACGAAATCAGTGAGAAGAAAAGAAGAAGAAAAGAAGAAAAACAGAGAAGAAAGAACAGAGGAAAAGCGAACGAGAAACGATATCAAAAACGAGCAGTAGTGACAACGTAAACAGTAGCAGTACGAACTCGACAGGCAGCAACAAACGATGACAATAAACAGTAGCAGCAGAACAACGAACAACGATGACGTATAATGATAGCAGCGCAAACGACGAGACAAAACAGAGGACGGCAAAG
The DNA here is from genome assembly GCA_958450325.1 of Agrostemma githago. NCBI lineage: Eukaryota > Viridiplantae > Streptophyta > Magnoliopsida > Caryophyllales > Caryophyllaceae > Agrostemma > Agrostemma githago. The sequence goes on along the minus strand of OY288245.1, from coordinate 51,841,523 downwards.
GCAGAACGCAAAAGAAGAAGAAATAAATTAAACATTGTAGATAATCCTTGGTGTCCACTATGTCAAGATAAAGAGGAAACGCATAGGCATCTCTTTCATGAGTGTGCTTATAGTTCGAAGATAATGGAGAGGCTTGCTATGCGATGGGAGATGCAGGATCCGCGTGGGGATTGGTACCAGTGGGTTCGTTTTAAGAGGTGGTCTAAATTTAGGAAGCAAATCTGTTGGAGTGTCATAAATGTCGGGTATTATGCAATATGGATGCAGCGGAACGCGGCTCGATTGAATGGATATGTTCTGCATCCTCAGAATATTACTGATAGTATTGCACACCAATTGATTCAGCGTTTTCGAACTAGCATAGAAGGTTGTATTCCAAATAGAGATATGTTATGGATAGCCAGATGGAGCTAGATTGAGTAAGAGGTATCGGAAGTGTATGTTGGAAACATTATTGTAATTTGGTGATTTTAATGAAAGCTTACATTTTACCAAAAAAACAAAAGAAGAAGAAAAAAGATTACCATCACAGGGAAATGTAGAGGAAAAACAGGGGTCGGTGGATTAAGATTGATGATAATGATGATGGCTGATGAAGAGTAATACGTAGGGAGAGGTTGTCGGACAAAACAACAAAAAAAACGGAGAAGAAAGAAGAAGAGCCTAAGAGGGTGACAAGGGTGAGAGGGGGGATGAACTTAATTAAATGGGAAAGACTTAACGGGTGTGTTGAAGCGGTGGGTAAACAAAAGGAAAAGGGAGGAGTGCGTAATGAAGAGGGGAAGTCAAAAGAATAAGGTGGTCTCCACCAAACAAAAAAAATTGATAAGACAACGTAATAATTAAATGAATCGGGTAGAATACGAATTAAACGAATTCCGTAACGATAAGTTGACAGACCCATAAATCGAATTAAAATCGAATTAATAAAATAATTGGGTCGACTAAATAAAAATGAGTAAATAAACGTTTCTCAAAATACAAATAATTATTCGAGACGAAATTGACATTTATAGAAACAATTAATTAGACGGTAAATAGTATTTTCCGATAAATAATAAATTTTCGATAAAATGAATTAAATTAATTTCTTGAGGAAAATAAATAAATATTTTGACAAAACTTTAAAATAAATGAGCTTCGAGCCGAACGAGCTTAAACATAAATAGTTAAAAAGATATTAGAATTTGATTCATCGAAATAGACTTTCGATAAGAATTAAATTAAATGTATAAATAAATTGAAACATAAATAAAAATATGTTTTAAATATAAGAAGAGTTTTCGAGACAAATAGAATTTTAGGAGTTTGAAATGATTAAACGATAAATTCGTTTTATAATAATTTTAAGAATTATGAGTTAAATCGTAAAAATAGAAATACGAATATAACTTTAATTTAATTTATTTTATAAAATCAGGGGTGTTACAATCTTCCCCACTAAAACGAAGTTTCGTCCTCGAAACTAACAAAAACATAATAATAGAATGGAAAACAAGGTTAAATCATTTGAACAAAAGGAGAATGCTTAACTCGCATCACAATCTCGGTTAATTTTTTATTTTATTTTTGCCGATTTGTGGAGTCGCCACCAAGTCACTTATGGGGACTCGGCAACCGTTCAAGTCAACTTTGATCCCTTGTCGGCTCAAAGTTGAGTGGCACGGGACCTAAAGATAAAGACTTGTACCCTTGAGCACTCCATGCCTGGAATGACTCTCATTGCCAATGGTTTCGGACATCCGGAAACCGTCGATTCTGAGTAAGGGGTGAGGGTACGTATTGGGAAGCCAACATCCGATAAATGTCAACACCCAATCCCGCCTGCACTATAGCGGCCTCTACTAATCAATCGGTGGGCTGATAACCTAGTTCTTTTGTTGTGGTGGAAATACTGTAACATCCGTTGTTTTAACCCTATACCTTTTGCTACGTCGGTTATTTAAAGACAAGTAAGTTTTGTCGTCAGAGTAGTTGTGTTTTACATTCTTTGCATGAGATTTCACGTGACAGGCAGACCATGAAAAGATGCATGTAGGAGAGTAGAGATTACTAGTATTATACGTATTATCAAATCAGTTTTAACGCGATAATACGGATATTAGTCATTCTCGTGGTATACCTTACCTGGTATTCTGCTTAAGATGCGTCGGTTCGGTATTAATAGAGATGCGTCGAACCTGATAAGGCGAGCACCCAGACTAATACGGTACCCGACCATCACTTTGTTTAGTTTTAGCTATTTTATGTTTTGAATTCCGTGTTAGGTGATTTAGCATGCGATTATAAGGTCATAAAAGCAATAAATCATACGAAAAACTGTAAATGTGAATGTAAGTAAATCACGTAGTGAGGAGTTGCACCCTCGGAGTATACACTAAACGGGACACGATGCATAGATAGTTTGAGAACGGATGTCGGAATTACTCGGGTCTATTTAGTGTATCTTGGTTTAAGTTGGGACATTACATATTCTAGTGAGTGCTTGCAGACTTAGTGTCCGCATCTAGTGTTGTCGTAGTGCATAATATAAAAGAAAGTGCGAAAATGTAAAGTTTTGTTTAGATGACAACCTAGTGACGACTCGACTTCAATAGGCGGATCCTTCTAGCTTGACCAGTGACTTCGACAGAGCTCCGTTACCGTTGACCCTTCCTGCAGCTACTCCGGCAGAGCTTCGCTACTATAGGCTGATTCTGCGGCTAATCCAGCAGAACTTCGTTACTAGACTTGAGCTAGTCGAACACAGGCACCTCGTTATTGAGTGGGGTGCTCGAAGGTGAGGAGTAGCGTCGATGTCGCTTTTATCGGAACTACGATCTAGTGGATCGTTTGCCTCGGATGTCGGAGTGTGAGCCCTTAGCAAGAAAGTAGAGGGAGAAGAGAAGAAAGAATTGTGTCGAATGAATGAGGTGAGGGGAGGTATTTATAGGTGTTTTCGGCCCTCGTTGTCCATATGGACGCCTGAGCTGAGGTGCACCAAGACTCAGGCGCCTAGGTTCAGGCGTGGGGAGTCTAAGGCGCGTGAGGCGGGGCGGTTGGAGTTTTGAAGATACGATTTTGATACTTTCCAAAACCGTGAGGCGGGTGTATAACTCATATCTTAGAGCTTAAGGCTCCCCCATCTTGACGTAGCGCCGTGGTTTAAGTGGGCCTCGGGTGTGCATCCCGAAGTTCGCTTGGCACGGTGCTGACTCGGTTCGAGTTTCGGGACCGACTCGGGGTCCCGGTGTCAGAATTGACTCTAACTAGTGTCTATGCGACCGTAACGACACGACTAAGGCTGCCATCATGTTAGTTTAATTTGTCCGAGTAATTTATTTGATTCGTTCTATAGAAAAACTACCAAAAACATCGCGAACCCGTGTCGCGTTGCAGTCCTATCGTCATCAGGTGTTTGTCGGGCACTCTTGTAGCCACCAGGTCCAAACCTGGGTGTCTACAAGTGGATTAAACAATATTTATAAGACTCGAAAGTAACAAAAATAATAAATGTAGTCGTGGTAAGTCGAGGTCGGTCCACAGAGACGATGGTGAGTTGACTGAGAAAGAGCGAATGCGTTTGGGGTCTAAATGGGGGTTTTGAGTCGAGTCTATACTAATGATGCGCTAAATGACAATTAATCAATAAGGAAAATGTGTTAGGGGGAGTCGGGAAATCGGAAATCAGGTTCTATGAGTCAAGGAATTATGGAGTCGGTCACAAAGTCGATAAAGGGAGAATGCCACCTTTCGATTTCTTCACCCAACTTATCTAAATCCCACTTTCGCGGCAAAAAGGGTAAGTCTCAAGTCAATGTAACTCCTACCCCGAGTTTCCCCATATTGATAGGAGTGAGTCAAGTCGATCTAATTGGCCAAACTAAGTCAAAAAAGACACAATAACCACAAACAAGATAGATCAACAAGCATGCAACCAAACCACAATTCCTTAATTCATGTAACACAAAATCCTCCTTTTTTAACCCCCTAACAAGAAACTACTCACACTTCATGGAGAAATAGCAACAACAATAATGGTGATCATACCAAAAACATGAATAATGATAAAAAAAACTAGAGGAATTAAAACTAAAAAAATGAAGAAAACTACGATCAACAAATGAAACTACCAAATAATCTAAAAACAATGCAAGAAAAAACAAAGAAAACGATGCAATAAAGAGAGAGTAAGAATAAAAACTAATCTAGAGAAAAGAGAGAGGTAGAGAGTTATACCAACAATGGAGGAAAACTAGAAATAAAGAAGATGAATGCATGTAAATAAAGGTGAAGACTTGATGAAGAAAACAATGGCTTTGTCACTAATCCTTTGATGATCTCCAAAGAACTTCTTGATTAAATCTAGAATCGGTTACAATAACTTAAATCTAAAGCTAGATGAAGATTGATAAAAACTATGTAACCTCCTAAGTATTGTCAAAATGGCTTTCTATCTAATGTAATGAAATGTAAGTTATGTGGTAGTCCAATTAGATTAAACTATATAGAGTAGTAGCTTAATGGATCACTAAACCAAGCCCAAATATGATTTTTGCACTTTGAGTGAGACTTTTGCCCTATGGATCTTCAAGGGGTGAAACTTCGCCCTGCGAATTTATGACTTTCACGAACCATTTCCGCCGGGTGAAACTTCACCCGGTGAACTTTCCTTCCAGATTTTGCATTTGGGGGCCTCGCTACCGTCGGGTGAAACTTCACCCGGTGAGTAAAAGTTTAGCCCGGTCATTTCGTCCGGTGGGTTCAATTTCCTGAAGATCTTCGGAGAGGTCGAAATGTCGTCGGGCGAAACTTTGCCCGGTGTTATCTCATCGGGTGAAACTTCACCCGATGGTTTCCTTAACCTCTTTTCCGGTCTCGCTCTTCGTCGCTTGATTGTTTGGACTTTAGGCTTCGTGTGTTGCTTTTGGACGGTAATCCACTCTTTTGTGCTCGTGGAAGCTTGGACATGCTCTTAGCAATAAATCCTATCAAAATAGATAGAAAAACTACCAAAACACGTGAAATGCACAAGAGAGACGCAAAAACTAAGAATAGGGCGATAATCGCATTCTGATCTCACAAAAACGGAGGAAAAAGAGTCTAAATGGGAGAAAAAAATGGGCTAAATTTAGCACACATCATGTGTACTGTATGTCCATAGTACATCAATTATCAATTTTAGGGATTAGGGTAATTTTTACAGTAGATTTACACAATTTCAGCTGATTTTTATCCTCTTCTTTATTCTAATGATTGTTTCTCTTAGCTTCAGTAGTTATCAATTTTGCAGCAGCTGATATATTTTGTTTTATTTATTGTCAATATGACATTATGTGACATTATTATAGCACAAGAAATTAATATAAGATACATTAAACTTATATAAATCGTTCTTTTTTATTACACTGAAGCAATATAAAATACTATTACAAAAGTTTAGGAAAAAAAAAATAGTGATAAAACTGGCATAAAACAGGAAAGTAATACCCTTCACAAATTTATACTACATACTCGGTGATATTAAGATATTTCACAAAAAACAACATAAGAAAATCATGAAGTTGGACCAAATGGAACAACATGTTCAAATTCTCACGCCTGTATGAGGATGATATTTGCACCCTTCACATGTGCAGCTCTAACAAGCCTGGCAAAATTGACATCAAGGCATCTAGTAAACAAATAAAAGTCGACAAGAACGGACTAACAGAGTACTTTTTAATGAAAGCAGACATTGCAGTTTCGTTAAATCTTTCACTGAATTAAAACACATAACTCTAATGACAAGACATCTTTTGTCTGTTATCACGGTAGTAGTAGAGATAGGGAAAGAAGAGGTAAGATCTTATCTGGAACGAAAAACAGAGATTGTGTCGCGACAAGAACGTCACTGTCCTAAAGTTGATTTATGCCCCGTCTGCTACACACGGCCTCAATGACACTCAACTCCCAGGATTCCACAACCAAACCGTACCTCCAGTGTAGGAGGACAACGGATGATTACAGCCAAGAACGTTTGCCAATAATTTAACCGGAACAGAGAGAAGTATGTAATATGAGTATGAGTATGAGAATGTATGTTTTCTGTGTGACTGAAGTGAAGTGAAGGGCAGTTTATATAGTGATACAAGAGTAAGAGTTCAGTGTACAACAACAAATGCACACTGGAAACTTGCAGCAATCAGTGTTGTAATCAGTCTCGTGAATGTACACAATCAGTCTCGGGAATGACAGAAGACTGACTGAGTTCAAAGGAAAAAGGAAGATGCTTCTGGAATAAAATAATCTGACCACTAAAAAAATACTTAAATAGCCGCAATCGGTGTGCCACCAAAGCCCGAGCCCGGCTCGTGCTCGTCTCGGCTCGGCGCGCGCGCGCGTGTGGTGTACGTAGTTCTCACTTGTACACATCTAGTAGGGCATTTTGGTGGGTCATATATAAACACATTTTAGAAGCATTAAATGTTCCATGTGGGATAGTTAATACCACTAAGTGTGCTTCTTTTGAAGCATTTAAGTCTAACAATCCCCCACATGATTCAAAAGAAGAAGAAAATGGAGAAATCATTGGCAAACGGAGTTTTAGTGTTTAGATGTTCAATGTCTTGTGGACTTTAATTGACACCCAGTGCGTACAAAAACCTAGAACCATCATTTAGAGGTGGATCGAAGCCTTTAACCTCCTAATGATTTTTGTAAAAGGTTAGTTGTGCACTTACCGTACTCAGATCAGGGCTAGTATTCGCACCATCCATGAACTCATCATGAACGCCAACTGTATATCGTAAGTATTTTACTTGGACTTCCCAAGTGCTCTCCAAATGAATCATGGTAATTCATGAATGCCTTTAGAGACCCTAAAGCCTAAGGATCTCTTGGGGTTTAGAGCAATAATCCCCCACATTCACATAGGTAAATTCATCAGGTTTGACTGTCACAAACCATCCGTTTAGGACTATGAATTTATTAAGAGCCAAAGCTCAACCTTAAAAACACAAGACAGTAAATTTCAAAATAAAACATATGTCACGCAAAACAGTTACAAAAGGAAATGGTTGTGACATTATGGCTCGAGTTCACTGTGACTACGTTTGACCGCATTTGACCTTAGCTGAGCTAAGTTGGGTATCAATCACAGTTTACTCCTTTATAGGCTTTAAACCCATTTCCCGTGCTGTCTCAAGCACCATCTTTCTACCAAGGCCTTTGGTGAAAGGATCCGCTATGTTCCTCTCGGATCTTACAAACTCAATTGAGATTACATTTTCTCTGATCAGATTCCTCACTATTCCATGCCTTAGGCGTATGTGTCTCCTTTTCCCATTGTATGTTTGACTGTGAGCTACCCCAATTGCAGCTTGATTGTCACAATGCATGGAGACTGATGGAGTTGGCTTCCCCCACAATGGAATTTCAGCTAGCAGACTCATAAGCCACTCGCTTCCTGTCCTGCCAATTCTAGAGCAATAAATTCAGATTCCATTGTCGATTTGGCAATGCAAGTTTGTTTAGACGATTTCCATGAAATAGCACCACTAGCAAGTGTAAACACATAACCACTAGTAGATAAGATATCAGGAGAATCGGCTATCTAATTAGCATCAGTATAACCTTCTAGAACAGCAGGTGTTCTCTCAAAATGTAAACCCCAATCCATAGTACCCCTCAAGTATCTCAACAAACGAATAAGGGTCGTCCAATGGTCTTGTCCGGGGTTATGAGTGTACCTACTTAGTCAGCTTACTGCGTAGGCAATATCGGGTCTAGTATAATTCATTAGGTACATGACACTACCCATAATCTTGGCATATTCCTCTTGTCCCACACTGTTCCCGGGGTTTTTAGCCAGATCTATACTAGAGTCATAGGGTGAGGACAAGAGTGAACTATCAAACTGATTGAACTTTCTCAGAATTTTTTCCGTGTAGTGAGACTGACTCAAACGTAATCCTATTTTTGTTCTAGTGATTTTCACCCCAAGAATAACATCGGCCTCCCCTAAGTCTTTCATGTGAAAGCACGAATTTAGAAAATTCTTGGTAGCGTCTACCACATGCATGTTTGTTCCAAATATGAGCATATCATCCACATACAAACATATTATCACACAACCAGAATCATCATATTTAGAATAGACACATACATCAGAATCGTTTACCATGAAACCATTAGATCTGATAGTTTTGTCAAATTTGTCATACCATTGCTTTGGTGCCTGTTTCAGACCGTACAAGGACCTGATGAGCTTGCATACCTTGTTCTCTTGACCAGGAGCCATAAAACCTTCTGGTTGTTTCATGTAGATCTCTTCATCAAGGTTGCCATTTAGAAATGTAGTCTTTACATCCATCTGATGAATGACTAAATCATGTATAGAGGCAAGCGCAATTAGAGCCCTAATGGTAGACACTTTAGTAACAGGTGAGTAAGTATCAAAGAAATCCAAACCTTTCGTTTGTCGATTACCACATACTACAAGTCTGCCTTAAATTTATCAACTGAACCATCAGATTTGAGTTTCTTTTTAAACACCCACTTATTACTTAGGGGTTTACAACCCCGAGGTAAATCTGTTAACACCTAAGTGTTATTACTCATAATAGACTCTATCTCACTATTAATGGCTTGAAGCCAAAAAGTGGAATCAATGGAACTCATGGCCTCTTTATAAGTTCTAGGATCGGTTTCGAGCATAAAAACATTTACAACATACTCATCAACTAAACTCGTTTCGGCAAGGAAAGCGGTCACGAACTCTGGACCAAAATTGGTTTCGGTCCTGGAGCGTTTGCTCCTTCGAGGTTCCTGGGAACCACCGCCGGAGTAGAGGGACGCGTTGTAACAATAGGAGCCAAAGAGTTAGTTTTCATAGGGAAAATATGCTCGAAAAATTCTGCATCTCTAGAATCCTTTATGGCCCCAAAACCGGACGAATCTTTAAGAATAAAGCGGTAAGCGGCACTATTCATGGCTTGCCCGATGAAAATTTCGTCTACGGTTTTCGGTCCAATTTTTCTTCTTTGAAACGTTGGAATCCGATCTTCGCCAGACACCCACACACTTTAAGGTATTTAAGATTGGGCTTGTATCCTTTCCACAGCTCATAAGGAGTCTTACCTGTTTTCTTATGAGGTACACGATTCAGAACATGACATGCATAAAGAACTGCTTCACCCCACATATTAGAAGGCATTCCAGAACTCAACAACATTGTATTCATCATATTCTTTAGTGATCGGTTTTTGCGTTCGGCAACACCGTTTTGTTGGGGTGAATAGAGGGCAATCCTTTCATGTATAATCCTATGGGTCTTACAATAGTCACTAAGTGGATTACCGTCGTATTCACCTCCACGGTCAGATCTTACTCGTTTTATTTTAAGGTCTAATTGATTTTCAACCTTGGCTTTAAATTCTATGAACTTTTCTTCAGCCTCATCTTTGGTTGCTAATAAATAGACCCTAGTGTAGCGAGAGAAGTCATCCAAAAAAGTGATATAGTAATGTTTCCCACCCCTATTTGTGGTGTTCTTAAAGTCAACTAAGTCCGAGTGAATCAGCTCAAGAAGCGTAGTAGAACGTTCCACACATTTATTAAAGGGTGTTTTAGCATGCTTAGCTTCGACACATATTTCACATTTATCAAAATTTGTGTCTCTAAAGTCAGGAATAAGATCATGCTTTTTCATGTTTTTAATGGAGGTCACATTCACATGTCCTAGTCTAGCATGCCATAAAGAAACAGACTCAGCAATGTAAATAGAAGCGGACGAATTCTTATTAATAACTTCTATGTCTAATACAAATAATCCACCATTACAAAAGCCTTTACCAACAAAACTTCCATTTCTAGTGAGCACAAGTTTATCTGATTCGAAAGATAGTTTGATACCTGCTTTGTTTAATAAAGCTCTAGAAATAAGATTTCTTCGAATATCAGGAATATGTAGCACGTTATTAAGTTCAAGAGTCTTACCGGAAGTGAGCTTCAAAGTGACTTTCCCTTTACCAAGTACTTTCGCGGTGCTAGAATTCCCCATAAATACGCATTCCCCACTCGGTACTTGAGAGTAGTCCGTGAAAACATCCCGATTGGAGCAGATGTGCCTTGTAGCGCCAGTATCGACAACCCATTCGGAAAAATTGCTTACTAAATTAACTTCTGACACAACAGCAGCAATTATATCGTCATCTTGTTCTGTAAGATTAACATGAGATTTATTGGGATTCCGTTTACCAGCAAGAGAAAAGCCTTCGGGACAAAATCTAGCCGAGTGACCCGGTTTACCACATGTGAAACAGTTTCCCTTAAATTCCCTTTTACCTTCACCTTTAGAATCCCCTTTGCCATCTCGTTTGAAGGTATTCTGGTTTCTAGCCCATGAACCTGATTAGAAGACTTGTTACCCCGTTTTTGACTCTTGTAATGATTTTTAGACTCGGTCAGGTCAGCCATGGAAGAAGAGTGTTCGACTTGCTTACCTAGAGTCTAAATTCGGTTTTGCTCTTCGATTTTTATATGACACACTAGCTCTAAAAGAGTAAAAAATCCTTTTGTTTGTGTTTCATACTACGAACATAATTTTCCTAAGAAACCGGAAGTTTATCTAATAAACAATTAGCTTGAAAAATCTTCAAAATTTGGAGTTTCACCTTGAGGAGGTAATTGCCCCCTTTGTCTTGAAGAACTTCCCGATGCAAGTTCTGATACTTGATTCTCAATCATCTTCATGTGAGTTTTCATTTCCTTCTTATCCATTAGAATTTGAGCAATGATTCCTTGTTGTGACATTTGTGCCTCCAATTGACTCTTTTGCATTTCTTGAGTATTCCTTTGCATATCCATCATTTGCTTTTGTATGTCGAAATCCCGTGGTGGGGATGATGGATTATGCGGAGTATCGGTGAGGGCTAATGGAGTACCATAGTCATGAATAGGAGACCGGCTCCTAGGCTTGTTTTGTTGTTGATTGCTTTGAGTTGCTTGTTGTTGTTGATGGTTCCCTTGGAACCCATGAGAATTGCCTTGATTAAGGCCTTGCTTGTGGTTTTGTTGTCTTTGGAAGTTTTGGTTTCCTTGGAAACCGCCTTGATTGAAGTTCCCTTGTTGGAACCCTTGATTGTTGTTGTGGAAGGTACCTTGGTTATTTTGCATGAAGTTGTTGAAGGGTCTTGGATTACCCATATGACCTTGGTAACCTTGGTTGTTGTCCCTTAAGGGAGGTGGAACATAGGGACAATGTTTTTGTTGATGTTGAAGTGCTTGTTGTTGAGGGACTTGATTGGAAGATTGGTATTGATTAGAATAAGAGGCACCTTGCTTGAACGCTTGAAAGGCGTTCACTTGCTCGATACTTCCTCTACAATTCATAGGATCATGACCAACGATTCCACAAGTATCACACATCCCAAAATAAGGCAAAGGAGGTGCAAACTCCAAAGCATTCACTTCTTGAATCGGTTGATGGTGGGAGGAACTAGTGCCTTGGACTTGGTTGAGGTGGCTTTGGAGCTTCTTGTCAATAGTCTCCATGTGTGTTTTCAATTGAGCTCCAAGGTCAATGCTTAATTTAGTGATAGCATCAACCTCATGCATGCCTCCTCGATGTGCCTTCCTAGGCCTAGAATATTGCGAATTATGCACCGCCATCTCTTCGATTCTCGCCCAAGTTTGGTCGTCATCGACCTCGGTGAACCTACCATTGGAGCCCATGTTAAGAATAGCTCTTGAGTCCTCATAAAGACCGTTCCAAAATTGTTGAACCATGAACCATTGTGAGAGTCCATGATGGGGGCACGATCTCACCAAAGATTTAAACCGCTCCCAAGCTTCATATAGGCTCTCTTCATCCCTTTGTTGGAACCCGGTGATGGAGGCCCTAAGCAAATTGGTCTTTTCCGGAGGGTAAAACTTTTGGTAGAACGCCAAGGCAAGCTTTTTCCAAGTGTCGATACCCATGGTTGCCCTATCGAGACTCTTGATCCATTGCTTCGCTTTTCCAATAAGAGAAAACGGGAAGAGTACCCAAGGAATTTGATCTTGAGTAACCCCGGTTTGAGATATAGCGTCACAATAATCGGAGAAGGTCTCCATATGTTGGTGCGGGTCTTCGGTGGGCAAACAACTAAATGGGCTCCTCTCCACAAGTTGGATAAATTTATTCTTTGCCACAAAATTCCCGGTATAGGCTTCCGGTAATGCACTCGGTCCCGGCAAGACATCTTCCGTGAAAGTGGAGTGAGATGAAAACTTCGGCATTCTTGGATATAAGGGAGAAGATGGTGGTGTAGACGGTGTTGATGTAGATGAAGAGGGGGAACTAGGAGAAGAAGAGTTAACGAAGGGATTGATGAAGGTCCCTCCGGCCGTCTCTCGAGGTGACTCGCTAAAGTCGGCTCCTTGAGCTTGCCCTTGATGAGTATTGCTTGCACTTGGTTGAGAGATCCTAACCCGGTTAATCGTCCGTTGGCGAAAGGCTCGAAAGAGTCTCTCCGGCTCTGGATTAAAGAGATAGAAGTCGCCTCCCCTCCTTGGCATACACTACACACTAGAACAAACGTGAGAACACCTAGTGCTTTATGGGCACTAGGCAACAACAATAGACAAGCACAACTAGAGACAAAGAGAAAAGGAAGCTAAGAAAAGAAAAAAAACTAAAAATTATTCACAAGAGAAGATGGGAGAACACGAAGAAGGGTAACTAAGTCTAGAAGTAAGCAAACTAAGTCTAAACAATGCACCGTCCCCGGCAACGGCGCCAAATTGATGGTAGGGATTTGTCAAGTCCCTAACCGTCAATAAACTACCGATTACACCTAGTGGGTATCTAGGGTAAAAGTCGGGATCGTATCCACGAGGACGGTAAGGCGAATTTTAGACTATGTCTACCTACAACAAGACTATGCTACCAAACAAACACAAAGGAACGATAAATGGAAAACTATGGTGGAGGAGAAGTGAGAACTAGACTAATGATGAACTAACTATGAGAAGAGCTAAGATGGAATACTAAAGACTAACTAAACAATGGAACTAAAGAACGATGGCTAACTAAGATGATGGATCAAATATGGAAAGGAAGTGGGGTAGGTCGGGTTTATAAGAGTAGAAGGATAATTGGGGCGATCAAGGGTATAGGTGTCTCCTAATTGCTAGAATTGGTCCGGGCTCTCGCAACTTAGACCGATGTCAAGGTGGGTTCGGGCTCTTGCAACTTAGACCCTAGTCGGCACTCTCGTGACTATGACTATTCTCAACATTTCCGCATCATAGACAAACAATGAGAAGATGAACACAAGCATGGGAAGCATGGCCACTACAACTCACACAAGCATATCGACAAACACATAGAGTGCCCACAATGCGACTAACAACAAAGATTCACCCTTTTCCCTTAATCAACCCTAATCATCCATAATCTACCCCTAATCCCCCTACTAACCCCACAAAGAAGACTACTCACTCATGATAAATAACAAACTAACAATCATAAAAGAAATCAATATCACAAAACAACCATCCATTATGAACAATAACAATAACTATATGAAAAGATTCAAACTAGATTAAATAAACAAGATTAAGAGTAGAGATGATTATACCAACACTATGGAGATGAAAAGATACAATCTTGTATAAATAAGAACCCAAATAGAATCCCAAGGTTGTCAATCTTGGAACAATCTTCAAGAACTTCTTAATACAAGAACTAATTACAAAGATTAACTAAAGATTAACTAAGATTAAAGGAAGATTAAAACTAATGAGTGAAAGTAAATCTAGGGTTTTAGGGTTTTTGAGAGGCTTAAGAAATGCTAAACTATCATAAGATGTCTTAACAATACAAGAAGGGAGTATATATATGGGTGCAAGAATGAAGGAGAAGAAAAGAAAAGAAGTCGTGCTGCCAGCTCTTCGTCCCAACCGGGACGGGTTCATCCCGACCGGGACGGCCCTGTCATCCCGACCGGGACGGGTTGGTCCGGACCGGGATGGGCTCACAGTGGCCTTCTTCAAAGCGCACTCCACCCCGAACGGGATGGGTCTTGTAGGCCTCCCTTAAGAGCTCTTTGGTCCCTCCTTGACTCTCATGGGTTTCTCGCCGATTCTCGGGACTCGGGATCGGGTCTCGGAGGCTCGGGATTAGGTCCCAAGGTCTCGGGGTCGATTCCAAGGCATCGAGTCATCGTTCCTTTACTCCGTTGGCTCCAAAATGTGTATGTATAGAGTCGGAATCGCTCCAACTCTTCCAAATCGGTCTCGGGAACCTGAAACAAACTAAAGGAAGCATAAGAAGCCCATAAATCGCTCCCAAGGAGCGATTCCACAAGGAAATGGGACCAAAACATAGTGAAAAAGGCACTACAAACTACACTTATCAAAGAGGGATGAGGGAACCCTGTCGTGAACAAGTGTAATGGGGGGACAATCGATAAAACTTAATTCATTCAATTCGTGGACAAGTGATTCGACAAAGATCAATTGGATAATTTTAGTCCCGCATGGGTAAATAATCTCGTCTTTATTTCACCTATTCACTTCCCAATTTACCAACTGAATTTGGATTTGATTATTCCGTTGTATAGATACATTTAAATACTCGTAATTATGTTACCTACACCGGAAAAACATGCTCATACACTAAAATGACACAAACGTACACTGAAATAAAAATAAAATGTACACTGAATGAAAAAATATATATTAATGACGTGAATTAAAAGTACGTATAATTAATGATAAAAAAAATACTGTAATAAAAAATCTTTGTTCATAACCGCACTAATAAAATTCAAGAATACAACTATATATCTTACGAAGGACCTAAAAAAGGAGGTACATCGAAAAAATAAAAACGTACACCAAAATATGAGGAAGGTACAATGAATTTTTCATGGCCTTCATAAAATAATCTTATGAACGAACCCTAAATTCACGAAATCCCCAATTTCATAAACTAAAAACAATAATTCACTATTTTAATTCCAATTAAACGTAAAAAAGACATTAATTTTGATGTTTATAAGGAAAATTAATGAATGTCGATAGTGATTCGACCAACATCATTACGGAGTATATAAACTATGCACTAACGTCGATAGAAAATTTGAGTTGATAGATGATGCTAGATTGATGGAATTAGGTCTTCTTTATTATGTTAGGAAAAATGATGGTGGTGCACTGGTGCGTGTAAGACGGAAGAATTTGGAATTGATTATCTTATTTTGAATTTTGAATGAAAGACAATGAGTAATAATAAATGTACACCTTAAGATCAAATTAGATCAAAGGGTTACAATAGGTTCTCACAGTTCTCATTATGTGAGGAGTTCTCACAGGCGGGATTTGGTGTAAACATCAAATTTGGTGTAAATGCGCTAACAATCTAGTCCGTTAGTGATAAGTGTAGTTTGTAGTGCCTATTTGTTGTGTTTTGGTCCCTTTTTCCTTGTAGAATCGCTCCTTTGGAGCGATTCATGGGCTTCTTATGCTTCCTTTAGTTCGTTTCAGGTTCCCGGGGCCGAATTGGATGAGTTGGAGCGATTCCGACTCAATACATACACATTTTGGAGCTAACGAGATAAAGGAACGATGACTCGAGACCGTGGAATCGACCCCGAGACCTTGGGACCCAATCCCGAGCCTCCGAGACCCGATCCCGAGTCCCGAGAATCGGTGGGAAGCCCATGAGAGGCAAGGAAGGACCAAAGAGTGTTTAAGGAAGGCATACAAGACCCATCCCGTTCGGGATGGCCTCATCCCGTTCGGGATGGGGTGCTACATTAGGATGGCTGCTGTGAGCCCATCCCGGTCGGGACCAACCCGTCCCGATCGGGATGACAGAGCCGTCCCGATCGGGATGATCCGTCCCGGTCGGGAAGCTACAGAGGCAGCACGGGCTTCTTCTTTTCTTCTCCTTCATTCTTGTACCCATATATATATACTCCCTTCTTGTAATTTTATGATTTTTTTTATCGGACCCCTACATTAGTTTAAGCCTCCAAAAACCCTAGATTTACTCTCACTCATTATCTTTAATCTTCCACTAATCTTAGTTAATCCTTAGTTAATTATTGTAATTAATCTTGTATTAAGAGGATACTTGAAGAATTCTCCAAGATTGACAACCTTGGGTTTTATTTGGGTTCTTATTTGTACAAGTTTGCATCTTTTCATCTTCCTAGTGTTGGTATAACCTTTCTTACTCTTGTCTTTGTTTATTCAATCTTGTTTCATCTTTTTATTGTTATTGTTGTTAGTTGTTCATAATGAATGCTTGGATGTTTAGTTTGTTTTCTCTTGTTAATGTTAGTTTCTCATTGATAATGAGTGAGTAGTCTTCTTGTGGGGTTAGTAGGGGGATTAGGGGTAGATTATGGATGATTAGGGTTGATTAAGGGGAAAAGGTTGTATCTTTGTTGTTAGTCACATTGTAGGCACTCTATGTGTTTGTTGATATGCTTGTGTGAGTTGTAGTGGCCATGCTTCTCATGCTTGTGTTCATCTTCTCATTGATTGCTTATTTTGTGGAAATGTTGATAATAGTCATAGTCACGAGAGTGCCGACTAGGGTCTAAGTTGCGAGAGCCCGGACCCACCTTGACATCGGTTTAAGTTGCGAGAGCCCGGACCGACTCTAGCGATTAGGAGACACCTACACCCTTGATCACCCCAATTACCCTTCTACTCCTATGAACCCGACCTACCCCACTTCTCTTCCATATTTGATTCAACTCCTTAGTTAGTCATAGTTTACTCTAGTTTATTTGTTAGTTTGATCATTAGCTTAGTCTTACCTCTCCTCCATCATTAGTTTTCCATTTATTGCATTCTTTGTGTTCGTTTGGTAATCTAGTCTCGTTTTAGGCCGACCTAGTCTAAACCTTGATATACCGTCCTCGTGGATACGATCCCGACTTACCCTAGCTACTCACTAGGTTAGTCGGTGTTATATTGATCGGCTAGGGACGTGACAAATCCCTACCATCGGTTAGATCTTGCAAGATCGACGGTCAAGATTAATCCTCAAAAGATAACAAAACCCTCCCATCCCTCCTCTCTTTCTCTCTTCTCTGATCTCTTTATCTTTAGGATTACGTAAAACCCCAAAATTTCTCTCAAAAATTTTCCTCTCAAAAATTAATCGTATCTTTCAAATTGAAACGTCTAATTAATCAGAAAATTGCTCAATCGTATGTTCCTATTGGTCAATCGTAAGATTTGATTGGAGATGACTTCATTCAATTCCTTCAATTTTCAGAATTCGTCAATTCATTCAATTTTCCAGAAGTTTTATACGAAATTCGAACCTATTGTTGATGAACATGAAGGTAATATCATTTTTGAATACCTTTTCGTTTTTTAATGTAATTTATCCTATATGCGTTTAATTCGTTCAATTAAACGAATTCATTCAATTCGTTCAATTGATCCTATATTCATTTTTGAATTCTTCCAGAACTGTTTATCATGAATATCGATTTCAACATAGAAGACATGAATCAACTTGAAGGTAATCTCAGAATTTTTAGAGTACTTGAATATATATGTTGGAATACTTGAATATATATGTTGGAATAACTGAGTATATACGTTGGAATAACTGAGTATATATGTTGGAGTAATTGGAGTACTTGAGTATATGTATCTCATCATTTTATAGAGTACTTGAATATAAGTGTTGGAATACTTGAATTTATATGTTGGAGTAATTGGATATATGTGTTGGAGTAACTGAGTATATATGTTGGAGTAATTGGAGTACTTAAGTATATGTATCTCATCATTTTATAGAGTACTTGAATATATATGTTAGAATACTTGAATATATATGTTGGAATAATTGAATATATTTGTTGGAATAACTGAGTATATATGTTTGAGTAATTGGAGTACTTGAGTATATATATATAAATCTCAGAATTTTACAGAGGACTTGAATATAAGTGTTGAAATAGTTGAATATATATGTTAGAATAGTTGAATATATGTGTTGAGCATTTTAGTATATATGTTGGAGTAATTGGAGTACTTGAGTATATGTATCTCAAAATTTTAAAGAGTATTTGAATATATATGTTGGAATAGTTGAATGTATGTGTTGGAGTAATTGGAGTACTTGAGTATATATGTATCTCGGAATTTTATAGAGTACTTGAATATAAGTGTTAGAATACTTGAATATATATGTTGGAGTAATTGAATTTGAACATAGAGTAACTGAACATGAACATGAGCATGAACATAGAAAAACTGATGTCTAATATTGGAATAGCTGAACACGATATATATCTGTGTGTGTGTGTGTAGGACCTCCTCGGAAATCTTTACGACTCAGTCAAAAGGATGAGACTACATGACGTTGAAGACATTCATACAAGTATACAACATGAAAGCATATGATAGTTGGTGTTATAATTTTTGGATATATGTTATGTCTTAGAATACTTGGTGTTATATTTTTTGGATGATGTTGGAGTAACTATGAAAACATGTTGGAGTAACTGCTTTTAAGCATTGGAATACTTAGTGTTATCTCTTGGAATACTTGATGTTAATGACGACGTTAGAGTAATTGAAGACGAATAATAGATTGATTCAATCAATAATTTGAATGATTGTTAGAGTAACCATGAAAACATGTTGGAATAACTGCTTTTAAGCATTGGAATACTTGGTATTTTCTCTTGGAATACTTGATGTTATAAAAGTTGTAACATTTGGTGTTATCTCTTAGAATACTTGGTATTATGTCTTGGAATAACTGCTTTTAAGCATTAGAATAATTCTGTAAAATTGCAGTAACCTTAGTATAATTACTGAAGTTCCTCAAAAGTTCTTGCAAAATTTGGGAGAAACGAAACCGAAATCGAAATCAAAACAGAAGCAAACAACACTTGCATCGGTATTTTCTTCTTAATTCTTAAAAAAATTCTAGACTCAAGAATTGGTTCAATACTGGAAATGTCGTTAAACCTAATTCTGCAGTTAGAATAACTACTTCTAATCATTAGAATAACAACGACGACATTAGAGTAAATTTGTGCAAGAGTTCCAACACGATGATCAGCACGCCTGAAAATGACACAAAAAATTTGTGCACAGTTCAATCTACGACTTCTTCATGTGGTCTAATTTTTCCTTTTCCTTGAGGATTAATCTGTGCCGACTTTGGTCTCAATGTTCCAACACGATGATCAATACGTACTCTCGAAACAGTCTTGAGGATGTTGTCCTTATCATCATAGAAATCTTTGATTCTGGTCTGCAAAGCTGTTAATTCCTAATTCACATCAGAAAAGATCATGATACCGGCCATTTCAATCGACACGGAAATCCTATTTGCTCTTTTGTCGACATATGATGGAGAATTAACCCATCGTAGTAAAATGTGTGCAAGATAAGGAAAAAAACCAGATTCATGTTTGTTGACTTGCATAACTTTATTCCAATTGATTTTTTTGCTGACGACTTCGAACTTGACAATATTGTCATCCTCACGTATCTTTTTGTCTTCGAAGTAGTCGGACAAGCAACCCAGCTTTGAAAAAAAAGGAAAGAAATAAAAAAGTATAATCATTCAATATAAAAAACACAACTTGAAAGTTCATGTACACAATTAACCATTCGCGAAAAAGAATACTAACCGCATTGGGGCATAGCAATCACCTGAATATGGGAGCTGCTCATGCAACGAGCAATACGCCTGAATAATGGCACCATGCAACGCTGAAATTCAGGGAGCTGGGTTGCTTCCAAAACCTCCTCCAATTCACTGAGAAACATGACTTCCTTTGAACTATTTGTGATTGGCCAGCACTTCAATAAACCTCTTACAGTATCTGCAAGCTTACGGTCTTTCTCAACAAACTGTGGGATACAATAAGATAACTGCTGATGATACATGGTTAAGCATTTTGGCTTGTACACATTAAGTTATGTCTAACATTAAGTTATTCCAACACATATATTCAACTATTCCAACACATATACTCAATTACTCAAATTACTCCAACACATATATTCAATTACTCCAACACATATATTCAACTATTCCAACAAATTACTCCAACACATATATTCAACTATTCCAACACATATATTCAACTATTCCAACACACAAACTCAAGTACTCCAATTACTCTAACACATATATTCAACTATTCCAACATATATATTCAATTATTCCAACACATATATTCAACTATTCCAACAAATATATTCAAGTACTCCAATTACTCCAACACATATATTCAATTACTCCAACACATATATTCAACTATTCCAACATGTATATTCAAGTACTCTATAAAATTCTGAGATTACCTTCAAGTTGATTCATGTTTTCTATGTTGAAATCGATATTTATCATAAAGAATTCTGGAGGAAATCAAAAACCAATAGTTAAAAACGAATCCATGCTCAAAAACCGAATAAATAACTTAAAAAAGGAATATTTATTCAAAAACGATTAGGTATTGAATTATAACGACATTACCTTCATGTTCATCAACAATAGGTTCATGCTCGGTGGAATCCATGCTCATCAAAAACGAATTTCTGAAAATTGAATTGAACTGAACGAATTGTATACGAATCGAACGAATTTCGTATACAATTGAACAAATTTTCGAGGCAGAACAAACTAGGATGATAGGATGAACGAATTTGGTAAATTAGGATGATGAATTTTCAAGAGGAAAATTGGGGGTTTTTGGGAGGAAAATTTGATGTAACCCTAAAGAGAAGAGAGTGAAAGATAGGAGAGAGAAAGAGAGGCAGGTTGTGTGGATTTTTTGGGGGATTTTGTTAGATTGTGAGATCTAATATGAGCCGTTGATCAAGATTAAGATCAACGGTTCAGATAGTTAGGGTGTTTACACCAAATTGGTGTTTACACCAGATCCTAATTTTATATATATATATATATATATATATATATATATATATATATATATATATATTATTTTTATTTTATTTTATTAAGGGTCGTGTTTTATAATATTAGATAAGTAATCGTTTTTCGTATTTTTGTCGAATAAGTCGATGTTATTTTTATTTTTGATTTTGAGTGTGATGATAATTTTTAGTAGTATTTTTTAGGAACGAGAAAGACTAATTTCATGAGTTGGGGCGACTAGCATGGCGGCCCTAAAAATCGAAGCAAATATGAAGAAAATTGAAAAAAGGACGAAAAAAAACAGGCTTCCAGGCAAGTCGCGCGTGTCTTTCCACCCTACTGCAGTTACAGGTATGTTCCTAATTAAAAAAAAAAATCAAAAATCAAAAAAAATATAGAACAATCAGACGCACATCTTCTTCTCTTCTTCCACTTCAATCCCCATCTACTGCTCCATTAATCATTCTCAAATCAATCCTCCATCAATCTACATCCAATTACCCCCTCGTCAGTTCTCTACTCTACTTCCCTAAATCTCCATTCATCCTTACCTTCATCTTTTCAATCCCACTTCTCCATCTCACATCAATTTCTACATCTCACATATCTTCATCCCCTAATTCAATTTCCCATCTCAAATATCCCCACAACTCCCAAAAATATCGTCAATCTCTACCATTCCCCTCCACCCAGTTCCTTCATATTGGTCTGCGTGCTGCCGGCCGCTGACGTCGCCGGTGGTCAGTCAGGTCGAATTTGTGTGAGTACTGTTCCGGCTGCATAGTGAATTATGAAGCTTGTTGCTGCTAGTTTTGATCGGGTTTAGTAATTGTGACTTTGTGCGTGATGTGAGATGAGTTAATGCCCGGTTAGTTGTTGATCTCGATTTGGAGTTGTGTAGAAGTTGATCATATTATTATTAAGTTGGTCGTGGTCTTGCTTGGGGCTGCTCACTCTGAATTCAGGAGCGATCGAGGGGTGCGTGTGAGTCGTGGTATTGTAGTGAATGAGCGTTCTGTGCTTGATTGATGTCGGAGTATGTGTGTCCCAGCGACTTTCGGGAATTTGGTATGAGATCTTGTCTTTGTCTAGTTGATTCCTGATTCCTAATTTCGACCTTAGCTTTAACTCTAATTCGACTCGAATTTGGTTGATATTTGTCGTGTTAGTGGTCGACTAGGTGTTTGTGTCACCACAGTCAACATGTGGTCCTGTGGTTGTTGGTGTGAGTACATGGCACTTAGTCAAGTCAGTTTCGTTGCTGTTTTGTAAGTTTGATGAGTTGATTCAAGTGAAGTGGTGAGTCAAATTGCAGTTCTCGTTGGTGTTGGAATCTTTTGGTTCTTCTTGTCTTGAGAGTTGTGGTAGACAATGAATTAAGTGAGCTAGTGAGAGTGTATGTGAGACGGAGACTTGAATGCTATAGTAAAAAATTTTATGGTCAAGTCGTGCGATCCGATGGTTAGGACAAGTCTTTTACCGATGTTCAAGACCTTTCTCCCCGTTTATTGTCTTTATTTATGTCCTTAATCTCACATTGAGGACAATGCTCGGAATAAGTGTGGGGAGAGATTTATATATTTCTCGTCTTTTAGCCGTTTCTGTGTTGTAATTTGAAAAAGGGAAAAACAAAGAAAAATTCAAGGAAAAAACGAGTGAATGAAAAAAAAAATGAAAAAGAAAGAAAGAAAAAGAATACCCGGCTAGGTGAAAACCCGAAAGGGCGCCTAGGCAAGAATGGGAAAAGTGGCCGAGGACGGAGTGAAAACCCGAAAGGGCGCTCCGGGTAAAAAAAAAATTGAGTTGCGTGCCACGAGAGTAGTGTCAGTTGAAAAAAAATATGAAAAGCTAGAGTGAAAATCCGAAAGGGCGGACGCTCTAGGCAAAATGAGGGATTTAGGAAAAAATTCACAATACTTTCTCCATTTTTGGTGTTGGTTTCATAAGAAGGGTGACATAGAAGGTCGGTCGGGTACGATAGTTGGTTAAGGTGAGAAGAATCGCGGTGCGGATATAGTCGTAGCACTAAATTTTATGCGATTGGAGTGTTGTTTTGAGATGTTAGAGGTGTTTAGGTCGATCACATGTGTATTGTGGAGAATGGTGGTATATATAGTTCACCATTGGTGTCATTTGTAGCACATGTGATCATGTTTAGGACTAGGAGAAATAAGGGGCGTAGTGTCATTTTCCAATTATTTTTGGTGTTGTTTTGTGGTCACAATCTTTGATTGTTATTGAGAAATTTCAATGTATAGGATGATATAAGGAGGGTGATTGAAGAGATGAATTTTGTTTGATGTCGAGCTCCCATGTTTCTTTTGTAAGATCTTGTGTTTTTTTGTTGATGTTTCCGAGTTTTGCTCGGGACAAGCAAAGATCTAAGTGTGGGGAAGTTGATCTAGCGTGTTTTATATGTGTTTAAGGCGGAGATTTGAGCTAGATTTGTTGATTAAAGATGCGGATTTAGAGTGGAAATCGTCTAGTTGGTTTTATCTAAGAAATTGTGTTTTATTGAACAAAAGACGGTTTTCAGAGCTCTTAATTTCGTGATATGTGATTTGGGCCTAAGACGAAGAGTGTGAAGAACAAGCCCAACTAAACCGAGTGAAAAGTCAAAGCGCAGCTCGGGACGGAAGACGGAACTACTTCGGGTTCCGTGTCAGCTTAATTATTATTATTATTATTATTATTATTATTATTATTATTATTATTATTATTATTATTATTATTATTATTATTATTATTATTATTTTTATAACCGGAGCTTGCATTAATAACGAAACAAATTAAAGAAAGTTAGTGGGTAGCCGAGATACTATCTGGGCACCCACTCTCTTACTACTATTATTATTATTATTATTATTATTATTATTATTATTATTGAAAAGGCTAAAGTCGTATCACCTTAATCAAAATAATCCTAACGAACAACTAACAGGTAGCTAGCAGTAAGTAAGGGTCGAATCCACAGAGAGACGGATGAAAATCGCTAATTATCTAATAATCGATTCTAAACTATTTAAATTCCGGGTTGCTTGAATTATTTTTCTAAACTACTGCAATAATATAAATGAAGAGGTTCTAACTATATTAGAAGGATCTAGGGTCTTACAGTTCACTATGTAATTAAATTGGGTAAAGTTAATTAATCATTCAATCAATCAATCACAGTTATTTAGGGCAAAGACACGGCCTTTCGGATCTTATGTCAACCTTAGGATAGATTTTGACGGGCTCTCGCAACTTACCAGATTATCCTACCCACTTACTTGTAAGTCTACCCTTACCAGGCTTTCGATCTTAGGTTCGGGTTCCTAAACATTCGACTAGTTCAACGTCTCAAACTAATCAAACAATAATACAAGACAAGTAGTAAGGCAATAACATATGAATGAACAATTAAACAAATAATCAATACGACATCCCCAATTCAATTAACATAGATCCCCTTCAACCCTCGATAAATAAATTAGCTACTCATACTAAAACATAAAGCAATAAAGAAATTAAGCATAATAAAAGATAATATGAAACTAAGAGAAAAGAGAAAAATACCAATTACGTAGAGCTGAAAGATTAACGATCTAAAGGTAGGATTACAAACTAGAATAATTCTAATACTAATAAAAAGTCTAAACTAAACTACCGAATATGAAAGTGTAAACTAAACTACCGAATGAGAAAGTGAGAAAAAGTGTTAATAAATCTAACCCCAAGGAGGGTATATATACTAATAAGAAGGAGTCTAACATCTTCTCCTTTCCTAAATAATAAAGACAAAAATAACAAGCTAAGAATATTACGTAAGATAAGAGTTATGGTAAGTTACGAAGTCTAATAACTGAAAATCCCGCGAAACAGCTTCAAACCGATCGGTTTGGGTATGAACCGAGCGGTTTGGGTTCATCCCGAGCGGTTCGGGTTCCTCTGCACTGCGCGATGAATTTGAAATGCTTGATGTTTCTTCGTTACTTATCGGAATTGGACATGGGATATACCGTTGGAAAGCTAAGAGAAAGGGCTTTCCAACGCCATCTGAATCAGCTCAATTGAAGTTGTATAACTCAAGATATTCACGTTTGAAGTTGACCCTTGTTTTAGCGATCGTTCTTTCATCTCGATTTGCATTTGTTTGACCTTTCCAACTTATTTCTTTGTCTTTTCTTATTGTTTCTTCACTCACGTCCTTCTCCAAGTATTCACTTAATATCCTCTAACTTTTATCACTTCTTCCTTGTAGATTTCATGGCTCGACTCTCGTCATTGCCCAAAATATAGCACAATCGCCTTCATTTGTTTCGTTTCCTACAAAACGTAAACAAAATACCCGGCATAACAAAGAAGGATGAAAAGCTAGAAAAACAACTCCTAGGATACATAAAATGAACCAAAATAAAGGAAAAGTTGGGGTTAAATATGTATACAAAATGTGTTCATCAATTATTATTATTATTATTATTATTATATTTAGGAAATTACTAGACTTTCCTGTTATATTATTAGACTACATATTATTAAGATTGAGACTATCATATAACATTCATCATAATAATACACGTTCATCAAGAAAAGAAAGAAAAATCCTAAGCATGTGTAACTAATCTTCCATCTCGGGTCAAAGATTTGAAGCTTTCCGGTTAATTGATTGTGAGACTTTATTTATCTTTATTTAATTACTTGAGTATTTTTTATTCCTTGTGCTAATTTATGATTGTTGTTTGTTTAATCTTTTTGGCCAATTGATTATTTCAATATTCAATCTATTGCAATTCTTTGTGTTTGAATCCGTAATTGTTCAATTCACTAGATAAAGTTGCAACCTTTAGACCTGATTATTTGTATGCGTTTCATCGTAATTGGGTAAAGGGAGGAATAAACATATAATTCGAACCAATAACCGCGTGTGTTAAAGGTCGTTATTTCTATTGATTTGTTCATCTCATTCATGCTGTTATTGAATTAAATCTAGACGCGTGGATTAGGTTGTTCAATAATTAGGTTGCTTAGTATCGCGTTTCGACCTAAGTAATATTATCTATGGAACAATTGGAACTTTCAGTTTCACAATAGAATACTCAAGGATTAAATAAAGGTTAGTAGTCGATGATCAATTATTTAACTATTTAGTGGATTTTCTTTGAGTCGAGACTCTTAATCATCTGAATTCTCATTATTAGTTATTTTACTTTCCTTATTTTAGTTATTAGACAATTCAATTACAAAACCCCCATTATTCTTGTTACGTTTATTTATTTATTCACACATTAATTTACATCGCCTTCCCTGTGGATTCGACACCCGACTTACCTCTACTATATTGTTTAAGCTAGGTAATAGGACTTAATTATTTATCTTTGGAAGCATACGACTTAGGCTCACCAGTATGTATCTAAATGATCCTCTAGGATAGCTGGCTATGTGCCCATGATACTCCATTTGTGTACGGACATCAATAACATTTTGTACGATTCTTCCCAACTTTATACTTCGTCGAAGTATAACACTATCGGAAAAAAAACGATATTAGCAAGTTAACACTATCGGAAACAGGACGTACTAAGCCGAAGCTAAATTTCTAATTCGTAATCTGCCGTATTACGAGATGACTCGTAATTCTAATCCTGGCCTTCTCTGGACATGGTTTGTTTGTCGTTTTAAATTATTTTTTAATGCGAACCTTTATCAATTTAACTTTCGAGCTATAAGTTTTTATTATTTACAAACTCTCTTGCAGTTATTCACTCAGCAAACCACAACTATAGAGCATTATAAGCAACTCTTTAAAAAAAATAACAAAGCACGGAGTATATTATAAGCAGAGATGAAAAGAACAGATTACTAGAAATTAAAGTGAAAAGCATCGAAAAAATGCAAATCAAGCTACACAACTATTAATGTAAACAAGAAAATTAATGTAGCAACATTAACCAAATCCAAGAATATGGGTTGACCGTTCCTTATGTAATACTCTTATGAGTCTGGATATATCGTTTGGGGGTCAAGGGTCCGCACTTTTACGCCTTGATTGGTTAAGGGTCCGTACTTTTACGCCATAACTAGACATTTTGTCCCTCGAAAGTCTGGCCAGTCTTAGGCATGGATTCCGGTTATGTGTCCCACCACAGCGTTATTTTGGTGTCAGGTTATTGGCATCGAAGTTTAGGGTTTTAGGTTATTGGCCCTAGACGGTGCTCATTCTTAGCTTGTGTTATTCTATATATTTTGGTTCGAGTTCTGGAAGGGCGTGTCAGTTCTGCATTATATTTATTTATTAATTTATTTATGACTTTGTATTATTTACATTGTATTGTATTCCTTGCTACTAATATTTTATCACATGTTATGATGAACTTTATATGTTATTGTAGACACCCGCATTTTGCCTGCTAGTGTTTATAGCGGTTTCCAAAAAACACCCGATGATGATCAGACGCGAGCGTGCTTTTACGCACTCAGATATGAGCTCAAAATCGTTAGTTTCTGGTTTGGGTTTCTTACGGAGTACAAATCTCACAAAACTAACCTCAAATTCAGGCCCAGTGGGCCGTTTCCAATCAAATAAGACTAATTTGGGTCAAAACCAACACCGGAGATAAAACCTTTTTTTGGTGACCGGGTCAAAACCCGGTCAAAGACGAATTCGGTACAAAAATCAGCTGCATGCGTTTCTTAGAAGAGAATCCAGCTATCAAATCTCTTCATAATAGGATAGAATTCTTTCCTAAATTCTATCCTAAACCGGGGTATTTTCTTATAAATACCCCACCCTCCTCAACACAATTAACAACTTTTCTCCACTAAAAATTCACAACCTTTCTTCAACCCTATACACACAAACCTGAGACCAAAACTCGTCAAAGACCCGAGAGCAAAACTCATCAAATCCCTTCCCATTATATACACCATAACTCACCTATATCATCTCGAAGCTCCCGTGCCTAAGCCACAACTAGACGAGCCCTATTCCGAGAAGACAAAGCATGTAGGTTGAGGGTGCAAAATCCAATCATGATCTCTTCCTTTTCTCTCTTTTCTTCTCTCGTCTTTTCCGTCGTCCTCTTCGTCGTCTTTTTGTTGTTTTATTTTTTTTTCTTTCGTATCTAATATCGTTATTAATATTACTACCATCGATTTAATATTAAACCATCGCGCATACATCAATTTTTTAAAACTATCTCGACTCGAATATGTTTAAGGATGAACTTCGCATAAGATCCTTCTAATCCCTTTACGAGTTGTAACAATGGTGGAGCCCTCTCGAGGAGCCCCGCCCTAAACACTCAAGGGTATGATGGGATCGCGAATATTCCTCCTTAAACATATTCGATTCCCATTTTTAAGGTTAGAACAAAACGTGTTGATGCAAATCGAACATCACATAATCCGCAAGGATTAATTACGTACGATGTCGTGACACGGAGGGAATCGACTTTCACTCTAATCAAGCAAATAAAACGTTTATTCTTAAGATGCGATATCGACTCCGTAGTCGAATATTATGTCTAAAAGAATTAGTCAATAGATCGTTCTTGCACGAACCCGTTGATGCCGAAATAATTGTCAAATGGTCCGAAAGAACCAATTACGACATTATAACGCGGAGGGAATTATTTCGTCCTAGTTCAATCTAAAACGACTTATAACGTCTTTTTCTAAAAGTCCCGATAATTGATCTCGTAATATTAGCATACACATTACGAGCATATAAAAATTAATTCGGGTATAAATTATTCCATATTTCTACGCGATTTAATAAAATTATCAATTTTAAGACTAAAGCAAATTCGAGACCGATGCTGTCCGAAGAGAACTGTTGTTCGCACAGAGGGCACTCGACCGAGTGCCTAGCCCACTCGGTCGAGTGGCACCTCAAAAACCGAGGCAGGAGGTTTTTTCGAGAGGCACTCGATTGAGTCCCTCCATGACTCATCGAGTGGCCTCTGTCACGCCAAGCAGTGAGCCTTCCACATACTTTAAACCTCGATAAACCTTTTTTTTATGACTTCGGTCAACACGTGTCAAGTCCATCATGTGTCTTCCTCTTTTTAAAAACATGCATCATGTCTTTTTATGTCATCCAATTTATTTACATCCCGTTATTATTGCAATTATTATATATTTTGTTTGTCGTATTATATTTCCGGGTTGTATTCCGCCCGCGCATTTGTAATCTTTTGGTTTAAGTTTTACTTTCGTTGTTTGTTTTATTGTACTAAAACAAACCTCACATGCTAATACAACCTCGACATAATTCAAAGATGCATTAAACGACGTAGATCAAACATATTTCACTTGTTTAGCTAAAACGTTGTTTGCATTTCATTTCAACCGAATTACTAACGCGCATATTCTAAAATCGAACGATATCTTAGTAGAGGCCGCTAAAAGTGCGGGCGGAGTTGGGTATCCTTTGTGGGCTTCCCAACACGTACCCTCACCCCTTACTCAAAATCATGGTTTCATGGTTTCCGGATGTCCGAAACCATTGGCGCACGAGAGTCATTCAATACACGGTAACCGATAATATCGGTATCGGTATCGCAATGCAAAGGGACGAACCCCATAAACTCTTAGATCGAAATGGGCCGTACTCCGTGCACGGCCCATCAAGATATAGAGTGGGTTCGAATGGGCCCAAACTCCCACAAAGTTCGGTGGCGACCCCAACTTCGATTTAAATTTCAACCCGAGATCCATCTCACATGAGATTCATTCGCCTCCCCAAACCCGCGCGTGGCCGCGTCGGGGTGGACCTATGTCATGTTCACAGTTATCATGTTTTTAAATGGAGTATATGTTATCTCTTATTATATTCTCGTAATTATGATTAGATTTTCATCAGTCACGACTGGGAGGACTCCTAGTTACTCCCTACTGATGGTGGACTTTTATTTTTTTTCAGGTTGATGTGCTACTTGTTCGTGAATGGGGTTGACTTGAGAGAGAATAAATATTGAATAATATATTTAATAATTGAACCTTGTAGTTTTATTTTGATCGGGTTTTAATTCTGAGAGTAGTTGTATGCGTTAAGACATATTAATTATCTATGTTGGTAACACTCAGATTTAGTTAACCATGGTGTTTCCGCCACCATGATATATTATTAATATAAGACGCTATAATTATCTATCTTATTCCTTTTGCTTAAATCCAGGGAGTTACAGTTGGAATCAGAGCCAGAATGCTCCCAACACACTCGGATTGAAATAAGACTTCAACAAATATTAGTTTGACTAAA
The DNA here is from genome assembly GCA_958450325.1 of Agrostemma githago. NCBI lineage: Eukaryota > Viridiplantae > Streptophyta > Magnoliopsida > Caryophyllales > Caryophyllaceae > Agrostemma > Agrostemma githago. Next base: position 51,811,398 of record OY288245.1, on the reverse strand, counting down.
AGAGAGTGGGGTAGAAACAAGTAAGGACTCAATTAGTGTTTATATTATGGGTCTCTTACTTGAAGGTAAGATATGCTTTTCTTGTCTTCTTATGATTGAGTAGTTGCATGTTAGTTGTAGCATAGGATCTCTACCACTTGAATCACCATGTTAGTTTATGGGTCTCTTACCATGTTAGTTTCTTATGATTATGGGTCTCTTACTCAATTGGTGAAAGCTCATTTTTATCCCGACGCTCTTCGTTGGAGGAAGCAACAAGAATTCTTGGATGTGGAGCAAGGTGATATGACTGCTGAGGAATACACAAGAAAGTTCATAGAACTTGCTTGATTTGCTTCCATGGTAATTCCGACTGAGACGGAGAAAATTCGTCGCTATGAATTGAGGTTAGCTCCAAAGGTTCGTACTGCAATTGCGGCTCTCCCCTCGCAGACTTTTCAAGAAGATTATAATCGTGCCCTTGGTGTTTATGATGCGGTTCTGAGTCAAGAACCTCTTGAGCATCGATCGAAAAAGAGAACACCTGCTCCATTGCCAGCTATCCAAGGACCTACGAAAAAGATGAAGTATAACAACACTTCTGGGACAACTCTCCCTAACACCACTCGCCAGAGCGATCGTCAATGTTTTCGTTGCAAGAAAGCTTATCACCCTGGGAAGAATTGTAATAGGAATGATATTACATGCTACAATTGCCAGGGTATTGGTCACACTACAAATCATTGCCCTCAAAGAGTGTCTCAAGGTTCAGGGAGTGGTAGTGAGAACAATAGGCCTCAACATGTGCCCAACCAAGGTCGTGTTTATGTGGTGATGAACCGTGCAGAGGCAGAGACTAATCCAGATGTCATTACTGGTACATTTCTTGCTAACTTTACTCCTGCATTCGTATTATTTGATACTGGTGCTTCATTATCCTTTATCTTCACATCATTTGTTCTTAAGGCTCTACTCATACCTAGCGCCCCCACTAAAACAACCATATCTCTTCCCACTGGGGAGGTTGTCTCTTGTTCCACGATTTTTTGTGACATTTTCATATCCATTGCGGGAACTGACTTTCCAGCTGATCTTATAAGTTTTAAACCCTCGGAATTCGATATTATACTTGTTATGGATTGGTTAGCAAGGTTTGACGCAAAGTTCGTGTGTCGAGATCAAAAGATCATTATGAAAAGTCCTTTGGGTACAGGGATTTTGTATAAGGATATGTCAGCTAAACCATGGATTAAATGGGTGTCTTCCCCTAAAGATTAAGAAATTGAGAAGAAAGGGATATCAGGTGTATTTGAGTAGTATACAAGATGTCACTACAGAAGCTAAGATTGAAGATATTCCTATTGTTCGGGAGTTCGCGATGTGTTTCCCGATGAGCTACTGGGTGTCCCTCCATAGCGAGATGTCGAGTTTAACATCGACCTCCTACCCGGTACTGGCCTATTTCAAAGGCGCCCTACCGAATGGCTCCCGCCAAAATGCAAGAGTTAAAGAAACAACTGGACGAATTGATCGATAAGGGTTTTATTCGCCCAAGTGTGTCACCTTGGGATGCCCCAGTACTATTTTTGAGGAAGAAGGATGGAAGCATGAGATTATGCATCGACTATAGATAATTGAACAAGGTAACGATCAAGAACCGTTACCCACTCCCAAGAATCGAGGATTTATTCGATCAACTTAAGGGAGCAAGTACTTTCTCAAATATCGACTTGAGGTCGGGTTATCATCAAATCCCAGTGAAGAAAAGAGGATATCCCTAAAACCGCTTTTCGATCAAGGTATGGGCACTATGAGTTTGTAGTGATGCCCTTTGGTATAACAAATGCTCCAGCGGTGTTTATGGATCAGATGAATAGGACTTTCCATGAGTATTTGGACAAATGTGTAGTGGTATTCATTGATGATATCCTCATTTATTCGAAGAATGAAGAGGAACATGCTCAACATCTGAGGTCGATATTGGAGACGTTAAGAAAGCAAAGGTGGTTTCCTTCCAAAACTTCTCACTGCCCTTCATATCTTTCTTTATTTGCTTTAGATTTTCCAATATTACGTCCTATAAATCTCAGTCTGACTCCCATGTTATTTGGTTATTACCTGTTAATCAAAAAGTACATGAATTAATTCTTTTGATATGAAAAGTGACAAATAAGGTAATCAAATCCCGAAATTAGTAAAAGTGGGATAAATAATATAAATAATGTAAGAGACGACCATAAAATAATATAATAACGGGGTACAAAATATGAATAATTCGGGAGTTATCAAATTCCCCCACACTTAGCTTGTTGTCGTCCTCGACAATGATAAAACCTTAGATACAATTAGATAGATCAACTTCGACGATTTCGCACAAACCAAAACAAGATTACCGACGACAAACTAAATTATTTTAAGTTAGATAAATTAGTTCACTAAGTTAGAGAAGTCAATAAAAATATTTGAGTTAGATTAAGAAGCTTATATACTAAACTTTTCCTCCACATGGAACTATTCAACTAATTAATTTAACAATATTTAATATTTTAGACCGCTTCTAAATATAAATTATAAATGAACTCATTATTTTTCACACTCATTGAACTACCTAAAAAAAAGTTGTATAAAAGTTGACTCAAAAAGACGAGTTTCGGCAATTTAAGGTCTTGGGGGAAGGGGATTTACTTTCCGTACAATCCTATTACCAGTTCAGTACGAGGATCGTTCTCCCGAGCTCATAGGCAAACTAAACACCTCATCTCACTTTTTCTATATTTGTTGTTTTTTTTTCTTTTTCATTTTTCATTTTTTTTTTGTATAATTTTTTTATGTATTTTCTTTCGATTTTTTTTTTCTTTTTTTTTTTTGCCCGATCAAGTGACCCATGTAACGAGTTTTCAACCAATGACTCCCGCCCTTCCGGACAAGGCATTAGGCATTCTCCCAATCCCATTAGGACTCGGTTCCCCTCGGATTTACTAACTCGAGTCACAAGAACGACTCACTCACTCTCGAGGTGTCTAATCTTCCTTAGCCCTAATTAGGAGTCACCTAGGAAAGCAAATTAATTTAACAAGACCGGCTTACTTTTCGTACCTCTAGAGTCAATAAAAAAATAGTAAAGGTAGTACAAATAAGTGCTATTCTTTATAATTCACTTATAACTCAAATTTAAAAGAAACTTAAAATATCATCTACTATTAAATTAATTAATCCAAGTTCGATCGGGAGAAAAAATAACTGCATATATAACTTCAAAACATTTTTTTTTTTAATATTAGTAACAAAAGTTAGTAAATTTTGAAAAATTGTTAGATTAGAGCTTGTCGTCGACTCTCTTGTTTTAGTTAGCCTAAAAACACCTAGGTTGTAACCTTAAAGCACACTTATTATAATTTTTAAAATAGACTCATTTTATTAAAATTTTAATTAACTCCCCCTCGCACTTAAGATCGACATTGTCCTCAATGTAAAACAAATGGACTCAAAAAATAAAGGAGAGAGATAAGAACACTTAGCGGATTTAATATGTGAGTAGGCACGGTGCCTCGAAGTAAACCCATTCGCATCATGTGGCAGTCCCTCTTTATATGCTTAAGCCAATTGTGCAGCACCGACCCGGTTGTATGTCCATTGTATTAGCTCCAATCCCATAACAACCTCTACAGCCTCCAAAAGTGCACAATAACAGTATTCCTGCAAAATAGAAGCACTAGACCCAAACACGTGTAACACGAAATACCCAAAAAATTCTCAGCAATGACACGTCTTATGAAGTTATTTTATCTAATACTAATATTTTTGTGCAACCGACACTATTAACATCTCCTTACAAAGGTTGCGAAACTCAGGGAGGCACTTAAGCCGACTCGATTAAATAAAAATAATTAAAATAATACAATACAATTAAGCTTGGGTTGCCTCCCAAGAAGCGCCTAATTTAACGTCTTTGGCTCGACGTAGTTAAGATATTCTTAATAGTCTGACAATTCTGCAACCGCCATCTTAAACATAACTTCTAATCCAACCCTCCGCGTTGTTTCATCCAATAATATTTCAATCACGTCTAATCCCAATATTTCTACTTCGGATTAGGGATTATTTGTGCCGGCAGCTTACCTGAGAGAGTGGTTTCAATATTACTTAAGGTCGTACATATTTGCCCCAATTGTAAATCTAATTGTTGAAGATGAGCATCTGTTTTCTGTTGGTACGATGCACCTTGGTTTTGAACTTGACCCACCGTATTAGCTAGTTGCTTTACCATGTCTTCAAATGACACGGAATAGGGTTGAGGTGCATGAGGTCTAAAATTATTTTGATTAGAAGGTCTAGGTCCTGAACCGTATCTAAGATTATGGTGATCTTTCCATCCCTCATTATAGGTGTTTGAGTAAGGGTCATATTTCCGATTTTGGTTACCATTAAAATCACCAATAGCATTTACATTTTCAGACATACTAAGATGACCAGCGTCATTAACTCGCAAATTATCAGAACTTACAGCAAAAACAGTCTTTTTTGAGTGATCAGTAACAAGTTTCGAGACAAGAGTAGTCAAAGTCGCAATTTGTTGGCCATTTTCTTGAATTTGATCCCTTAAACCATTAATAGCAGCACTACTTATCCCATTTACTTCCCCTACATCCTTCCGAGAACTAAATTGTTGAGTATTTAAGGCCATGTTATTTAGTAGTTTCCTAGCCTCGGTTGGTGTTTTATCAGCCAACATTCCCCCACTAGCAGCATCAATGTATTGTCTATCCTTAGATAAAAGACCCTCGTCAAAATAAAACAATAATAGTTGCTCAGTTATTTGGTGTTGAGGACACGATGCACAAAGCCTATTAAATCTCCCAATATTCGCATAAGGATTCATCATACCCCTGTTTAATACCACTTATTTCTTTCCTAATAGAAGCGACTCTACTAGCGGGTTGAAATTTTTCGAGAAAAGCAATTTTTAATGTATCCCAGCTAGTAATAGAACTCGGGGGTAAGTAAAATAACCATTGTTTAGCAGCCCCCTCTAACGAAAATGGAAGAGCCCGTAATTTAATATCCTCTGGTTTAACCCCCTCACATTCCATAGAAGAGCATGTTAAATCAAAAGCAACTAGATGCATATTAGGCAATTCATCTGATTTACCGTAAAACTTAGGAAGTAAACTAAGAAAACCAGAATTTAACTTTAAAGGTTTTTCAAGAGTAGGAAATACGATACTCAATGGGGTGGCCGTCACATCCGGTGTAGCCAATTGCTTTAGCGTCTTCTCAGCCATCTTTACTTCTTCCTCTTCTATAAAAAACTTGTCGAGCTCTAATGGTTCCTCGACCTTTATTCTCAGAAATTCTTTCCTTAGCCTCCTTGCGGTTTTCTCGATTTCGGGATTGAAATTTATCGCTCTTCTGGATCGACGAGTGTTATGATGATGCATACACCTATCAGGAGTGGAAGAGAGTGGATAATTAGTATGTAATAAGGCAAACAAATATGTGGTGAAAATTAGTATCGAAAATTGATACGTGCCAAAATTAGTGAGAAAGAATTATTATAATAACATGATTAGTATCTCATGATTAAAAATACAATAATGCTGACAAAATACAATGATACTTACACCAAAATTAAACAAAATTAAACACAAATACAATGGCACGTATCTCATGATTAAAACATAATAAGTACACCAAAATACAATAATACAATGCAAACCTACGTGCAAATTATACCATCCGTGAAGATTTAACACAACTACAAAATTAGACATACTAACGAAATTAATTAATTTATTAGACAAACACAAATAACGAAGATTTACTAATTTATAAATACAAAATATATGTTAAATATACTACCGCGGATACAATACTATAGTGGATGGAATGAATTATAACTGTAGTATCTTGTATGGATGAATTAAAACATAATATTATATACAATATAATTAGGACCGAAAATACAATACACACATGTACAAGCGAGAATGAATAATTATAAATCTCCCCGGCAACGGCGCCAAAATTTGATGCGTGTCGTTACCGCACTCAAATTAATAATTTATAACCTTACTCTTATCACACTAACGATCTTAAAAATTACGTAGTATAGTACAAGTAAGGGTCGATCCCACGGAGAGACGATTTATTCATTAACTAGTCCACTACATATTTACGTGATTATGACTAACATATTAACAATATTAACAAGAATATATACGGAATGGGGGGTTTAATTAATTCTCTCGAATAATCTAAACTAATGAACTACTCCATAATAAACTATAACTAATATCCTAATATATACAAGTGAAACAAGCATAATAATTCGGCTCATATATTTCTTATACTTGGTTACCCATTCAGTTACTAAATCGACTCGTCGTACCCACATTATTTTATTACTAGATTAATTGTAGAGAATTTAGCCGCTAAATCTCCCTACCCTTCCTTACTTATAATCGTGTCGAGCCGCTCGATCACCAATTCTAACTAATTAATTATTACGTATGTTTCGACGCTCCGTAAGTTAACTAGTCGCATTAAGGACGAGAAAGACATCATTAATCCTAGCCAATTAAAAATTAACTAGATCAAATTATACTCCTAGATTAACCTAGTGACAATTCGCAGTCCTAAATTAATATAGTTGCTACTCGGTTGTATAATTTAACGCCGCGCCAAATAATACAACTAGCTATTGAACAATAAGAACGAGTATAAAATTGAATACTAACAAAATAATATTGGTAAAACTAATTGATTTCATAACTGAACGATTAACATCATATAAGATCCAAGACAAAATTTATAACTGAAATTAACAAGTATTAAGGAGTAGAGAACTTAATATCTAGGCCCAAAAGACTCCTCCTTGATTCGGTTTCGACACCTCCACAAGTAGTAGTGCTTCCGTCTTCCCTCGAGTTGAAGCCGCTTCACCCGACGGACTGCTCCGAGCTCCAAAAAAAACCGTTAACTTCAATTACTAAAAGGGTTTGGTATTTTTGTGTTTGCTTGCTTGGTTGATTCATGATGGGAGATCGGGTATTTATAGTTGCATTGGATCAAAATTTAGGAAAGATTTGAGGTATAATTTCTGGGTAGAAATATGGAAATGATGAGAGTAAGAAATATAAGGAATATCTTGTTTCCATAATCTCCTCTCTATTGATGGTTCGTATCTTTCAACTTCCAGCCACTTCTTGTGCTTTTTTTTGTTCTTCATTAGATTTCCTTCCAAAACTTCTCACTGCCCTTCATATCTTTCTTTATTTGCTTTAGATTTTCCAATATTACGTCCTATAAATCTGAGTCTGACTCCCATGTTATTTGGTTATTACCTGTTAATCAAAAAGTACATGAATTAATTCTTTTGATATGAAAAGTGACAAATAAGGTAATCAAATCCCGAAATTAGTAAAAGTGGGATAAATAATATAAATAATGTAAGAGACGACCATAAAATAATATAATAACGGGGTAGATAATATGAATAATTCGGGAGTTATCAAGAGCTATGATAACATTGATAAGACTCAAAATACTCGATGTGGGATAATTTTACTTGAACTCTTTTTATGACTCAAAAGATTTCTGGTTGATGGATGATTACTTTTATTTATATAATAAAATTTCATCATCTTATTATAATTTCTCGATGTGGGATAATTTTACTTCAATTTATAGTCTTAAGAGTTGTTATAAGACTTAAAAGATTTCTGGTTGACGGATGATTACTTTTATTTATATAATAAAATTTCATCATCTTATTATAATTTCTCGATGTGGAATAATTTTACTTCAATTTATAGCCTTAAGAGTTGTTATAAGACTTAAATGATTTTTCGTTAATATCTAAAAGGAAAGATGTCTCTTATCTATGATGTAGTATAAAATTTCATTGGCTCATCATAATTTTTCAATATTGTAATTTTTATATCACAAATAAAACTTGATGTGGGATATATATATATATATATATATGTGTGTGTGTGTGTGTGTGTGTGTGTGTGTGTGTGTGTGTGTGTGTGTGTGTGTGTGTGTGTGTGTGTGTGTGTGTGTGTGTGTGTGTGTGTGTGTGTGTGTGTGTGTGTGTGTGTGTGTGTGTGTGTGTGTGTGTGTGTGTGTGTGTGTGTGTGTGTGTGTGTGTGTGTGTGTGTGTGTGTGTGTGTGTGTGTGTGTGTGTGTATATATATATATATATATATATATATATTAAGAACTTCTTATAAGAATTATTGTAATTTTTTGATGTGGGATAATTTTTACTTCAATTTATAGATTTAAAAGCTATTATAAGACTCAAGAGATTTCTGTTGATATCTAAAGACGAATGATTACTTTTATTTATATAAAAGAATTTCCTCACCATATTGTAATTTAATTTTTCGATGTGGGATAATTTTTACCCCTTCATCCATATTTAAACTTGGGTGGAGTGAACCATATATATTAAGGAGAGAATGAAGTATGTGGTGGAAAATGAAAGTTGAAAGAATTTGTGTGGTCAGAAATGATAATGACCATAAAAATCAACCAAAAAGAAAAAAATTGTAGGTAACATGTTCAAAGATGGACAACCTATTAAGAAAAGTTGGAAGAATAAAAATGAATAGACGTAGTATTTCAATTCATAGCCTTAAAACCGATAATATGACTCAAAAGACTTTTGACATCTAAAAACGAAAATTTTCTTTTATTGATGATGTACAATTTCATCATAATAGAGTATAGGTAATGGAGGATATCGTAGTACGGTACCCGAGTAGGTTTAAGAAACACGCAATAGGACAATATTGCGTGAAGGTTTAGGACACACGCAATAGGACAATATTGCGTGAAGGTTTAGGAAACACGCAATAGAAGAATATTGTGTGAGATATGATTTAGTTTTCTAGTTTAAGTTAGATACGGATACTATAAATATGGGTCTATGTTTGTATTCATAATCAAGAAAGAAACAAGTTAAGTAGTTACAATAATACAAATCTCTTCTTATTTTATCATGCTATCAGAGCCTCTCGATTCTTGAGGGCAACTAAATAAAAGTTCCGCTGCCCTGCCGGTGGGTTGAAAATATGGCACCCACCGGTGGGATTTGTTCGTTGTTATTCACAAAAAAAAAGATCTTTTTTTTCGTAGTTTTGTTAAAATTTAAAAAAAAAAAACATATTTCCCTTTTGAATGTGTATTCCACCATACCTTATTCTCCCGAAGAAAGATGGAAGGCTGATGATTCTTAGTATGGCGTTTCTAATTTTGCTATGAACTGATCGAGTTCGATTATGGTTCTCAAGCAATTAAAATTGACGGATGTTTTGCGGTTTTGAAATTTGTTAAGTTCGGAAAAACTTAACGTAGTAATCCTCTACGAGTCCGAGAAAACGTTCTCATTCGAAAAATAGCCGGAAGAATCTGTATGCCGTGAATAAGAAGACGATAGAAGAATGAAGATCGAAGATATCGGTTTTTTTATTTGTCAAGGGACTCCATCAAGACAGATGGACTCCATCAAGACAGGTGGTGACGAAAAAATTGAAGGGGAACGGAAATGGTCCAAAGACCATCTCCTTTCATCATCATGGTCCAAAGACCATTCCCCTGACATTAGATAAGATACCGAAGATCGACGAAATAGATTTTTTTTTTAATTTGTGCCAACTCATGGAAATTTTAAAAATTACCATGAGTTTGAGGGGGGATAATAGAGTATAGGTAATGAAGGATACCGTAGTACGGTACCCGAGTAGGTATAGGAAACACGCAATAGGACAATTTTGCGTGAAGGTTTAGGACACACGCAATAGGACAATATTGCGTGAAGGATTAGGAAACACGCAATAACAGAATATTGTGTGAGATAGGATTTAGTTTCCTAGTTTAAGTTAGATACGGACACTATAAATATGGGTCTATGTTTGTATTCATAATCAAGAAAGAAACAAGATAAGAAGTTATAATTTTTTATCACATCACCTTATTTTATCACATCACCTCATCATAATTTTGCGACGTAGGATAATTTTACTTAAATTTATAGTCTTAAAAGTTCTTTCAGGACTCAAAAGATTTCAAATTGAGATATACGAATGATTACTCTATATTATACTCTGTATATGAGTAATACGAAGTAAAATTCAATCAACTTATAATTTTTTGACGTGGGATAATTCTACTTGAATTTTTAGCCTTAAGAATGTTTTTTAGGACTCAAAAGATTTCATGATAATATCTAAAGACGAATGATTACTTTTATTTATATAATAGAATTTTCATCGCCTAATTATAATTTCTCGATGTAGGATGATTTTACTTAAATTTAGAAGTAGCTTTTAAAGATTTTATAAGACTGCATTTTTTTTATATCTAAAAACAAATTATGTCTCTTATTTGTGATATATAATTTAATTACCTCATCATAATTTTTCGATATTCGATAATTTTACTTAGTTTTAACAAATTTCTATATAGTCTTTATTTAAATTAAAAAATATATTACAAGTAATAATAATTATTAAAAAATTCAAAATTTTAGTTTTATATTTTTTGAGGGTGAATAAATATAAAAAAAATTATCAAAAAAAATTGACTAAGTGTTTCACGTTGTCGCTGTCCAATTTTTGTTGTCTTATGAGGTGATAATCGATGGTTTATATAGTGATAATTTGTTGGTCTTAAATGGTGTAGGATTGTTTTTTTTTCTATACAAATTACTATATTCTTTATTTAAATTTTAAAAAAAATCGAGTCCTAGGTAGAGTAGGATTTTTTTTTCACATACAAATTCTTATAGTCAATTATTTATTTAACTTAAAAAATATATTACAAAATTTGGACCAATCATATCGCTCGAAAAGTCCATACTTTATTAATATATATTGATACTTTATTAATATATATATATATATATATATATAATTAGGATCTGGTGTAAACACCCTAACTATCTGAACCGTTGATCTTAATCTTGATCAACGGCTCATATTAGATCTCACAATCTAACAAAACCCCCCAAAAAATCCTCACAACCTGCTTCTCTTTCTCTCTCCTCTCTTTCACTCTCTTCTCTTTAGGGTTACATCAAATTTTCCTCCCAAAAACCCCCAATTTTCCTCTTGAAAATTCATCATCCTAATTTACCAAATTCGTTCATCCTATCATCCTAGTTTGTTCTGCCTCGAAAATTTGTTCAATTGTATACGAAATTCGTTCGATTCGTATACAATTCGTTCAGTTCAATTCAATTTTCAGAAATTCGTTTTTGATGAGCATGGATTCCACCAAGCATGAACCTATTGTTGATGAACATGAAGGTAATGTCATTATAATTCAATACCTAATCGTTTTTGAATAAATATTCGTTTTTTAAGTTATTTATTCGGTTTTTGAGCATGGATTCGTTTTTAACTATTGGTTTTTGATTTCCTCCAGAATTCTTTATGATAAATATCGATTTCAACATAGAAAACATGAATCAACTTGAAGGTAATCTCAGAATTTTATAGAGTACTTGAATATACATGTTGGAATAGTTGAATATATGTGTTGGAGTAATTGAATATATGTGTTGGAGTAATTGGAGTACTTGAATATATTTGTTGGAATAGTTGAATATATGTGTTGGAATAATTGAATATATATGTTGGAATAGTTGAATATATGTGTTAGAGTAATTGGAGTACTTGAGTTTGTGTGTTGGAATAGTTGAATATATGTGTTGGAATAGTTGAATATATGTGTTGGAATAATTTGTTGGAATAGTTGAATATATGTGTTGGAGTAATTGAATATATGTGTTGGAGTAATTTGAGTAATTGAGTATATGTGTTGGAATAGTTGAATATATGTGTTGGAATAACTTAATGTTAGACATAACTTAATGTGTACAAGCCAAAATGCTTAACCATGTATCATCAGCAGTTATCTTATTGTATCCCACAGTTTGTTGAGAAAGACCGTAAGCTTGCAGATACTGTAAGAGGTTTATTGAAGTGCTGGCCAATCACAAATAGTTCAAAGGAAGTCATGTTTCTCAGTGAATTGGAGGAGGTTTTGGAAGCAACCCAGCTCCCTGAATTTCAGCATTGCATGGTGCCATTATTCAGGCGTATTGCTCGTTGCATGAGCAGCTCCCATATTCAGGTGATTGCTATGCCCCAATGCGGTTAGTATTCTTTTTCGCGAATGGTTAATTGTTTACATGAACTTTCAAGTTGTGTTTTTTATATTGAATGATTATACTTTTTTATTTCTTTCCTTTTTTTTCAAAGCTGGGTTGCTTGTCCGACTACTTCGAAGACAAAAAGATACGTGAGGATGACAATATTGTCAAGTTCGAAGTCGTCAGCAAAAAAATCAATTGGAATAAAGTTATGTAAGTCAACAAACATGAATCTGGTTTTTTTCCTTATCTTGCACACATTTTACTACGATGGGGTTAATTCTCCATCATATGTCGACAAAAGAGCAAATAGGATTTCCTTGTCGATTGAAATGGCCGGTATCATGATCTTTTCTGATGTGAATGAGGAATTAACAGCTTTGCAGACCAGAATCAAAGATTTCTATGATGATAAGGACAACATCCTCAAGACTGTTTCGAGAGTACGTATTGATCATCGTGTTGGAACATTGAGACCAAAGTCGGCACAGATTAATCCTCAAGGAAAAGGAAAAATTAGACCACATGAAGAAATCGTAGATTGAACTGTGCACAAATTTTTTGTGTCATTTTCAGGCGTGCTGATCATCATGCTGGAACTCTTGCACAAATTTACTCTAATGTCGTCGTTGTTATTCTAATGATTAGAAGTAGTTATTCTAACTGCAGAATTAGGTTTAACGACATTTCCAGTATTGAGCCAATTCTTGAGTCTAGAATTTTTTTAAGAATTAAGAAGAAAATACCGATGCAAGTGTTGTTTGCTTCTGTTTCGATTTCGATTTCGGTTTCGGTTTCGTTTCTCCCAAATTTTGCAAGAACTTTTGAGGAACTTCAGTAATTATACTAAGGTTACTGCAATTTACAGAATTATTCTAATGCTTAAAAGCAGTTATTCCAAGACATAATACCAAGTATTCTAAGAGATAACACCAAATGTTACAACTTTTATAACATCAAGTATTCCAAGAGAAAATACCAAGTATTCCAATGCTTAAAAGCAGTTATTCCAACATGTTTTCATGGTTACTCTAACAATCATTCAAATTATTGATTGAATCAATCTATTATTCGTCTTCAATTACTCTAACGTCGTCATTAACATCAAGTATTCCAAGAGATAACACTAAGTATTCCAATGCTTAAAAGCAGTTACTCCAACATGTTTTCATAGTTACTCCAACATCATCCAAAAAATATAACACCAAGTATTCCAAGACATAACATATATCCAAAAATTATAACACCAACTATCATATGCTTTCATGTTGTATACTTGTATGAATGTCTTCAACGTCATGTAGTCTCATCCTTTTGACTGAGTCGTAAAGATTTCCGAGGAGGTCCTACACACACACAGATATATATCGTGTTCAGCTATTCCAATATTAGACATCAGTTTTTCTATGTTCATGCTCATGTTCATGTTCAGTTACTCTATGTTCAAATTCAATTACTCCAACATATATATTCAAGTATTCTAACACTTATATTCAAGTACTCTATAAAATTCCGAGATACATATATACTCAAGTACTCCAATTACTCCAACACATATATTCAACTATTCCAACATATATATTCAAGTACTCTTTAAAATTTTGAGATACATATACTCAAGTACTCCAATTACTCCAACATATATACTAAAATGCTCAACACATATATTCAACTATTCTAACATATATATTCAACTATTTCAACACTTATATTCAAGTCCTCTGTAAAATTCTGAGATTTATATGTATACTCAAGTACTCCAATTACTCAAACATATATACTCAGTTATTCCAACAAATATATTCAATTATTCCAACATATATATTCAAGTATTCTAACATATATATTTAAGTACTCTATAAAATGATGAGATACATATACTTAAGTACTCCAATTACTCCGACATATATACTCAGTTACTCCAACACATATATCCAATTACTCCAACATATAAATTCAAGTATTCCAACACTTATATTCAAGTACTCTATAAAATGATGAGATACATATACTCAAGTACTCCAATTACTCCAACATATATACTCAGTTATTCCAACGTATATACTCAGTTATTCCAACATATATATTCAAGTATTCCAACATATATATTCAAGTACTCTAAAAATTCTGAGATTACCTTCAAGTTGATTCATGTCTTCTATGTTGAAATCGATATTCATGATAAACAGTTCTGGAAGAATTCAAAAATGAATATAGGATCAATTGAACGAATTGAATGAATTCGTTTAATTGAACGAATTAAACGAATATAGGATAAATTACATTAAAAAACAAATAGGTATTCAAAAACGATATTACCTTCATGTTCATCAACAATAGGTTCGAATTTCGTATAAAACTTCTGGAAAATTCAATGAATTGACGAATTCTGAAAATTGAAGGAATTGAATGAAGTCATCTCCAATCAAATCTTACGATTGACCAATAGGAACATACGATTGAGCAATTTTCTGATTAATTAGACGTTTCAATTTGAAAGATAAGATCAATTTTTGAGAGGAAAATTTTTGAGAGAAATTTTGGGGTTTTACGTAATCCTAAAGATAAAGAGATCAGAGGAGAGAGAAAGAGAGGAGGGATAGGAGGGTTTTTTGGAGGGTTTTGTTATCTTTTGAGGATTAATCTTGACCGTCGATCTTGCAAGATCTAACGGACTAGATTGTTAGCGCATTTACAGCAAATTTGATGTTTACACCAAATCCCGCCTGTGAGAACTCCTCACATAATGAGAACTGTGAGAACCTATTGTAACCCTTTGATCTAATTTGATCTTAAGGTGTACATTTATTATTACTCATTGTCTTTCATTCAAAATTCAAAATAAGATAATCAATTCCAAATTCTTCCGTCTTACACGCACCAGTGCACCACCATCATTTTTCCTAACATAATAAAGAAGACCTAATTCCATCAATCTAGCATCATCTATCAACTCAAATTTTCTATCGACGTTAGTGCATAGTTTATATACTCCGTAATGATGTTGGTCGAATCACTATCGACATTCATTAATTTTCCTTATAAACATCAAAATTAATGTCTTTTTTACGTTTAATTGGAATTAAAATAGTGAATTATTGTTTTTAGTTTATGAAATTGGGGATTTCGTGAATTTAGGGTTCGTTCATAAGATTATTTTATGAAGGCCATGAAAAATTCATTGTACCTTCCTCATATTTTGGTGTACGTTTTTATTTTTTCGATGTACCTCCTTTTTTAGGTCCTTCGTAAGATATATAGTTGTATTCTTGAATTTTATTAGTGCGGTTATGAACAAAGATTTTTTATTACAGTATTTTTTTTATCATTAATTATACGTACTTTTAATTCACGTCATTAATATATATTTTTTCATTCAGTGTACATTTTATTTTTATTTCAGTGTACGTTTGTGTCATTTTAGTGTATGGGCATGTTTTTCCGGTGTAGGTAACATAATTACGAGTATTTAAATGTATCTATACAACGGAATAATCAAATCCAAATTCAGTTGGTAAATTGGGAAGTGAATAGGTGAAATAAAGACGAGATTATTTACCCATGCGTGACTAAAATTATCCAATTGATCTTTGTTGAATCACTTGTCCACGAATTGAATGAATTAAGTTTTATCGATTGTCCCCCCATTACACTTGTTCACGACAGGGTTCCCTCATCCCTCTTTGATAAGTGTAGTTTGTAGTGACTTTTTCACTATGTTTTGGTCCCATTTCCTTGTGGAATCGCTCCTTGGGAGCGATTTATGGGCTTCTTATGCTTCCTTTAGTTCGTTTCAGGTTCCCGAGACCGATTTGGAAGAGTTGGAGCGATTCCGACTCTATACATACACATTTTGGAGCCAACGGAGTAAAGGAACGATGACTCGATGCCTTGGAATCGACCCCGAGACCTTGGGACCCAATCCCGAGCCTCCGAGACCCGATCCCGAGTCCCGAGAATCGGCGAGAAACCCATGAGAGGCAAGGAGGGACCAAAGAGCTCTTAAGGGAGGCCTACAAGACCCATCCCGTTCGGGATGGCCTCGTCCACGAATTGAATGAATTAAGTTTTATCGATTGTCCCCCCATTACACTTGTTCACGACAGGGTTCCCTCATCCCTCTTTGATAAGTGTAGTTTGTAGTGACTTTTTCACTATGTTTTGGTCCCATTTCCTTGTGGAATCGCTCCTTGGGAGCGATTTATGGGCTTCTTATGCTTCCTTTAGTTCGTTTCAGGTTCCCGAGACCGATTTGGAAGAGTTGGAGCGATTCCGACTCTATACATACACATTTTGGAGCCAACGGAGTAAAGGAACGATGACTCGATGCCTTGGAATCGACCCCGAGACCTTGGGACCCAATCCCGAGCCTCCGAGACCCGATCCCGAGTCCCGAGAATCGGCGAGAAACCCATGAGAGGCAAGGAGGGACCAAAGAGCTCTTAAGGGAGGCCTACAAGACCCATCCCGTTCGGGATGGCCTCATCCCGTTCGGGATGTGGTGCGCTTTGAAGAATGCCACTGTGAGCCCATCCCGGTCCGGACCAACCCGTCCCGGTCGGGATGACAGGGCCGTCCCGGTCGGGATGAACCCGTCCCGGTTGGGACGAAGAGCTGGCAGCACGACTTCTTTTCTTTTCTTCTCCTTCATTCTTGCACCCATATATATACTCCCTTCTTGTATTGTTAAGACATCTTATGATAATTTAGCATTTCTTAAGCCTCTCAAAAACCCTAAAACCCTAGATTTACTTTCACTCATTAGTTTTAATCTTCCTTTAATCTTAGTTAATCTTTAGTTAATCTTTGTAATTAGTTCTTGTATTAAGAAGTTCTTGAAGATTGTTCCAAGATTGACAACCTTGGGATTCTATTTGGGTTCTTATTTATACAAGATTGCATCTTTTCATCTCCATAGTGTTGGTATAATCATCTCTACTCTTAATCTTGTTTATTTAATCTAGTTTGAATCTTTTCATATAGTTATTGTTATTGTTCATAATGGATGGTTGTTTTGTGATATTGATTTCTTTTATGATTGTTAGTTTGTTATTTATCATGAGTGAGTAGTCTTCTTTGTGGGGTTAGTAGGGGGATTAGGGGTAGATTATGGATGATTAGGGTTGATTAAGGGAAAAGGGTGAATCTTTGTTGTTAGTCGCATTGTAGGCACTCTATGTGTTTGTCGATATGCTTGTGTGAGTTGTAGTGGCCATGCTTCCCATGCTTGTGTTCATCTTCTCATTGTTTGTCTATGATGCGGAAATGTTGAGAATAGTCATAGTCACGAGAGTGCCGACTAGGGTCTAACTTGCGAGAGCCCGGACCCACCTTGACATCGGTCTAAGTTGCGAGAGCCCGGACCGACTCTAGCAATTAGGAGACACCTATACCCTTGATCACCCCAATTATCCTTCTACTCTTATGAACCCGACCTACCCCACTTCCTTTCCATATTTGTTCCATCATCTTAGTTAGTCATCGTTCTTTAGTTCCATTGTTTAGTTAGTCTTTAGTATTCCATCTTAGCTCTTCTCATAGTTAGTTCATCATTAGTCTAGTTCTCACTTCTCCTCCACCATAGTTTTCCATTTATCGTTCCTTTGTGTTTGTTTGGTAGCATAGTCTTGTTGTAGGTAGACATAGTCTAAACTTCGCCTTACCGTCCTCGTGGATACGATCCCGACTTACCCTAACTACCCACTAGGTGTAATCGGTAGTTTATTGACGGTTAGGGACTTGACAAATCCCTACCATCAATTTGGCGCCGTTGCCGGGGACGGTGCATTGTTTAGACTTAGTTTGCTTACTTCTAGACTTAGTTACCCTTCTTCGTGTTCTCCCATCTTCTCTTGTGAATAATTTCTAGTTTTTCTTCTTTTCTTAGCTTCCTTTTCTCTTTGTCTCTAGTTGTGCTTGTCTATTGTCGTTGCCTAGTGCCCATAAAGCACTAGGTGTTCTCTCGTTTGTTCCAGTGTGTAGTGTATGCCTAGGAGGGGAGGCGACTTCTATCTCTTTAATCCAGAGCCGGAGAGACTCTTTCGAGCCTTTCGCCAACGGACGATTAACCGGGTTAGGATCTCTCAACCAAGTGCAAGCAATACTCATCAAGGGCAAGCTCAAGTTGCCGACTTTAGCGAGTCACCTCGAGAGACGGTCGGGGGGACCTTCATCAATCCCTTCGGTAACTCTTCTTCTCCTAGTTCCCCCTCTTCATCTACATCAACACCGTCTACACCACCATCTTCTCCCTTATATCCAAGAATGCCGAAGTTTTCATCTCACTCCACTTTCACGGAAGATGTCTTGCCGGGACCGAGTGCATTACCGGAAGCCTATACCGGGAATTTTGTGGCACAGACTCAATTTATCCAACTTGTGGAGAGGAGCCCATTTAGTGGTTTACCCACCGAAGACCCGCACCAACATATGGAGACCTTCTCCGATTATTGTGACGCTATATCTCAAACCGGGGTTACTCAAGATCAAATTCGTTGGGCACTCTTCCCGTTTTCTCTTATTGGAAAAGCGAAGCAATGGATCAAGAGTCTCGATAGGACAACCATGGGTATCGACACTTGGAAAAAGCTTGCCTTGGCGTTCTACCAAAAGTTTTACCCTCCGGAAAAGACCAATTTGCTTAGGGCCTCCATCATCGGGTTCCAACAAAGGGATGAAGAGAGCCTATATGAAGCTTGGGAGCGGTTTAAATCTTTGGTGAGATCGTGCCCCCATCATGGACTCTCACAATGGTTCTTGGTTCAACAATTTTGGAACGGTCTTTATGAGGACTCAAGAGCTATTCTTAACATGGGCTCCAATGGTAGGTTCACCGAGGTCGATGACGACCAAACTTGGGCGAGAATCGAAGAGATGGCGGTGCATAATTCGCAATATTCTAGGCCTAGGATGGCACATCGAGGAGGCATGCATGAGGTTGATGCTATCACTAATTTAAGCATTGACCTTGGAGCTCAATTGAAAACACACATGGAGACTATTGACAAGAAGCTCCAAAGCCACCTCAACCAAGTCCAAGGCACTAGTTCCTCCCACCATCAACCGATTCAAGAAGTGAATGCTTTGGAGTTTGCACCTCCTTTGCCTTATTTTGGGATGTGTGATACTTGTGGAATCGTTGGTCATGATCCTATGAATTGTAGAGGAAGTATCGAGCAAGTGAACGCCTTTCAAGCGTTCAAGCAAGGTGCCTCTTATTCTAATCAATACCAAGCTTCCAATCAAGTCCCTCAACAACAAGCACTTCAACATCAACAACAACATCGTCCCTATGTTCCACCTCCCTTAAGGGACAACAACCAAGGTTACCAAGGTTATATGGGTAATCCAAGACCCTTCAACAACTTCAAGCAAAATAACCAAGGTACCTTCCACAACAACAATCAAGGGTTCCAACAAGGGAACTTCAATCAAGGCGGTTTCCAAGGAAACCAAAACTTCCAAAGACAACAAAACCACAACCAAGGCCTTAATCAAGGCAATTCTCATGGGTTCCAAGGGAACCATCAACAACAACAAGCAACTCAAGGCAATCAACAACAAAACAAGCCTAGGAGCCGGTCTCCTATTCATGACTATGGTACTCCGTTAGCCCTCACCGATACTCCGCATAATCCATCATCCCCACCACGGGATTTCGACATACAAAAGCAAATGATGGATATGCAAAGGAATACTCAAGAAATGCAAAAGAGTCAATTGGAGGCACAAATGTCACAACAAGGAATCATTGCTCAAATTCTAAAGGATAAGAAGGAAATGAAAACTCACATGAAGATGATTGAGAATCAAGTATCACAACTTGCATCGGGAAGTTCTTCAAGACAAAGGGGGCAATTACCTCCTCAAGGTGAAACTCCAAATTTTGAGTATGTCAATGCCATCACCTTAAGGAGCGGTGCCACCTATAATCCTCCCGTGTTTCCTAGTGAGCAACAAGCAATGAAGGAAGTTGTGTCTCCAATTCAAGAAGATTCAAGCTCGGATAATCCAATGGAGGAGCAAGTCTTATGGGAGGTCGAGAAACCCCAAGAAGACAACCCCCCCCCCCCCCCCCACTTCAAGAGAAAGACAAGGGAAAAAGGAAAGTGTCCTTTGAAGAGTCCACCCCTATTGAGCAAAACAAATACCAAATCAAGTTGCCTTTCCCATCGAGGAAAATGAAGACTAAGGTGGACACTCAATACGACAAGTTCCTTAGTATTGTGAAGAAATTGGATGTTAGTGTCCCGTTTACCGAGTTACTTACACAAATCCTGGCATATGGTAAATTCATGAAAGAAATCTTGGCTAGGAAGAGGTCCATCGACAAGGAAGAGACGGTAGCATTCACTAGGGTGGTGAGCGAGCTTATTCAAGGTTCCACGCTTCAAAAGTTGAAGGATCCGGGTAGTTTCTCTATCCCATGCACCATAGGCAATTACAAGATCGAGAGAGCTATGTGTGATTTGGGCGCGAGTGTGAGCATTATTCCCTACACCATTTGTGAGCGACTAGGGATGAAGGAATTGAAATGTACCTCCATTACACTCCAAATGGCCGATAAGTCTCTTAACCGACCATTGGGAATGTTGGAGGACGTGCCGGTGCGAATCGGGAGGTTTTTCATTCCGGTCGATTTCATTGTGGTCGACATGCCGGAGGATGCTAACACTCCCATCATCCTTGGGCGCCCATTTCTACACACCGCCGGTGCCGTGATCGATGTGAAGAAGGGTAGGATTACTTTTCAACTAGGCGACGAAGAGTTAGTGTTCGACCTCCAAGGCAACACTTCGCCTATGACCGAGACATGTAATATGATCCATGCCACGGAAGACATCGATCTTGGGGAAGAACCGGGACAAAGCTTGAAGAAGTACTCTTATGTACTTGAGGATGATGACTCCGATTTGGAGGAAGATGAGTGCCCATGTCATGGGCTTGATGACGAGTTGAAGTGCAATGATAAGAAAGAAGATGAGCCTCCCTTAGGGCCACATGAAGACCGGTGGACGTTTGGGTATATCCCCAAAGACCAAAAGTACAAGTTCAAGCCGTTGAACTTGGAAGATCGGGATGCCCCGGGAACGTCGAGGCAAGGCCATGAAGAGCCTTGGTATGTGGTCGGTTATATCTCGAGCTTGATTGAAGACTTCTCTAGGGCCTTTGACTTGTTCCTCCGTGCCCTTGATGGAGATGGAACGTTGTAGTATTGTTGAAAAAGAATGAAGATTGCACCACCTTGGTTTGATGGAGTTCCACAAGAACCGTCTCATTGTATATATCTCTTTCTTGTAGTTAGCTTGTTTCTTGTGATATTCTTGTTATTTAGATTGATTGATGAGCGTTGCGAGGGAGAGAATTTGATGTTTGTTTGAGCTTTGTTGATAGGTGAAGTGAATGTGAGTCCTAGAGAAGGAGGGTTGATGATAGAACTTGGTTTGTG
The DNA here is from genome assembly GCA_958450325.1 of Agrostemma githago. NCBI lineage: Eukaryota > Viridiplantae > Streptophyta > Magnoliopsida > Caryophyllales > Caryophyllaceae > Agrostemma > Agrostemma githago. The sequence continues at coordinate 51,789,808 of OY288245.1, read as the reverse complement.
AGCAAGGAGGTCGGTTTTTGAAGCTTGGAGCAAGCTTTTGGGATTGTGGAAGTTGAAGAAGGCCCATCCCGACCGGGATGAGGCGTCCCGACCGGGAAGGGTGAGGCATCCCAATCGGGAAGGGTGCCGTCCCGATCGGGATAGGTGTACCAAATTTCGAGCATGCTGTGGATCCGTCCCGATCGGGATGAGGGCGTCCCGACCGGGACGGGTGAGGTAACCCGATCGGGATCGATCGTCCCGACCGGGATGGTCCTCTGCTCCCCCTTTGTGTTTCTTCTTCGGCAATCGAGTCCACCCAACCATTTTATACCCCCTCCCAACCTCCCTAGCTATCCTAGCCCTATCATATGCCCCATGTACTTCATTGTCATGCCCTCACTCCATTTCCTATCCACTTTACACCGACTCTCACATCAAATCCCACCCCCTACCATTACTACCTCTACCGTGAGTTCTTTTCAAGTGTGAAGCGAGATGGCATCCAAGAAGACAAGCCCCGTACCTTTAATGATCATCGAGACGATGGAGCAAGTGAGTTACTAGCCGCTTGGTTTGGGTAACTATCCTTACTTTTCCGTCTTTTTATCGCTTGTTTTTCATTCTTTGCCCCCTTCCCTTGAGTCACGGTATCTTAGTGGCCTTCGAGGCCATAGTATGATTGCTCTCGATTCTCGACAACGTGATTGCGTCGAGAGTCAATCGAAAAGTCCAATTGTACAAGTTTTTCACCGCTTTTTTGGAATTAGTCGGATTTGGACGGAATCCGGGCTAGGTGACTTGATTACACCTAGCCCTCCCCTCCCATTTCCTTTTGTTTCCTTCTTTTTATTTTCTTCCCCCTTCCATATCTTCTCTTGTCTCGGCCCATGGTGACTTGATTACACCCCGGCCGGACGCTTTCTACCCTTTTCTCCATCTTTTCTTTTTGATTTTTAGCCTTATTTTCGTAGTTTCTTTTCCTTCTCTTTTGTCTCTCCGCACACTACGATTGAGCATATGAGGACATTGCTCGGTTTAAGTGTGGGGGGAGCGATATTCTATCGTAGTTAGTTTTATTTTTCCCTTTTTCGAAAAACCTTTAAAAACCCTAAAAATTTGAAAATTTTTCACAAAAATCAAAAAGATTTTCTTTTTGTGTCTTTTTCTTTTGTGTCGTTGTGTCGTATATATGTTTTGTGTACTTGTTTTGTCTCCCTTTTTCCTTATAGGTTGCTTAAATCACCGAATGATTTGGAGAGCTTTCAAGACCTCCGGTTACACTTTGTATCCCTTTTTCCCCTTTGTCTCGTGTGGAGTTTGGAGGAAATTGTGATGTTGTGTGCTCGGGTGGAGCTTTGTGCTTATTGGTGGATGATTTGGTGACTTGTATGGAATATCGGGGTGGTGTTTATGTTGTTTATGTGTTTATTTCATCATGTTTTGTTTTGTTGCTTTTGCTTCTTTTTCTTTCGTTCGTTTTCGTCGTGTTTTTGTTTTATGTCGTGTTGTGTCTTGTGTAAATGGTTTTCGAAAACCCGGTTTAGAGGCTAGTGTGTGAGTGTGTACTTTCCCTTCCTAGTAGTGTAAATCGAGTCTTGGACTTTAGTCTAGTAGAATGACCCTAAATCAATGAATTCGTTGGTCCTTTACCTTGAGTCCACCTAGCTTACTAGGGATTTACTACGGGATTTGCACTTTTGACCATTATGATCACCCACGGTGTGAAAAGGCCTTGGTTACCGAGTCTCGTCCCCTAGGTGACCGTGTTTAGGATTGTTTTGATTAGTCCAAGTTCTCCCCTTTTTGTGGGTTTGTAGGGAAATCGCGACCCCCGACTTACCCATTCACCTACCTCCTACACATCTCCACACAATAAATTGCAAATTGTTGATTTCTATCTTTCTTGTTACACATTGAAATGCCAAAAAGCCAAATCTTGCCAAAAAGGGCAAAGAAAAGAAAAGAAAGAAAAAAAGAATGAAAGAAAGAAAAGAATGAATAAAAAGAAAAGGCACAAAAAGCCAAAAAGAAAATAGAAAAGAAGAAAAAGAAATGGCATGGCAACAAACAAAGCGAAAATGCAAAGAAAAGAGAAAATGCCAAAAAGAAAACCCGTATCACAAAAAGAAATCCCCACAAAAATAAGCCTTTTTCCGACTTTTGCCGTGAAGAGCCTACCAAAGGACCGAGTCCCGAGGAAGGATGATAGCGGCATTAGTCGGTCTTCCCTCATTTTGCATGTTTTCCACCTTTTTACTTGGACTAGTTAGGCGGTTTTGGACACGGGACGACCCTCTTGGCTCACGCTAAAGGGGGCGGGGTCTAAATTACCTACAGTGTCGACTAACACCGTGGTTCATCACTTTCCATCCCGCCGATCATCCCGTAGTACGTTTTTAGAAAGTTAGGAGGACCTAGGTAAGTTACCAACGTTTTTGTTGCTTTATCGTCATACTATTAGGGTTTAGTCCACCTTGGTTTGTTTTGCTAGCTTGGGAACGTTGTCACTTACCTCGAGTCCTAAACCGGTGCTTCTTTCACCGCTTTTTGAGGGAAGCGGTATTTGTTTTCTTTTGGGTGCAACCGATTATGTGTTTGTTTGTGTGTTTGTTTGTTTGTGTGTTTTGTGTCCGGTTGCATCTACAGTTTTGTCGCAAGACCCGACTTGCCTTGCGGAGTGCACTTTTCCTCTAAGTGCACTCGCGTGAGTTGAAAGGGCGTAGGGTGCGCTAATACCCACTCGGTTAGTTTAGTAGTTAGTTTGTGCTTACTCGAGGGCGAGTAAGGGTTAAGTGTGGGGGAGTTGATAAGTGTAGTTTGTAGTGCCTTTTTCACTATGTTTTGGTCCCATTTCCTTGTGGAATCGCTCCTTGGGAGCGATTTATGGGCTTCTTATGCTTCCTTTAGTTCGTTTCAGGTTCCCGAGACCGATTTGGAAGAGTTGGAGCGATTCCGACTCTATACATATACATTTTGGAGCCAACGGAGTAAAGGAACGATGACTCGATGCCTTGGAATCGACCCCGAGACCTTGGGACCCAATCTCGAGCCTCCGAGACCCGATCCCGAGTCCCGAGAATCGGCGAGAAACCCATGAGAGGCAAGGAGGGACCAAAGAGCTCTTAAGGGAGGCCTACAAGACCCATCCCGTTCGGGATGGCCTCATCCCGTTCGGGATGGGGTGCGCTTTGAAGAAGGCCACTGTGAGCCCATCCCGGTCGGGACCAACCCGTCCCGGTCTGGATGACAGGGCCGTCCCAGTCGGGACGAAGAGCTGGCAGCACGACTTCTTTTCTTTTCTTCTCCTTCATTCTTGCACCCATATATATACTCCCTTCTTGTATTGTTAAGACATCTTATGATAGTTTAGCATTTCTTAAGCCTCTCAAAAACCCTAAAACCCTAGATTTACTTTCACTCATTAGTTTTAATCTTCCTTTAATCTTAGTTAATCTTTAGTTAATCTTTATAATTAGTTCTTGTATTAAGAAGTTCTTGAAGATTGTTCCAAGATTGACAACCTTGGGATTCTATTTGGGTTCTTATTTATATAAGATTGCATCTTTTCATCTCCATAGTGTTGGTATAATCATCTCTACTCTTAATCTTGTTTATTTAATCTAGTTTGAATCTTTTCATATAGTTATTGTTATTGTTCATAATGGATGGTTGTTTTGTGATATTGATTTCTTTTATGATTGTTAGTTTGTTATTTATCATGAGTGAGTAGTCTTCTTTGTGGGGTTAGTAGGGGGATTAGGGGTAGATTATGGATGATTAGGGTTGATTAAGAGAAAAGGGTGAATCTTTGTTGTTAGTCGCATTGTGGGCACTCTATGTGTTTGTCGATATGCTTGTGTGAGTTGTAGTGGCCATGCTTCCCATGCTTGTGTTCATCTTCTCATTGTTTGTCTATGATGCGGAAATGTTGAGAATAGTCATAGTCACGAGAGTGCCGACTAGGGTCTAAGTTGCGAGAGCCCGGACCCACCTTGACATCGGTCTAAGTTGCGAGAGCCCGGACCGACTCTAGCAATTAGGAGACACCTATACCCTTGATCACCCCAATTATCCTTCTACTCTTATGAACCCGACCTACCCCACTTCCTTTTCATATTTGATCCATCATCTTAGCTAGCCATCGTTCTTTAGTTCCATTGTTTAGTTAGTCTTTAGTATTCCATCTTAGCTCTTCTCATAGTTAGTTCATCATTAGTCTAGTTCTCACTTCTCCTCCACCATAGTTTTCCATTTATCGTTCCTTTGTGTTTGTTTGGTAGCATAGTCTTGTTGTAGGTAGACATAGTCTAAACTTCGCCTTACCGTCCTCGTGGATACGATCCCGACTTACCCTAGCTACCCACTAGGTGTAATCGGTAGTTTATTGACGGTTAGGGACTTGACAAATCCCTACCATCACTCTTAGGGTACAGTTTTGGGGGTGACTACGACTGACTGACCATGACCATGAAGCGGAGCCGCCTGATCCAACCCTAAACCCTTTTCCGTCCCGTCTAAACCGGCTATCCCCTGTTACACTCGTCCACGACAGGGTTCCCTCACCCTTCCTAGGGTACAATTTTAGCGTACACTTTTTTCAATTTTAGCCTACCCTTAGTATACTCTTATCGTACACACTTTTAATTTTAGCGTACCATTTTTCAATTTTAGTGTACCTTTTAGCGTACCTTTTCTTTAATTTTATCACCCTTTTTTAATTTTGGTGTACCATTTTTAAATTTTAGCGTACCATTATCGTACCCTCTTTTAATTATGGTTTACACTTTTTCAATTTTAGCGTACCATTTTTCAATTTTAATGTACCCTTTTCAAATGTTATCATACATTTACTTAATTTTATCGTACCTTTTTTTAATTTTGGTGTACTCTTTTTTAATTTTAGCGTACCTTTTTTTCAATTTTAGCGTACCCTTTTTTCAATTTTAGCGTACCCTTATTGTACCCTCCTTTAATTATGGCGTACCTTTTTCAATTTTAGTGTATCCTTTTTCAATTTTAGTGTACCTTACGGCATACCGTTTCTTAATTTTATCGTACCCTCTTTTAATTATGGTGTACACTCTCTCAATTTCAACATACATTTTTCAATTTTTGTGTACCTTTTTAAATGTTAGTGTACCCTTTTTAAATGTTAGCATATCTTATGAATAAACCCTAAATTCACCAAATCCCCAATCTCACAAACTAAAAACAATAATTAATGACTTTAATTAATTCTAATAATTACTTGTAGAGAAACAATAATTTTGATGTTTATAAGGAAATTTCATGAATGTCGGTAATTCGACGAACATAAACTATGCACTAACGTTAATATTGCTAACAATCTTTATAAAATAAGATCCAATAAATAATTTAGATTACAAAACACAATCCAATAAATAATACATAGTAGTATTAATAATTAAAGTAAACAAATACTATGAGGTGAAGGGTGAAGTGTGTAAGACGATAGGGGAGAGTAAATAAAGTCAAGAGTCAGCAGGTGGCATACTCCATAAATTAACGAATCAAAGTTTGATCAGTGAAATTGGAGAATTGTTCATTTAATTTCATTATTTTCCAAATGAAGTTTAGAGGAAGTAGTGAGAGTTGGGGAAGGTATCATGCTTTTTTCAGTAGAATGAATTTAGTCGGATCATCATGTACGGAATTAATCTCTTCTGTTAGATGTGTTAAGATCTAAGGGTTGAGATAGGTTCCCATGGTTCTCATCATAGCATAGGTTCTCACCCGATCTTAACTATATATATATATATATATATATATATATATATATATATATATATATATATATATATATATATATATATATATATATATATATATAAAATTTATAATTTTTGATAATATATGAACTTCATGGTATGTATGATGTATATATTTTTGTGATGAATATATGAATATATGATTGGTTTTGTAACTCATTATTTAATCATGCTTCTAATTTATTTATCATGCAATAAATATATAAATTAACTGAATGATTAAAATAATTATGTTCTTAATTATATTCCTATTTTTTAATGTTGATGATGTTGTATGTAGATTTTTAAGTTTTTTAGATTTGATTTTCGGATCATTATTTTATTTTTCCTTGTTATCACATTTTTTATGAATACTCATGCATGCATGCATAAAAATCCACAATATGTAAATAATTATGAAAAAAAAAGTATTTTTTTTGTTATAATATGACTTTTTAGTATTTAATAAAATTTTGCATAGTGATTTTATAATTTATTTATTTTTTTTTATTTAAATGGATAATTACGCAATAAAGCCCTCAAGTTATAATAAATTTGATCTAAATTCATATGGTATTTTATAAAGATATATTGTGATTTTTTTCTGTTAAAATTAATTTATACGTGTCATAAAATATTTTTATTTATTTATTTAATTAATTATTCATGAAATTTCCTATTACAAATGTTATTATAAATTGTAAGTATAAAAACTTGTTAAATAATTAATATGACATTATTTTAATTGAACTTAAAACTTGATTTTATATTAAATAAATTTTCATGAACAATGTAATTTTAATTTAATCATTTATAATGTGTAGTTAAACATATCCATGATTTTATAATAATTAAAAATATAAGTTTTCATCACTCCAAATAACACTGCGGGTTTACAATTAAGTAACATTTAATTCTAAACAAAAATAAAATAGTGGTTGTGTTGCAGTGGTTAGACACAATGCCCATTTGCCTGATAGCCAGGGTTCATACTCCACTATTGACATATTTTGTACTTCTTTGTATTTTTTCTTGCATCTTGTTTTAAAATTTTATTTTGTACTTCATTATATTTTTTCTTGCATCTTGTTTTAAAATTTAATTTTATAATTACTATTTAATGATTTATTATACTATGCGAATAAATTACATGTTATGATGTAAAAACATAAACATGCTTATTTTAAGAACTAAATCTATTATTTTTATAAATATCAATTATTTAATCCTTTTCAACTTTTATTATGTATCATAAATAAGGGTTCATACCCCACTACTGACATATTTTGTACTTCTTTATATTTTTTCTTGCATCTTGTTTTAAAATTTAATTTTATAATTACTATTTAATGATTTATTATACTATGCGAATAAATTACATGTTATGATGTAAAACATAAACATGCTTATTTTGAGAACTAAATCTATTATTTTTATAAATATCAATTATTTAATGCTTTTCAAATTTTATTATTATCATAATTTGTATTCATGTATAAATAATAATTTGATCATTTATTTTAATAAATGATTTTATATTCATGTGTAAGAGAAGTATAAAATATTGTAATTAATTGTTGTACATGCCATATGATCTAATACTATTCACTTAATCATATGGTTAACATAAAATTTATTTAGTCCTCATGTTCAAACTATATACCTTCAATAAATGGTTGTTTTAAGCGATATTGATTTTTATGGTGAAAATTTGTCTAATACTCTTGCAATTTTATTACACTTTATCTATATTGATGCTGTTAAAATTTATTGCTCGGTTATGAGGGTTTGAAATGTTAACATGAGGTTATCCATGGTGCCCGGATATTATCTTTGGGACATTGTTCCATTTAATATATGGTATGGCTAGAGAATAAGATATCAAGTAGATTTCAGGTAATTGGTCTACTCGAGAGCAATACCAAACTGGGTAGGTTTCAGGTTATTGGCCTACCTAGTACCCTGGCATGGTTTCACGTTATTGGCCTGCTAAGAGTTGACCGTTTCTTATGTAATACTCTTATGAGTCTATGGATATATCGTTTGGGGGTCAAGAGTCCGCACTTTTACGCCTTGACTGGTTAAGGGTCCGAACTTTTACGCCTTAACTAGACATTTTGTTCCTCGAAAGTCTGGCTAGTCTTAAACATGGGTTCCGGTTATGTGTCCCACCACAAGGTTACTTTGGTGTGAGGTTATTGGCATCGAAGTTTAGGGTTTCAGGTTATTGGCCCTAGACGGTGCTCGTTCTTAGCTCGTGTTATTCTATATATTTTGGTTTGAGTTCTAGAAGGGCGTGTCAGTTTTGCATTATATTTATTTATTTATTTATGACTTGGTATTATTTACGTTGTAATGTATTCCTTGCTACTAATATTTTATCACATGTTATGATGAACTTTATACGTTATCATGTTTTTAAATGGAGTATATGTTATCTCTTATTATATTCTCGTAATTATGATTAGATTTTCATCCGTCACGACTGGGAGGACTCCTAGTTACTCCCCACTGACGGTGGACTTTTATTTTTTTCAGGTTGTGTAGACACCCACATTTTGACTGTCAGGTGTCTATAACAGTTTCCGACAAACACCCGATGATGATCAGACGCAAACGTGCTTTAATATACTCGAAAACGGGCTCAAAATCATTGGCATTTGGCTTGGTCTTCTTACGGAGTACATATCTCACAAAACCAACCTCAAAATCAGGCCCAGTGGGTCGTTTCGAGTCAAATAAGACTAATTTGGGTCGAATCCGACACCAGGGGCAAAACCGTCTTTTAGCGACCGAGTCAAAACCCGGTCAAAGACATTCTCGAGACACACGAACCAGCCGTGACACCTCACACGTCCGGTTTGGACTCCAACACTACAAAAAATCAGCTTCACAAAATATTAAACAAATCCGTTTAAGGAAGGAATTCGATCTCAAGTAGGAATTCTATCCGAATACCGAATCAAACACTCGACCGAGCATCAAATACTCGGCCGAGCAGCCTATTTTCAGCCGAGTTCCTTGCTTCTTCACCAAGCAAACGGAATTCTCGTTCTTCTCAGCTTCTTACGTTTCCTATCCTAAGCGATAGTTCTAACCCAAACACTTCTCTTATGCCAAGGTCGGGAATTTTCCTATAAATAGGCCCCTTGCACACATCAATTACACACATCAATCACATACAACAATTGTTACACATCTACAATCCGCAAAATATACATAAACTCCTTACACCTAACATCGAGAAACCGATAATATACACACCGAGACCACGCCCGACCAAAACCGGCCGCCTCTCACGTCATCTCACACGTCCAAATCGAACCACCATAACTCACCAACATTAAACTCAACGCTCCCGTGCCATAGCCACATTCCGACGAGCCCTGATCCGAGTAAACAAAAGCATGTAGGTTGAGGGTGTAACCAAACCCGACTTCTCTTTTTTTCTCTCTTCTTCTCCTTCTCGTATTTTCCTCGTCTATTTCTTCTTTTTTTCGTCGTCCGTCGCTTTTTCTTACGGGTCGTCGGTCGTCATTTTTTTTTATTATGGGTCGTTTGTCGCTTTTTATTATTTCTAATATCGATATTACTAAAACTATTTTCATATAACAAACATTCTTAAAAATACGATATCAACTCTATAGTCGAATATCGTATTAAAAGAATTAAATTAAATCTCGTCGATGCTAAAAAATCGTTACATCTTTTTACAAAATACCACTATTTTAACGCGGAGAGAATTAACATTCTTTTCTTTTCGTTCAAATTCTTTTCAAAACAATTTTACAAAACTTTTTCTAAAAATCATTCCGAATATTCGATATCGATTTCATAATCGAATATCGAATATAACGAATCGAGTGCAAATTGTGCAATATTCGTACGCGATTTAATAAAATCATCGAATTTTCAAAAACTCAATTTCAAAAAAAGGACGGGACGCGAGTCGCGCGCGTCCCGGGCGAGCAGCCTGCTCGGGCGAGTCGCGCTAGACTCGAGCGAATCGCGCGGCTGGCTGGAACGGGACCCTTTCCTCGTTTTTTTTATTATTATTATTTCGAACATCGTTTTTTAGACAAAACAGCGTCTTTTTAGCAATATTTCAGATTTTCGACAAATATTTTCTCAACCCCGGTCAAGCACGAATCCTGCATATTCATCGTATTCATTTTTTTATTATTCAATCGTTAATAACACGTTTGTTCATCTTTTTAGCAATTTCTTTTTTATCATTTGTTTTATTATACTAAAACGAATCTCACATGCTAAATTCAACTTTGACGTTAATTTTTCATGCATTAAACCGACTTAGTAACCCATTCAATTCCTCGCATGTTTAGGAAAACAATGTTTGCATATCATTCATCGTATCACTAACGCGCGTATTTTAAAATCAAACCATATCTTAGTAGAGGCCGCTAATGTGCGGGCGGGGTTGGGTGTTCTTTGTGAACTTCCCAACACGTACCCTCACCCCTTACTCAGAACCGTGGTTTCCGGATGTCCGAAACCATTGGCACACGAGAGTCATTCAATACACGGTATCCGATAACGTCGGTATCGGTATCAAATGCAAAGGGACGAACCCAATAAACTCTGAAATCGGAATGGGCCGTATTTTGTACACGGCCCACTACGACATAGAGTGGTTCGAACGGGCCCGAACTCCCACAAAGTTCGGTGGCGACTCCAACTTCGATTTAAATTTCAATTTGACCTTCTCATATGGAGATTCATTCGCTTCCCCAAACCCGCGCGTGGCCGCGTCGGGGTGGACCTATGTCATGTCCATAGGTTGATGTGCTACTTGGTCGTGATTGGGGTTGACTTGAGAGAGAATAAATACTGAATAATATGTTTAATAATTGAACCTTGTAGTTTTTGTTTGATCGGGTTTCAATTCCGAGAGTAGTTGTATGCGTTAAGACATATTAGTTATCTATGTTGGTAACACTCAGATTTAGTTAACCATGGTGTTTCCGCCACCATGGTATATTATTAATATAAGACGCTATAATTATCTATCTTATTCCTTTTACTTAAATCCGGAGAGTTACAATTGCAAATACCATAGGGGTTTCGGCCATGACACAGACTCATGCAAGGTGCTAAAAGACAGAATACAAGACCTGCTGGATGAAGGCTCAGTGAAATTCTGAGAACGGGCGACTTAGGCCCCTAGACAAATTTAGTCTAACTCAAACCCATACTCTAAACATGCTAGCAGTCAATGGGATTCTCTACCAAAAGCTATCCACACTCGATCCACCACCAAGCCAAAGACCCCCACAATGGAATGGTACTAAATGGTGTCAATATCACCAGGGTTGGAGGAATGACATAAATAGATGTCACGAATTCCAAAAAGAAGTCCAACACCTCATCGACAAAGATGAATTCGGGAGATATTGGGAATACAATAATGCCCAGCCATCGCCTGTCAAGACACGCGACCTAGTTCTGAGTCAGAATCTGAGTCGTCGTAGGGTCCAGAGTTAGTATTACAATTATTATACTATACTATTGTGGACATGACATAGGTCCACCCCGACGCGGCCACGCGCGGGTTTGGGTAGGCGAATGAATCTCCATATGAGAATGGATCGAATTGAAATTTAGGTCTATGTGGAGTCGCCACCGAATTTTGTGGTTATTCGGAACCATTCGAGCCCACTCTATGTCGTAGTGGTCCGTATACAAAATACGGCCCATTTCCGATGTCAGAGTTTATTGGGCTCGTCCCTTTGCATTGCGATACCGATACCGACATTATCGGATACCGTGTATGAATGACTCTCGTGCGCCAACGCTTTCGGGCATCCGGAAACCGAGGTTCTGAGTAAGGGGTGAGGGTACGTGTTGGGAAGCCCACAAAGGACACCCAACCCCGCCCGCACATTAGCGGCCTCTACTAAGAACTCGAGTGACTTTCTAATACGCATGCTAGTTAAACGGGAAAAATGATATGCAAAGATTTATTTCCCCTAAACATGTGAATTGAATTGAAAAGGGTTTCTATGTCAATTTAATGCAACTAAAATTAACGTCAAAGTTGTATTTTAGCATGTGGGTTCATTTAGTACAATAAACGAACAATAATTAAATTGACAAAAGAAATAGCAAACGCGTTAGTAACGAAGTAATAATATAACGAATAATAACGGTTCGTGCGAATGATGAATTGAATTGAATGATGTAAACGAGATGCAAATATGAGATGCATGGTTTGAAAAGATAGTATACACGTGATTAATTAAGCACATGTTGACCTAAGTCGTAAAATACTATCGAGTTTTGAAAATAGAATAATGTACGATTTATTGTGTTAATCGTTACGGGTCACTCGATCGAGTGGTCGATGGACTCGATCGAGTGGACCTATAAGAGACGATTCTGTTTGCGCTACGGACCGTACTCGGCCGAGTTAATGACCAACTCGGTCGAGCACATGGCCACTCGATCGAGTCACTGTGAGACTCGACCGAGTGGTGGTCGTGACATGCATTCTGACTCGATTTTGTGATGTCACTCGATCGAGTGGCTAAGGCACTCGTTCGAGTGGCATCTGTACGAATTGTAATTCGCTTGCAATTTTATGTTGATTTTCGAAATTGCTTTAGATTTTTGAAGAATCGACGGTTTTACCGAATTGGGCATAAGTATTGCATGACCTATGCTCGATTCGGGTTTTTTATAAATCGTTGATTTTGCTAAACCGAATATAAATATTATTGAATTTATACCCGATTCTAAATTTGAATACTCATCGTATCCCATATTCGATTATTGAATCGATATGGGATATTAGAGTGAAATAAAAAAAAGGTAAATTAATTTTAGTCGTTTTAAATTAATTATCATGATATGAACAAACCACGTTAATTAATTCATATGACTTGATTGTTAGATTCGATATCCAATCATGGAATTGGTATCGAATCCAAAATCGACGCTTTAATTGAATAAAAAAAACTTGATTCCCTCGACTTCTCCGACATCGAAATAAATCCCTAGGGATTGTGATGTCGGATCCGTGTCAGCGGGTTTCGACCCTTATTAAAATTGATTTTAAAAGATGATGAATGCAAGACTAACGATGATGATAACGAGAAATAATAACGAATTGTTGTTTAAGTTAATTTATCTCAATAATCAAATAGTCGGGGTATCGGGATAAGCGACCGACGACGCGTGTGCAGTACACTTGTATATGCGGTTTTCCTTATCCCGGTATCCTTCTTATTCGACACAAATCGATAAATATTTTAATGTTTTGATATTAGTAGTATTATCGATATTATGATGCAACGAAAATAAGTAAAAAAACGAAAGAAGACGGAGAAAAAGGGGACGGACGACGAAGAGAGAAAGGAAAGGAAAGAGAGGGTTTTGACACCCTCAACCTACATGTTCTTGTCTCGGAATAAGGCTCGTAACCGTGGCTTTAACACAAGAGTCTTCGAGGTTTTATGTAGGTTAAGTTGTGGTGGCTCGGGATTTATTCCTAAAACTAGGTTTTAGGGTTTTTGCTACTATTGAATTGCTTAGGGTTTGCTTAGGGTTGATTAGGGTTTGTAAAGATTTAGTGTGTGTGTGTGAGTATGAGATTGCTCTAGGGTTTTTGAGGTTGCAAAAAGATTAGTTGCATGTGTGTTGCATGGGGGGTATATATAGGAAAGGCTAGGGCACCCGGATTAGGGTTACTCGACCGAGTAGGAGGCCAACTCGGTCGAGTGGCCCGTGAAGCCTGCAGCCGGGCTCAAAACAAGCCCACTCGATCGAGTGGGTGGGTCACTCGATCGAGTGGTCCAGCTAGGTCGCGCAGGTCCGTTGACTTTGGACCGTGACCTTGAGTTTGATGGATTTTGTGTTTGACTTGGACTTTTGATGGTTGTATGGCTGTTTTTGTGTGTCTCGGAAACGACTTTGACCGGGGTTGACCCAATCGCGAAAAGTCGGTTTTTATCCCGGTGTCGGTTTTGGCCCAAATTAGTCTTGTTTGACTCGGAATGATCCACTGGGCCTGGACTTGAGGTCCGTTTGGTGAAATTTTTACTCCGTAAGTGTTTTAGCCAACGATTAATGGATTTGAGCCCGTATCCGAGCGCATAGAGACACGTTAGCGTCCGATCATCATCGGGTGTTTTTTGGAAACTGCCATAGACACCTGGCGGTCAAAATGCGGGTGTCTACAGAGCCCCCACTCTGACTGAGGCTTGGACAAGGCGAAAGTCAGAGTAGCTACCAAGCACGTTAAGACCTGGTAGACTTCCGGTCGGGTCGTTTATAGTCAGTTGGACTCGCGTGAAGGGCTCGCCAGCCGCAAGACAGAAACCATACCTGAGCTTGATGATTGTACTCCGTGGGGATTTTGGGCTTGTCGCGTAAGCCCTGGGTGTGCCTGTGTGTTGACCTATCCCGTGCTATCCCGGAGAATGCTGCTGGGGAGATTTGCTGACTTGCATGTCTTCGCTTGAGTCGTACCTGTATAAGTCACATAAAAATGTATGCAGCACGTAGGTAGTAAAATGACTCGTGCTGGGGAAAATAATTTTTGAAGTTTTTTGAAATTTTGAATTTGAAATCCTAAAAGCAATCATGAGCTAGGTTTTCAAAATGGAAAGGGGTAGAAAAGAAATTCGCAGTTTAAATAGATTGAAATCTGACCTTGTCGAAAAGGATCTTTTTTCAAATGGCTAAATTTTGCAAATTTCAAAGTGGAATTTGAAGAGAGGGGCCTACCGACAGACTCGACTCTAGACGCGACAGGACGAGTTGACTGACACGGACTGGACCTTTAAGGATTGGACCGTGATTCGGTAGGGCATTGGGCCGCCTAACAAAACTCTTAAGTCGCGCTATCCCGTAGCCTAGGCGAGTGGCAACACGGTCGCACATCGAAATGGGATAGATATGCTATGGGGGGATTGCAGTAGCCTGTAATGAGACTGTTTTAGTCTGGTGCCCTTCTGGATTTCCTATTTTAGGATACATTTCCAAAGTGGTTATTGCCTCGAGTCCTGACAGATTCTTGTCTTCGACTGAGCCGAGTACTAGGACACACTACAGAAAGAAGGCTAGATCTTGAAAGTATTTATCTGGATTTTGTGAGTGGATGGAGGTCTTCTGTCTAAGAAAAGCCCCCAGGACAACAAAGCTAGCTGTTGAGAACATGATGGTGTCGTGACCGGAATAATGACGCTTTTTGAATGTGTGTCTGTTGAAAGGCTGCCTACGTATTCACGTGTGGTGAAATCAAACCAAGCCGTAGTTCAGTGGATTGAAAGATGTATTATGGTGCCTATTCTTAATAGGACTTCGTGTGTAACTAGCCATAATGACTGAGGCTAGGTGCATTCCCAGTGATGTCTTGATCGAAGGGCTTGAATGGTTAGGATATTAATCCTGTGACTGTGAGCATTCTCCGGGGTAGCCCCCCCAGAGGTGGTGTGAACTATTTGGGCATGTTCTATGCCGACCGCAAGTTGAATTCCCGTGCTTGGGGTTGGTAACTGGTTTGGATGAGAAGAATTGGGACGGGATTTTAACGAGTTTTGCTCTCGGGGATTTTAACGAGTTTTTCTCTCGGGGATTTTAACGAGTTTTGCTCTCGGGGATTTGATGTATTTGGGAATGTGGTGCTAGGAAGTAAATGGCCTTGATGACTCAAAATCTGGAGCTCGGTTCTGTGGAGCTAAAGCTTCGAGAGCCGGTTTGATGATGAAGTAAATGGCCTTGATGACTCGAAATCTTGAGCTCGGTTCTATGGAGCTAAGGCTTCGAGAGCCGGTTTGATAATGAAGTAAATGGCCTTGATGACTCGAAATCTTGAGCTCGGTTCTGTGGAGCTAAGGCTTCGAGAGCCGGTTTGATAATGCGGGGTCTGGTTTCCATGTCTGGCCCTAATTGTTAGGGGTATCCTATGGAGCTTGAATCCTCAAAATTCCGGGCTGTCTCTGGCCTGGGTCTCGGGAAGGTCTTGAGGGTTGTAATGTGGGAAGGCTGAGTGTGATGTTAGCTGACCAGCTTGATTGTCACTCCCCTATTGGATGGCATGGATAATTTTGTATTTGACCGTACCCCGGTCAAAGGATTTTCACTTGAATATTTGATCTTTTGATTGACCTCGCGATCATGGGTTTTGATAATTTTGACCGTACCCTGGTCGTGGGGCTCTCACTTGAATTGACCGTTGACCACGGTTATGGGTATTCTGAATTTTTTTTGATGATGGCCTGCTTTTTTGTTTTGGCCTTTTACTTCTTTTTTTTTCATGGACTTTCGATTTTTTTTTGTGTCCAGTTTTCTTTTTTTGATGGCCTTCTTTTTGCTTTGGCCCTTTCTCTTTTTTTTTTTTTTGACTTTTGATTGACCTCTCAGCCCCGGTCATGGGTTTTTTGAATGTTGGTTGACCTCTCAGCCCCGGTCATGGGTTTTTTGAATGTTGGTTGACCTCTCAGCCCCGGTTATGGGTTTTGATTTTGGTTGACCTCTCAGCCCCGGTCATGGGTTTTTTGAGTTTTGGACTTTTGGTTGACCTCTCAGCCCCGGTCATGGGTTTTTTGAATGTTGGTTGACCTCTCAGCCCAGGTCACGGGTTTTTTGAATGTTGGTTGACCTCTCAGCCCCGGTCATGGGTTTTTTGAATGTTGGTTGACCTCTCAGCCCCGGTCATGGGTTTTGATTTTGGTTGACCTCTCAGCCCCGGTCATGGGTTTTTGCGAGTTTTGGTTGACCTCTCAGCCCCGGTCATGGGTTTTTTGAATGTTGGTTGACCTCTCAACCCCGGTCATGGGTTTTTTTAATTTTTTTGTCCAGTTTTTTGTTGGTCAGACTAACACCAAAGGTAGGGATTGGTTGATCTTATCGGATGGGTGTTTGTTGTGGGAAATGGGCTTGCCTTCCGTCTTAGACCCAAACTAGAAGACTACCCAGATTTGTCATAGGATTCGATATGCTCCTGCTAAGGGTAGTTATGTGTCTTTTCTATACCAGACATGGAATAGGTAAAAGGAAACACGGGCTCGGTTTCCTGCAGTCATTATAGATGTGCCTATAATAGTCACGTGCATGTGCTCACAGTGTATGATGGTGTTCATCATGTTCTCGGGAACACACAAGGAAAGTGTATATGAGAAAGAATATTGAAAGCTGATTTTATTGAAATTTGAAAAAGAGGACAGAATGCAAAATACTCTGACTCTGATTTGGAAATGAGGATGTAGGGTATCCTAGACTCGGACTCAGACTTAGACTCGAATCAAATCCGGACTCGGATGTTCGGTTGGTTGTTTTTTTTTTGGTAATGTCTTTGATTGGAGAGAACGAAGGGTGCCACGACTCGCCTAAACTCGGCTTTGCGCAAGTGCAAGAGGGGGAGTCAAACTAGACACGGCCCGGGGTGACGGGTCGACAAAGACTCTCGGACCAGGATACTCGAATGTCGACCTAGACGAGGTAACGACCGCAAATTAGACTCGGGCTGCAGAAGGGTGAGTTCGAAAATGGGGCGACCATGTTTGAATCGGGTTAGACCCTCCTAAGACAAATGTGTAGGGTGCGATTCTCAGAGTGACTGTGATTAATCGCTCCGTCGGAGAATAGCCCCCAAGTGAGACCAAGGACTTAGACATGACTCAGATGGTGTGACACCTAAATGACTCGAAAGTGGGGTACGTGAAACACGTGTAAGACATGACCCTTAGGGCAACCGTGATTGATCGCCCTACTAAAAGGGTAGCCCCCGAGTGGGATTGAAGATTTTGTTAAGACTCGATTGTTTGACGAGTGACCCTTAGACGTAAGGACCACGAACCTTTTGTTATCGGGCTATGCCTTGTAAAAGGTTGACTCCGAAAAGACACCTAGACGGGTGACTTGGGAAAGGTGGGCCTTCCTTAGGATTCGGCTATGTGGGCCGAGTCCCGTCCGAAGGAAGGTCCACGTGAGACATCCCCAAACTTTTAGACTCGAGTGTGTAGACGGGCCTTCTTTTGTAGGAGTATGTCCTACGTAGGTGGGCCTTGCCTTAGTCTAATAAGGCGGACTGGGATAGGGAAGAAACTCGTGATGTAAGATCGACGGAGTTTCGACGCTAAAGACCTTGACAAGTTAAGACTCGACCCGACGCTGCTAAATACGGGAAGTCCTAGAAGTGGAAGGTTTTGAAAATTGATGATTTTTGAAAAAGGACCGAGTGGACTCGGTGAATGGCCTAAATTTCCGAAAAAGAGGACGAAAACTCATTGGGCCACGGGTTTTGAAAGTTCGAGTTTTGATTTGGGCAGCATACCGGCTAGAAAATAGGCTATTTTGAGTAAAATCATAAGTCCTAAATTCGGTATGTGTCCCGGGTTTTGAAATTGAATAGTTTGAAAGAGATGCAATCTTTGGAAAAAGACGGTTTTTGAAAATGACTCGGAAACCAAGTAGCACGTAGTCACATAAGCATTATAACGACGCCATGTATGCTCTATACTAAGTCTCGGTCGGTCTATAAGGGGTCTATACCAGTGTACATAGTCTAGACGTTGATCGGGACGGACTTCCTAAGTCGAGTTGATCTTAGAACATGCCGCGAAACCCACTCGAATCGACTATGGACACCTTTTGACATATCCATATTGGAGTACATCAACGGTATAGTGGGACGTCGGTCGCGAGTACCGGCCCAGGAAAATATGGGTTATGCATGAACCGTAAAACTAAAACGCGTATTATATTTGTCAAACGATTTCTATTCGAGTCTCACCCTGAGGATGCCGATGGTAAGTCACGCATCAGTTAATCCCCAGCGGAGTCGCCAAATTGTGGACATGACATAGGTCCACCCCGACGCGGCCACGCGCGGGTTTGGGTAGGCGAATGAATCTCCATATGAGAATGGATCGAATTGAAATTTAGGTCTATGTGGAGTCGCCACCGAATTTTGTGGTTATTCGGAACCATTCGAGCCCACTCTATGTCGTAGTGGTCCGTATACAAAATACGGCCCATTTCCGATGTCAGAGTTTATTGGGCTCGTCCCTTTGCATTGCGATACCGATACCGACATTATCGGATACCGTGTATGAATGACTCTCGTGCGCCAACGCTTTCGGGCATCCGGAAACCGAGGTTCTGAGTAAGGGGTGAGGGTACGTGTTGGGAAGCCCACAAAGGACACCCAACCCCGCCCGCACATTAGCGGCCTCTACTAAGAACTCGAGTGACTTTCTAATACGCGTGCTAGTTAAACGGGAAAAATGATATGCAAAGATTTATTTCCCCTAAACATGTGAATTGAATTGAAAAGGGTTTCTATGTCAATTTAATGCAACTAAAATTAACGTCAAAGTTGTATTTTAGCATGTGGGTTCATTTAGTACAATAAACGAACAATAATTAAATTGACAAAAGAAATAGCAAACGCGTTAGTAACGAAGTAATAATATAACGAATAATAACGGTTCGTGCGAATGATGAATTGAATTGAATGATGTAAACGAGATGCAAATATGAGATGCATGGTTTGAAAAGATAGTATACACGTGATTAATTAAGCACATGTTGACCTAAGTCGTAAAATACTATCGAGTTTTGAAAATAGAATAATGTACGATTTATTGTGTTAATCGTTACGGGTCACTCGATCGAGTGGTCGATGGACTCGATCGAGTGGACCTATAAGAGACGATTCTGTTTGCGCTACGGACCGTACTCGGCCGAGTTAATGACCAACTCGGTCGAGCACATGGCCACTCGATCGAGTCACTGTGAGACTCGACCGAGTGGTGGTCGTGACATGCATTCTGACTCGATTTTGTGATGTCACTCGATCGAGTGGCTAAGGCACTCGTTCGAGTGGCATCTGTACGAATTGTAATTCGCTTGCAATTTTATGTTGATTTTCGAAATTGCTTTAGATTTTTGAAGAATCGACGGTTTTACCGAATTGGGCATAAGTATTGCATGACCTATGCTCGATTCGGGTTTTTTATAAATCGTTGATTTTGCTAAACCGATTATAAATATTATTGAATTTATACCCGATTCTAAATTTGAATACTCATCGTATCCCATATTCGATTATTGAATCGATATGGGATATTAGAGTGAAATAAAAAAAAGGTAAATTAATTTTAGTCGTTTTAAATTAATTATCATGATATGAACAAACCACGTTAATTAATTCATATGACTTGATTGTTAGATTCGATATCCAATCATGGAATTGGTATCGAATCCAAAATCGACGCTTTAATTGAATAAAAAAACTTGATTCCCTCGACTTCTCCGACATCGAAATAAATCCCTAGGGATTGTGATGTCGGATCCGTGTCAGCGGGTTTCGACCCTTATTAAAATTGATTTTAAAAGATGATGAATGCAAGACTAACGATGATGATAACGAGAAATAATAACGAATTGTTGTTTAAGTTAATTTATCTCAATAATCAAATAGTCGGGGTATCGGGATAAGCGACCGACGACGCGTGTGCAGTACACTTGTATATGCGGTTTTCCTTATCCCGGTATCCTTCTTATTCGACACAAATCGATAAATATTTTAATGTTTTGGTATTAGTAGTATTATCGATATTATGATGCAACGAAAATAAGTAAAAAAACGAAAGAAGACGGAGAAAAAGGGGACGGACGACGAAGAGAGAAAGGAAAGGAAAGAGAGGGTTTTGACACCCTCAACCTACATGTTCTTGTCTCGGAATAAGGCTCGTAACCATGGCTTTAACACAAGAGTCTTCGAGGTTTTATGTAGGTTAAGTTGTGGTGGCTCGGGATTTATTCCTAAAACTAGGTTTTAGGGTTTTTGCTACTATTGAATTGCTTAGGGTTTGCTTAGGGTTGATTAGGGTTTGTAAAGATTTAGTGTGTGTGTGTGAGTATGAGATTGCTCTAGGGTTTTTGAGGTTGCAAAAAGATTAGTTGCATGTGTGTTGCATGGGGGGTATATATAGGAAAGGCTAGGGCACCCGGATTAGGGTTACTCGACCGAGTAGGAGGCCAACTCGGTCGAGTGGCCCGTGAAGCCTGCAGCCGGGCTCAAAACAAGCCCACTCGATCGAGTGGGTGTGTCACTCGATCGAGTGGTCCAGCTTGGTCGCGCAGGTCCGTTGACTTTGGACCGTGACCTTGAGTTTGATGGGTTTTGTGTTTGACTTGGACTTTTGATGGTTGTATGGCTGTTTTTGTGTGTCTCGGAAACGACTTTGACCGGGGTTGACCCAATCGCGAAAAGTCGGTTTTTATCCCGGTGTCGGTTTTGGCCCAAATTAGTCTTGTTTGACTCGGAATGATCCACTGGGCCTGGACTTGAGGTCCGTTTGGTGAAATTTTTACTCCGTAAGTGTTTTAGCCAACGGTTAATGGATTTGAGCCCGTATCCGAGCGCATAGAGACACGTTAGCGTCCGATCATCATCGGGTGTTTTTTGGAAACTGCCATAGACACCTGGCGGTCAAAATGCGGGTGTCTACAACTATTTATGTGTCGAGTCGGAGGTCTAGGGGTATGTCCCGACCTCCCTAGTCCTGTCTAAGTACTACTCCTTTAGGAGTCCATCAATAAATGTAATTCTGCCTCGACAAATGCTTGATTTGAACAATAATACAAACACATTCGCTTATGACTCGTCACGCTTAACATACAACGCCATTATCGATAACGATCAAAACATAAACGATCAGGATAACACTTCCCTCTCTCCAGAAACCTTAAGAGAATTAGAAAAACAAGAGCTACGGGCACCGATAAACGAGGACACTGAATCTGTAAACGTAGGAACCCCTTTACAGATTCAAAACCTCAAAATAGGGACCACCTTAGATCCTGCTAAGAGAAAAAAATTCATCGACCTCCTGACGCAATACAAGGACGTATTCGCATGGTCCTACAAAGACATGCCAGGCATAGACCGAGATATAGCCGAACACTGAATCGCGATTAAACTAGGATTTAAAACAGTAAAACAAAAACTACGTCGTATGCGACCTGAGTGGACCCCCAAGGTTAAAGAAGAGGTAGACAAACAATTCAAAGCCAGGTCCATTCAAGTTTTCGAGTACTCTGTTTAGGCGGCTAACATAGCCTCCGTTCCCAAGAAGGATGGGAGAATCCGGGTTTGTATTGACTCCGAGATCTCAACAAGGCAAGTCTGAAAGACGATTTCCCTTTACCATATATCGACATCCTAGTAGAAAACACCGCAGATCATGTGCTACTCTCCTTCATGGACTGGTACACCGGATACAACCAGATAAAAATGGCCAAAAAGGACATGTCCAAAACAGCCTTCATAACACCGTGGAGGACATATTGCTACTCTGTCATGCCCTTCGGACTCAAAAACGCAGGGGCAACCTACCAACGAACCGCGACTACACTTCTACACGACATGATGCACAAAGAAGTCGAAGTTTACGTAGACAACATGATAGTCAAATCACAAAGTCGAGAGGGACACATCAACGCTCTCGAAAAATTCTTCAGACGCTTACGCAAATACAGCATGAGACTAAACCCTCAAAAATGCACCTTCGGAGTCACATCCGGAAAACTCCTGGTCCATGTCGTGAGCCAAAGAGGAATAGAAATAGACCATCAAAAATCAAGGCCATACTCGACATGCCAATGTCCAAAAGCAAAAAGGAAATCTGAGGATTCATAGGCAAAATACAATACATCGGTCGATTCATCGCCAAATTAACCATCTGCGAACCCATCTTCAAGAAACTCAAAATTTCCAAACCAGCAATCTGGGATGACAAATGCCAAAGAGCCTTCAATAAGGTAAAGATATGCTAGCCAAACCACCAGTGTTGATGCCTCCTAAGAAAGGGATACCCCTGTCTCTCTCTCAACGTAACAGAGACCGCAATGGGAGCCATGCTAGCGCAAACCATCGACCAAGAAGAGAGAGCAATTTACCACATTAGTAAAAAGTTCCTCGAATACGAGACAAAATACACATCCCTAGAGAAAATATGTCTCGCTTTAGTATGTTCCACCAAGAAGCTACGACACTACATGCTTAGCCATACTGGACTCGTACGCTCCAAAATGGACCCTATCAAGTACATCTTCAAGAAACCCGTTTTCAATAGGCGTCTGTCAAGGTGGACCCTGATACTCGCAAAATTTGACCTAACCTACACGCCTCTCAAGGTCATCAAAGGAAAGGTCGTCTCCGACTTCCTAGCAGAAAATCCAGTAGAGGAAACCCAATCGGCCAATACATGGTCATTCCCCGATGAAGACATACTATTCGCAGACAACGAATCATGGGACCTATACTTCGATGGAGCCTCAAACATGAGAGGCAACGGTGTAGTAATCCTTCTAATTTCCCTGCAAGGCGACCATACACCCATATCCGTAAAACTAGACTTCGTAGTAACCAATAATGTAGCCAAATATGAAGCCTGTCTAACAGGATTGCAAGCCGCAATAACACTAGGAGTCAAAAACCTTAGGGTCCGCGGAGACTCATCCTTAGTAGTAAACCAAGCCATGGGAATTTGTAAGAGTCTACAGCGAAAGCCTGGCTCTATACCAAGCAAAAATCGAAGAGATATCCCAGCATCTCAAAGAAATTGACTTCGTGCGCATCCCGCGCGAAGAAAACCATTTCGCAGACGCACTATCCAAACCAGCCTCACAAATCAACATGCATGATGACCTGATAACCATGTCAATCTGTGTGGAAAGAAGGGAACAACCGTCCTACATCAATGACATCGAAACTGAAGCAACAACACCACCAAAGAACCATGCTACAAAGCAATCCTAAATTTCAAGACGGATGGATCATATCCTCCCAATTCGAGCGCTAAAAGCGAAAGCGCTCTTAGAGTGCTCGCCGTACATTACGTGTTAAGCCAAGTACTTCTGTACAAGCGTACCCCACAAGGAATACTGCTCAGGTGCGTCAATGAAGCCGAAGCCAAGAAAGTCATAGAAGAAATACATGACGAGGAATGCGAACCCCACATGAGCGCTCACACACTAGCCCACAAAATAATGAGACGAGGATATTACTAGACAACCCTAGAAGCGGATTGCAGACGCCATGTCCGCCACTGCCACTATTGTTAAATATTCGTCAACGTCCAGCGCGTGCCACCACATCTGTTACACACTATAACGACACCATGGCTCTTCTCAACCTGGGGAATTGACAACATAGAAAAAGTACACCCCACTGGGACAGGAGGATACTGTTTTATACTAGTAGCCATAGACTACTTTACAAAGTGGGTCAAATCCGCATCCTATGCAACGCTAACCTCGAAGCAAGTAGTAAAATTCCTACAAAATAACATCATGTGTCGCTACGGGATACCTGTTGTGTGCTAAATTTAGACCGTTTTTTCCCTCATTTAGACCCGTTTTCTCCCCGTTTTGCGAGTTTAGAGTGCGATTATTGCCCTATTTTGAGTATTTCTCGCATTAGCGTCCCTCTTGTGCGTTTAACGTGTTTTTGGTAGTTTTTCTATCAATTTTGATAGATTTGGCACCGAAAGCATGATCGAGCTTCCACGAGCACAAGAGAAGGGAATATCGTTCAAAGACCAAAAAACTAAACTTAAATTTCAAAGTCATCCAATCAAATGACGAAGAATGAGACAAGAAAAGAGGCCAGAAACCATCGGGTGAAATTTCACCCGATGAGAAATGACTGGGCGAAGTTTTGCCCGACGGTAACTTGCCTCCTCGAAGATCTTCAGAAAAGCTTCTCCACCGGGCAAAATGACCGGGCGAAACTTTCACCCACCGGGTGAAGTTTCGCCCGACGGTAAAAGAGTCCAAAATTGCAAAACTGAGAAAAGTTCACCGGGTGAAACCACCGGGTAAAGTTTCACACGACGGTATTGGTCCTTGTATGATAGGGTGAAGTTCCACGTCATGAAGACTTAAAGGGTGATTGTCTCACTAATGGAGCAAAAAGTGGATTTGGGCTTAAGTTTAAGAGGTCCATTAAGCCTTTACTATATATATGTATACCCTAGTTAGTTGCACATTATGCCTCCATTAGTAGATCATTCTAGTAGTAATCCATTAGTAGTTCATTATCTCTCTCTCTTTAGATCATCTTCATATTAGCTTAGATAGTAAACTTAGTAGAGTTCTTCATAGTTTTCATCAATTTCCTTTCTCTAGATTTACATCCAAGCTTTGTAGAAGATTTATTCAAGTTTTTATTGAAGAATTTTGGAGATTATTGAAGGATTAGTGACAAATCCTTTGTACTCTTCATCAAGCTTCATCTTTTATTTATGCAATCTTTCTCTTTATTGTTGATCTTCATAGTTGGTACATTTATTTCCTCTCCTTATCTCTAGTTAGATTTAATCGTGTTCCTTCAATATTGTTCATTTTATTGTTCTTCTATTATTGTTTTATTTTGATCATCTTTATTTGTTGTTCTTAGATCGTTTTATGGTTTATTTGGTTGATTGCTATTTCACTTATTGTCTTGTTGTTTTCATTGATCTTGCTTTTTTATTGTCTTTAGATCGCTCTCTAGTTTATCTCGGTAGATCGTAATTTCCTTTTTTTGTTAACTTCTCTAGGTTTAGTTATTATGCATGTTGTAGTCGTTTTCTCCTTTGTTAATGTTTTGTTATTTTCCATCATGAGTAGTAAGTAGATTTCTTGTTGGGGGGTTTAGGGATGAAGATCTTGGGTTATTTGAATTGAGGAGTTTTGGTTGGTTGGTTGCTTGTTGGTTTATCTTGCTTATGGTTGTGTCATTGTTGTTTTAGTCCGGCCAACTAGACCAACCTTGACTCATTTCTATCAATATGGGGAAACTCGGGGTAGAAATTACCTTAACTTGAGACTTACCCTTTTTCACCGCGAAAGCTGATTTTATGTGAATTGGGTGAAGAAATTAAACCAAAAGGTGGCATTCTCCCTTTACCAATGTTGTGACCGACCCGATTCCATGATTCCTAGACCCCAATTTCTGATTCCCGACTTCCCCCTAACACCTTTTCCTAGATTGATCATCCCTTGTCATCTGCTGTTATTTAATTTTCATCTTTTACCGCATCTCTAGCATAGACTCGACCCTTAAACCCCCACTAGATCCCAAACACGTTGCTCTTTACTCAATGTCATTTCGTTCCCTATGAACCGACCTCGACTTACCACGAATACTCTAGTAGTTTTTATGTTATTGCGAGTCTATAAATATTGTTTGATCCTCCATCCTTTGCTAAACGACCGATCTGATTTGGAGCGCGATCAAAACCACACGAAATCGTTAGTGATCAGAGGGCTCATTTCTGGGTAGATACCCAGATACTCCTAGACAAATACAAAATCAAACGACATAGGTTGTCACCTTACAGGCCTCAAACCAACGGGGCCGTCGAAGCAGCAAACAAAACTATCGTCACCATCCTTAAGAAGATGATAGACAACTATCGAGACTGGCCCAATAAAATACCATTCGCTTTGTGGGGATACCAAACATCCTATCGAATGCCCATAAGGGCTACTCCGTACTACCTAACCTACTGTTCGGAAATCGTGGAACTAGTAGAGTTAGAGGTCTCATCTTTAAGGATACTAGCCGAAAGTGGCATTCCCGAAGAGGAATGGAACCAAAACTGTTATGACGATTAGTCCTCCTAGACGAATGCAGGATACACGTGCTATCAAATGTGCAAGCATACCAACAACGATTACAACGTGCATTCAACAAGCGAGTCAAGTCTCGAAACATACATGAAGGAGATTTGGTGGTTAAATCCGCTAGAGCTCCGCTCCCCGTGGACCCTAGAGGGAAATTTAAACCAACTGGGCAAGACCATACATCGTCAAGAAAATCCTCGCCAGAGTTGCCGTCATAATCGTCGATTTGGACAGACAAGAGTTCTCAACATTGACTAACATGGATCAACTCAAACGGTACTACCCTTAGATTACCGCCCTAGAAAAAACACCCTAAAATACTAAATCGATAATTGGCATGATGAGTCTAAAGCATGAAAATCACTTGCACTATCCAAACTACGATCATGGTTTGATACCGTTTCACAGCGGATACGTGGGCAACCCCTTTCGGGGTGAAACCACAACAAAAAAACCGACTACGGTCGAATCGTGCAAAGTTGGGATCCTCATACATCCCGACAAGCAAAGTTATCAAAATGACGAAGCACACTAAAAAAAGCAAAAAGAAAACAAAAAGAATGGCGAGCCGAGGACGGAGTGAAAACCCAAAAATGCGCTCTGGGCAAAATGAAGAATCGAGTTGCGAGCAGCCAAGAAAAAAAAGCAAAAGAAAAAAAAATAGAAAAAAAAAAGGCAAAATGGCGAGCCGAGGACGGAGTGAAAACCCGAAAGGGCGCTCCGGGCAAAATAAAGAATCGAGTTGCGAGCCGCCAGAAAAACAAAAAAGAGAAGAGCAAAAGAAAAGAAAATGGTGAGCCGAGGACGGAGTGAAAACCCGAAAGGGCGCTCCGAGCAAAATGAAGAATCGAGTTGCGAACCACCACAAAAACAAAAAACTGAACACTACAAAAACTAGTACTAGTACACCACATAATAGCGCATAATATTACATAATACTAACCAGTTGTGCCCTATTCATCCATCTTTTCTTTTCCTTTGCCCTTCGGGTGTGCCTTCTTTGGCCTCTCATCTCGAGGCTCTTGAATGCAAACAAGCACCTTCTTAGCCAATCGTGGGCCCATCTAATCCCACACATATTCCATGTCTGCGTCTTTAATATGAGTCTCGTCTGTCTTGACCCGCTTCGACGAATTGACGGTGCGCGTACCAGTTCCACTGTCTTCGGTCGGACGGTTGACTATGTTGGCCCGGAAGATATCCTTATTCTTAAGCTCCAATGATTCTGCCCTCCTTAGGTTTCCCCGTTCCTCTGGATCCTTGCAAATCCACCACTAGTTATAAGAGGAGGACACCCATCGAGTGTGCGTGCCTCGAACGGTAAAAATTTTCCGTTATCTCCAATGCAGCTCAAAATCCCTTAGCACGTCCCCAGCCCAAAGATAGGAATCAATAGCAATAGTATTGACTTTAGGGATAGTCTCCACCATGCCCATCTGGCGCATCACCATGTCCTAATGAATATAAACGCACGAGTTCAAAGACAAAATTCGCATAGGATGGGATGACGATGACATCGGAAGACCGATATATCTCTTGATATGCCACCATGGAACGATCCATCTGATAATAATCTTCTTGTCAGCCCGCAGACAAGCATCACATTCCTCCTCAGTGCCTTTGAATTCCAGCACGCGAACCAAAGAGTGCATAGTAAACCTTCGATAGGTGTAACCTTTGATGGCGGGTGGAGGTTCGACAAGCTGAAGTCTCTCTTGCAGCCACACCTACAACAAAGCAAGCAAAACAAAGTAGCAAAGTCAAACGCCGGAAGGCCCGCGCCCGAAACCCTCAGGCCCAAACGATTTCAAAACTCGGGTGATTCCCCGACAAGCTAAAACACGCCACACGATGCAAAGGCATACCAGTAATAATCGACTAGGGCCACGGAATGGAGAAAGATGAACCCGTGCACGAATGTCTAGTCCCATGATTATCTCGCCAAGCATGAGCCAAGACAGTGACCTCCAATACTCCATATCCATGATAACGTCAATAACACGAGGGTTACCCCATCCGGCATGGGCCGAAGCATCCTCAAACAAATATTGACACAATATAGCAATACTGTAGGCACGTCTGTGCACTAAAGGTGAAAACCCATGGGCATCTCTCTACGAAAACACTATAACAAGATACTCCAAATTAATGCCACCTTCGCCAAAGAAGGCCTCGGCTTCCTCCGTTAGTGGAATATCGATGAAACCGCTCCACGTATACTTTGTCAAGAACAGGAACGGAAGGGCGAAGCGAATCCCATCCACTGATAGCATCTATCTTCTCGGGCAACGGACAATTGTCACCCCGCGCCAACGCAAATACATGATGGTCAAGATTCCAGAAACGTGAACACACGCTTAATAAACTGTCTTGCACCTTGGTTTTCTTTAGCGACATGATAGACGATAAACCTACGCTCAATAATTCTTCATGCTCACCTTTTTTGAAAGAATTCATCCACTTGGTCAAAAGCTCACCAAAGGTCGACATGACTTAATAATTCAGAAGCAAAGTATTAAGTACTACTTGGATGTCAAGTATGTCTAAGAAAGACCCCAAGAACCTCTATTTATAGTTACAATAACGACAGAATAAGGAAAGCTCTGTTCAACGAAATTTGGAAAATTTCCACAATCATGCGCACAACCGCACTGGCTCTTGCGCTTGAGAATCAGGGCACAAGAACCTTCGCGCCTCAACTCTCCGGCATACATCAAAATCGAGTGATTAGATTCTAAATCGTTTCTTTCCTATTTCAAAACATGCAGCAACTATGCACAACCAAGGATCGCCATGCCAACAAGCGAAAACAGCGTTTAGCTACGCTGACACCGGACTTAGATGTATTTTTTCATTCGGGAATAAGCTACCCCACCCTGAGGTGTCTTAGCCTCGCGCAAAGCGTGTAAAAAGTGGTCCAACTTTTTTTCTGCATTTTAGCACATTTCGAGTCAAAATTGACATCCTAATGTAAAAATGATCCGACTCTTGCTTGATTTCAAATCATTTTAACACATTTCGAGTCAAAACCGACACTCCAAGCAAGGTCAGCAAGTCTTTTACGCATCTCGAGTCAAAACACGTTTCAAGAACAAATGTTTTAATCAACGTCCTACTCGATCTAATTCCCATCTGAAAAATTTACAAATTTCAAACATCCTAAACATGTTTTCACACTCTCGGTCAATCATAACTCATTTAAAACACCCTAAATCATGGCGCAACACTAAACAAATTAAACTCTGAAGTGCTTAAGTGATTAGGCGTTATATAATCTAATGTTGCAGAAGTTTTAAATAAAAAGCGAATAAGTTAAGCATAACATCATGGACAAAAGCAAAGTTCAAGTCATATATACAAGCGAATCCAAGAATTCAAACTGGAGGCTCTGAGGCCACCGATACAGTAAGTACAAAATTAAAGTCAGAGGAGAGGTCAAAATCTAGATCCTTGGCCTGGAAAGGAGTCGACTCCGCCACACCGCCTAGTGAAGTATCCAGGCCAGTCAGCAAATCGCAATGCTCGGCACCCCTTCGGTCACCTCGACCTCCTCATGAATGCATGCAACTTCCGACTCAGCTCTACCCTCGCCACGCCTCGAGGATTCTCCTTGGAACTGGGCCAGCTGCTCCCTCGACCTCTCGTTCTTGCGATCCCGAGAATGAACAGCCTACAGCAAATCAAGCTCAACCCTCTCGAGCTCGGCAACCCGCGCTCCCAGCTGGACACCATGTCCGGGATATCCTATAAGACAATACAAAGCCTCAAACACCAAACACTTCAACAAGCAACAACTAACCATTCACAAAACAAAGCAGAAGCAACATACCGATCTAGACTCTGCATCGCGTGCCGAGGCGGGAGCCCTTCCCAACGCCTAGGCCCGGAAATGGTTCGCGGCTTGCCACAACGTCTGATGGGTAGCCGAGGATACCTGAACCACAGAACAAAACAAGTTAGCCAAAAGTACCTAAAACCACAAAAGCAAAGTTCAAAAAGAACCACCACGCTTACCCGGTATACTCGGTCGCGCCACTCCATCCCGACGTCCAACTCCTCCACAGAACAAGGAGGAAGAGGCTATGTGTACGCCACGCCCGCCGCATCAATCCTAAACGTTCTCAGGGGAAAGTTTAGGGTCTGAACTCGGACTTTTTAATTGCTAATCAAAATTTTAGGACCAACGCAAAGAGAATACTGGAAATTCGAAGGATCAGGAAAGAATACTACCCTGCATGGACCTATGGCCCATCGAAGGGCTAACGTTTAATCTGGGAGCAACGTATGCTTAAGGGTACCCGTCTCGCAAGCCCGCCTCTTGGCTTGGTACCACCCATCATCATTCGTTTCATCTCCCGCATCATCTCCAGCTGAAAACAAGGCAAAACAAATCATTTCAGGTCAAGTCAAACAGCCTAAAACAGGTCAAAACAAATCCAAAATTTGCACTCGAGCTAGCAAAATTCCAAAAAGCACCCTGTACACATTTTCCATCACGGTCACAATAAAAGCAATTTCGTGAAAATCGCGCATCGTTACGGCCTCATTCGGTCCGTCG
This sequence comes from Agrostemma githago, assembly GCA_958450325.1. Lineage (NCBI taxonomy): Eukaryota > Viridiplantae > Streptophyta > Magnoliopsida > Caryophyllales > Caryophyllaceae > Agrostemma > Agrostemma githago. The sequence goes on along the minus strand of OY288245.1, from coordinate 51,758,857 downwards.
TAAGACTCACGGTCTCACACAAAATAACCAACACTACAAGAAAATGGTCCATGGGCGACTGACTGGCTTGCGTCTGGAACAGGGGACGCCAAATTAGCGACCACGTACTACACCGAGCGACCGTTTTCGGTCGCTAAATTTAGCGACCGACGCATACTTGAATAGAGGAACAGACCACGGAAGTAGCCTGCCAGGGGACCGACAGCGGTCGCAAATTGGAGTGCCGGGCGACCGTTATCGGTCGCATATTTTGCCCCAAAAAATCACCTTCATCAAACCCCCCTCCCCATTGTCGAGCTACTACTCTTAAAAAAAACCCCTCTCACTACTCTCTACCCAAAACCGACGCAGCCCCTTCCCAAATTCCTATCAATTTCCTCTATATTCTCCATTGTTAAGGTTTGTTTTTCTTTTTTATTAAGTTCAATTTCTTAATTTTATGCTTTGTTATTGTTAATTTTGATTAGGTTAAATCAATTTGATTTTTTGGTGAATTAGGTTGAATCATTTACTTGAACTTTTTAAATTATTGAGTTTGATTTCATTTTTAATGCTTTTAGGTTGCTAATTAAGTTACCAAGTTAGTTTGCCCAAAATTGATTAAGTAGATTGTTAGTTAGCCTTAGATTAGGGTTTAGTGATTGGTATTATGATGAATTTTGTATTTTGGAAGAATATTAGGTTTAGGATAATCACACTACGTGTGTTTCAAATTTAGCATTACTATAATTCAATTGAATTATAAACACAGCCCCTTCATCTTTCCTAAATGAAGTGCCCATTATCAGCTCAAGTTTCAATTTTGAAATTGAAGCAGAGTATTTGAAACTCCGAATGACAGTATTTTGAATGAGGAAAAGTGAATGGGGGGAATGTTATTATTAAGCTGAAATTTCAAACAAGGGAAATCTCGTGAGGAAAAGGGGAGAAATGTGGGGCTAAAAAGCTAAAGTTTGAGTCTTTAATGATTTTTAATGGTAGTTTTTCCTCCAAAAAATGTTACTAGAATTTTTTGATTTGGAGGAACAGAGGAAACTCACAAAATTCTGATCCCATACAATATGCTCACTATGGTGTAGTTCCAACGTCTCTCTTCATTCCCTCACTCACTTTGCCACTTTTTATTCACTTTGCCACTTTTTATGCTGTGTTTATAAATGTAGCAATAATTCATACCTTTCTATAAATTTAGTAATAATTCATTACTATAATCACACTATGAGTATGACAAAAGATTATCTATAGTAATCACACTAGTCTTTATGTAACAAATTTAGCATTAATTATGAATCCAAATACCCAAAATCAGGAAAGCATTTAGTTACACAAAAACGGGCCGACCTGGTACAAAGATGAGCAGTACGTACGTACGTACAGTTGATCGTTGCTAATGTTCACATATTGAGTATATAAAATGATTTAAGAGCAAGAAGCTTGACATGCACTTAAATTATGTATCACATGCATTATCATGAATCCGAGAGCATATGATGCATGTTCATAAAATCATCAATTAATTAAATCAATATATTCCTCTCTCCGTCTCGTGCATTTGTGACGGGCTAAAGTCGTATGCCTCAAATTACAATTTATAATCACTTAAATCTAAATACTAAAACGTAGTAAAGTAGAAATAAGGGTCGAACCCAACGGAATCAGATTAATCTAATTATGCTAACTAAAGTGTAGATGAAATCGACCTCTAACGTAATTAAAGACCGTAGTAACCAAAGGGGGGGTTTTGGATGATTTTCTAACAACTAAAATTGATAAAGATTAAAACTGTAAGTAAAACGAATGATGAGAAAGAACTTAGACACAAGCACAAATCCACACTCAATAGCGATTGATCATCGTAAGACGGTTCCAATTAATAACCTTGACTACTCTATCGTGAACATGAAATTCCAATTCTCTTAAGAATAGTTAACTAAAACGAATCCCGTTCTTAATTAACCCTAACCGTAAAACAACCTAAACAATCCAGTTCTAGGTTCAATTAGACGGAAGCAATATAGATCTGAGAATTCAATAGAGAATAAATAGCACGTACAATCCAGTCGTGCCTTAGATATTTATGTGAATTGCTTCTAAGTACTAATATCAACGTATCCCGTTCAATATTAATTCCTAGTTGTTACTAATGTAAAGTTAATCAGTAAATCCTACTCAATTAACGATACTAACGATAGAACGATGCAATCAAATACTAGTTGCGCACCTAGCAATCAAGAACAATCATTCATAAATTTAATAACAAAGCAATTCACAATAATCAAGGTTAATAATCAAAACATTCAAACTCACAAACGTTTCTCGAGTGTTTCAAGGGCTTGAATCTAAGTAGAGAAATTAGTTACACATACTTGCGATGGAAAATTAGGGTTCTTCAAAGTTCTCCCTTTTCTTCCTTGATGGATTGTGAAACTAGATGTGAATGATATGATATCAATCTCTAAACTAAACTAAACTTAACCTAATAAAAGTTTACTAATAATAAAATAATAATAAAAATATCCTAAGGTAATAATAAAGTTTCCTAATTAAAATCCAAGTCTTAAAACGTAGCAAAATAAAACAAAATAAGCCGGAATGCGTAGTCCATCACAGACCGCCGTGCGACTCGCCCCTCTCTCGCGCGACTCGCCTGGTGGCGCGACTCGCCTGGTCGCTGGGCAACTCGCATGGCGAGCTGTTACTGCTTCGTTCCATTCTTCGATTCTTATCGTTCCGGGTCTTCAAGCGGGCTTCCTTTTCCTTCGTTCTTAGCCCAATTCAACGGTCCAGTGGTTAACATCTTCAAATTAGTCTGTATTACATTCATACCAAACTGACACAAATGCAATACAAGACAACCGATTTAGTTCACAAAATACCCCAAAACCGTCGTAATAAATACGACTAAATACGGCCCATCAAATATCCCCACGCTTGAACCTTTGCTCGTCCTCGAGTAAAGCTCAAGGAACACAATAAACACAACCGTCACCGGTCCAAAATGCGTGAGAATAACATTACACACCGGCCCTCACTCGTCTTCCACCAAACTCCCTCATTCTGAGACTATGCACAAGTTAATCCACCATTTGAATGAAACTCAACTCCAATGTTCAAGTGGATCAACACACCTAATACCAAACTACTATCATCGACTCAAATTATCAAAACAAGGGACATTAGCAAATAAGGATAAGCTAATGTCGATATCTAACGCCCCTTATTTCTCCAATCCTAGAAAGGATCGCATGTGCTACAAATGTCACCGGTGGTACAAAACATATACCACAATATTCCACAACCCACACATGCAATCAATCCTAAACGCCTCTAATAGTTCAATATACCAAACAAAATATCATCAATCGCATAGAATTTAGTGCTACGACTACACCGCACCGCGATTCTTCTCACCTTAGCCAACTAATCCTACCCTTCCGACCTTCTATGTCACCCTTCTTATGACGCCAACACCAAAAACGGAGAAAGTAGTAGTGATTTTTTTCCTAATTCTCTCATTTTGCCTAGAGCGTCCGCCCTTGCGGATTTTCACTCTAGCTTTCATTTTTTTCCTCACACTACTCTCGTGGCACGCAACTCGATTTTTCTTTTTACCCGGAGCGCCCTTTCGGGTTTTCACTCCGTCCTCGGCCACATTCCCCATTCTTGCCTAGGCGCCCTTTCCGGGTTTTCACCTAGCCGGGTTTATTCATTTCTTTTTTTTTTGTTTTTTTTTCATTTTTTTCTCTTTTTTTTTCGTTTTTCGTTTTTTTTTTTTTTTGTTTTTTTTTTAAAAAAAAAAAACGTAAAACAAGCTAACTACTATATACAACGAGATAATTCCCCTCCCCACGCTTGAATAACACATCGTCCTCGAATGTGTGAACTAAGGACAAATAAAACAAATGGGGAGAGAAATACCTCGGGCTCAAGAGTGAGAAGAGGAGCCGACGTCACGTGACTTAGCCTCACGTGCCGCCCTCCTAGATGATCTTGCTTGCTCACGGGCTGCAAGCTCTTCATAAAACTCGGGAGATGGTTCCGAGTAGTCATTAGGGTGCAACTTCAACTGCAACCGATTCACACACCGACCGAACTCAGCGGCCAACCTACTGTTATCAACCGATTCTTCGACTCGATCTTCTATTGATTCGCGCCAATCTCTCCAACGATCGAAATCAGACGTACCCTCGGGCTCCTCCACAACCGGGGCACTAGACTCGGTAGTCGGCTTAGGAAATTGCTCATCATGTTCAATGTAAAAATCAGCCGCAGTAGGCCCCAATGGTAACGGTTTCCCATCCGGACGAGGCAAAATCAAGAAATGCTAGTGGGACGTGCCAAGCGTCCAGATTAGGTGGTGTTTAGCAATCGGTCGCGAAATCATAGAACAACTCTCCATAAACTTAATGCTAATAGTAGTGTCACCTACGACAGGAGAATCCGGCATCTGGGGTAGTCCAAAATATCGAGCTAGAAGAGTAATCATACCTCCCATCGGAATATTCCCCGAGACCGCCTTTTGGTGCTTCTCACAAAGAGTCAAGAATATATCGACCCAATCCGGGGTTCCTAAACATTCGGGCATCATGGCCCACAAATACATCAAATCCGCCCTAGGTAGATGTGTCGGTTCACCTTTACAAAGAAATGTGGAGTTCAAAAGTCGGTGAACATAACGAAGGGCGGGGTGACGAATATCAACATTCTTAGCTCCTACGTTACCATATGCATGACCGGCAATTTTCAACCAAAACGCATCCATCATTCGAGAAGTAGGGGTCAAAAACTCCGCTCCCCCTCTCGGTGCTATACCCAACGCCTCCCTAAATTCCGTGAAATCTACATTTCGTTCCGCATCTCCGAGATGAAAAGTAATGTGAGGGGGGTCGTCATCACGATGGACTTCTAAGGTGGACAAGAATTCAAGTGTGTAGCGCTTATACGTGTCCGCGTGCTTATCATAAAAGTTCGCTAGCCCAATACGAGTCAATAACGTATACACCTCATCAATTATCCCAAGCAACCTCAATGCCAAATTATCGACAAACTTAGTCGACATAACAACTCGATCAAATAGTTGGCGCCATACCGCTTTCTGTTTCGCACTCAAATTCTTACACCCCATATAATCCACCGCGGTCGTCTTTTGCTTTTTCGGGGCCATAACTCAAGTAACAAGCAAAGTTGAACCTTCTCTAGACACAGACTTGAAATCTACTAACTAGACGGACCGTGACTGACTGACTAGACAAAGAATGGAGCCGGACTATGACTCGAATCAGCAACCCACAACATACAACACAGACAAACCCAACACCCACAATTTGACAAATTGACAAACTTGAATCAACAACTCACAAAACAATTTACAAAAGCAATATGAAAGGAGGGAGTTGGGTGACTTACTAACAACACACAAGGAGGGATGTACCCACTCAATACCGACGAAACCCGACTCACGCGCTCGAACCGACAGCAGATCGGGCTGCGGACCCACACGCGAGTCGCTTGATGCCCACGCGACTCGCCTGATCCCCACTCGACGCGCTCCTGCTCACCGGACTGACGACGACTCACGGCGACCAATAACCGACAACACTGACGACGCACAAATCGACGCAGAAACCGACAGGTTTGAATTTAAATTTGAAGTGAGGAGGAAGGATTGGTGGTAATGGTGAAGGATTTGAATTTGATTTAGGGAAGAAGGAGATTGAAATTGATTTGGGGGAAAAGTATTTGAAATTGAAATTGATTTAGGGTTTTAGAATTTAGGGGAAAATTAGAATTAAGAATAAGGAAAGATGAGGGGGAGAGAAAGAGTCCGGTAACTTGTTTCAAATTTCTGAATTTTCGATTTTTTTTTTTTTAATAATAATAATAAAATAATACCTGTGAGAGGAGAGCCACGCGAGTCGCATAGGGTCCGCGCGACTCGCACGGCTGCCTGGAAATCCGCCCTCTTTTTCTTCAATTTTCGCTCAGATTTCGAGGGATCTCCATGCTAGTCACCCAAGACCCATGCTAGTCGCCCAACCTCCTGGAAAATCGACGCTTTTCACCTAATAAAACAACAAAAATGAGTAATAAAAACTAAGTTTAAGAAAAACAACGATTAAGGAAAAAAAAACGAAATTAATAATATGACCTATGACCCGTAAAATAAAATTTTACAATAAAAGTCTACAAAACGGGTTGCCTCCCGGAAGCGCTTTTGTTTAACGTCGTTCGCTCGACTGAGACGGAGGTTAGGTAGAAATCATTATGTCCGGGAGCTTGTTTCTCCCGACACCCGATCCGTCACTCCTTTCACTAGTCGGCTTAAGCCTTATGCCGACTACATCTTTCACTTTTCCATTTTGAAATTGCAAGCCCGTTGGACGCTTGCTTGAGCTCTTCCGAACCATCCATTGATCGAACCATGACCTCGTTTTACCTTTATTTAACTCCGCGTCCTTACGCGACTCCCAAAGAATGACACAATTGGGTCCCTTAGAAGGAGGTTCCTGCACATGATTACGAAACAAAAATTCCTTGCTAGAAGGGGTAGACGAAATCGGTTTAGGAACCGATTTCACCACTTCTTCTTGTGAGTTAGGAGATAAATGATCAAAAATATCAACACGACACAAGGTATTGTCTTTCGGGGAGTGGGAACTAGGCTTATTTATGTCGAATTTAACGACTCTACCCTCAAATTGCATGCTAAGTGAGCCATTAGGGACATCGATTTTTGTTCCCGCGGTCTTTAGGAACAGTCGTCCTAGAATGATAGGAGTTGCACTATAGTCATGTTCCATGTCTAACACATAAAATCGGCCGGAAAGACCAACTTATCCACTTTAACTAGAACATTCTCTACAACTCCCTTAGGATAGACACTCGATCGATCCGCTAGTTGCACTACTTTCCCGGTTTCTCTCATAGGACCAAGTCTAAGAGATTCGTAGATAGAAAGAGGGATGACATTAATAGAAGCTCCCAAATCTAACATAGACTTGTCAAACAAAGTATCTCCTATGGTGCAAGGTATAGTGAACATGCCCGGGCCACATTTAGGGGGTAATTTCTTTTGAAAAATAGCGGACACATACTCACTACCCTTCCTTTTCTTAGCTCCCTTCAACTTGTTATTCCTTTTAATAGTACATAATTCTTTCAAGAATTTAGCATATTTAGGAATACTCTTTAAAAGATTAAGACGGGGAATGTTTACCTCACACTTTTCAAATACCTCGTAGATATCCTTGTCATGCTCATAACGACGGGTCCTCTTGAGTGCCTCGGGAAAAGGAACATCCGGTTCCGCCACCGGTGTGGTAGGAGTAATTAACTCCTTCTCTTGCACATTCGGAGTTTCCTCACCTTCCTCGATCACTAGCTCCTCTTCTTGAACCATAGCTTCTTTGGCCTTCCTCTTCGGCTTGTCGGCCTCCACCAATTGTCTCCCATTCCTTAAAGATATGGCACTCACGTTTTCCTTCGTAAGAATGGTTTGACTAGGTAGTTTCCCCGAATCTCGAGCCTCCAACCTACCAATAGCGGTCGCCATTTGGCCCATTTGAACTTCCAAATTCTGAATGCTAGCTTTGTTCTCCGTTTGATGTTGAAGAACCGTAGCTTGAAGATTGGACATTTGGGTGGTTACCGTAGCTTGACTAGCAACCAAAGCGCGGATCATGTCCTCGGTGGACATTTGTCCATTAGGTGGAGGTTTAGTAGGAACCGTATTTGCTACTTGTTGCTTAGCAAATAACTGTTGATTCGATTGACCAAATTGATTACCTTGATTAATTTCTTGGTCGCCTTCCCGATTCCTCCACCTCATGTTCGGGTGATGTCTCCATCCGGGATTGAAAGTGTTAGAGTATGGATCCCATTTTTTGTTTTGCCCGGTTTCGCACACTCCGTTCACCTCCTCTTGACCTTCATACATTTGAGGACAATGCTCACTCGGATGTCCCTCGTTCGAACAAATACCACACACCATAGCTTGATTTGTTTTCCCCGACATCATATTTTGGACAAGGTTTGTCAAGCTATCAACTTTATGTTCGAGACTCGAGGATGATGAATTACCTACGGCATGCACTCCTCGTTTATATTTTCGAGAAAAATCCCGAGAACTTTCAGCTAGCTCCTGGATCACCTCTATAGCGGCATCTGGACTCTTGTTCACAATCGATCCCCCACATGCCGCATTCACAGTGCGAGCATCCTCCACACAAAGACCTCCACAAAAATACATCACAAGGTCTTGAGGATTATAGCCATGATATGGGCATGTAGCACACAGCTTCTTAAAACGTTCCCAATACTCATACATCGTCTCACCGTCTCGTTGCTCCGCATTACTAATCTGCTTCTTCAACTGGGAGGCTCGAGATGCCGGAAAGTACTTCTCAAGGAACGCCTTCTTCATCTTCACCCATGTATCAATACTTGCCGGGGGCAAGTTATACAACCAATCCCTAGCAGAATCCTTCAATGAGAAGGGAAAGGCCCTTAGCTTCAGCTGCTCATCAGTGACAGATGCCGGTTTCATACTTAAGCATACAATGTGAAAATTCGACAAGTCCTTGTTAGGGTCCTCATCGCTTAAGCCATGGAATGTGGGTAGTTGATGGATCAAACCCGACTTCAATTCGAAAGTGGCATTCGCACCCAATGGTGGGTACGTAATGCACAAAGGTTGTTGTGCGAGATCGGGTGCCGTCAGCTGCTTAATCATGTTGGCCATGGTATACGACTCGTCTTCGGATTCGGAAGAAACTTCGTTCACCTCTGGAATAACAAGAATATCGTTATTAAACTCTAGATCCTCGAATTCCTGTGTTCCGATGACTATTGCTCCCTCTCCAATTCTCCGTGACCTGTGAAGAGTGCGTTCAATCTCTGAGTCGAAAGGCTCGAGGTTCAGGTTAGAAGAACGAGTATTATACATAAACTACACAAAATAAAATAAAATAAAATAAAAATTAGCTATAATAAATAAAATAAAAATAAAAAATACACTAGAAAACACAAAAATAATTAATACCGATTTCCCGGCAACGGCGCCAAAATTTGACGGGCTAAAGTCGTATGCCTCAAATTACAATTTATAATCACTTAAATCTAAATACTAAAACGTAGTAAAGTAGAAATAAGGGTCGAACCCAAGGGAATCAGATTAATCTAATTATGCTAACTAAAGTGTAGATGAAATCGACCTCTAACGTAATTAAAGACCGTAGTAACCAAAGGGGGGGGTTTTGGATGATTTTCTAACAACTAAAATTGATAAAGATTAAAACTGTAAGTAAATCGAATGATGAGAAAGAACTTAGACACAAGCACAAATCCACACTCAATAGCGATTGATCATCGTAAGACGGTTCCAATTAATAACCTTGACTACTCTATCGTGAACATGAAATTCCAATTCTCTTAAGAATAGTTAACTAAAACGAATCCCGTTCTTAATTAACCCTAACCGTAAAACAACCTAAACAATCCAGTTCTAGGTTCAATTAGACGGAAGCAATATAGATCTGAGAATTCAATAGAGAATAAATAGCACGTACAATCCAGTCGTGCCTTAGATATTTATGTGAATTGCTTCTAAGTACTAATATCAACGTATCCCGTTCAATATTAATTCCTAGTTGTTACTAATGTAAAGTTAATCAGTAAATCCTACTCAATTAACGATACTAACGATAGAACGATGCAATCAAATACTAGTTGCGCACCTAGCAATCAAGAACAATCATTCATAAATTTAATAACAAAGCAATTCACAATAATCAAGGTTAATAATCAAAACATTCAAACTCACAAACGTTTCTCGAGTGTTTCAAGGGCTTGAATCTAAGTAGAGAAATTAGTTACACATACTTGCGATGGAAAATTAGGGTTCTTCAAAGTTCTCCCTTTTCTTCCTTGATGGATTGTGAAACTAGATGTGAATAATATGATATCAATCTCTAAACTAAACTAAACTTAACCTAATAAAAGTTTACTAATAATAAAATAATAATAAAAATATCCTAAGGTAATAATAAAGTTTCCTAATTAAAATCCAAGTCTTAAAACGTAGCAAAATAAAACAAAATAAGCCGGAATGCGTAGTCCATCACAGGCCGCCGTGCGACTCGCCCCTCTCTCGCGCGACTCGCCTGGTGGCGCGACTCGCCTGGTCGCTGGGCGACTTGCATGGCGAGCTGTTACTGCTTCGTTCCATTCTTCGATTCTTATCGTTCCGGGTCTTCAAGCGGGCTTCCTTTTCCTTCGTTCTTAGCCCAATTCAACGGTCCAGTGGTTAACATCTTCAAATTAGCCTGTATTACATTCATACCAAACTGACACAAATGCAATACAAAAATACCCCAAAACCGTCGTAATAAATACGACTAAATACGGCCCATCAATTTGTTTGTTTTTCATTAAAATATTAATCCCAATGAATAGAATACAAAAGACAAACAAATGAACGAGACGGAAGGGTAAGACATAAAAAGAGATAAAGCATGAATAACAAAGTACCTTAAAATAGGGGTATTAATGGGGTATTAAGGAAGAGGAAGAGATGGGTATGTAGATGTAGAGGAGGAGACAAGAGAGATGGAGTTGGAAAAATGTTTGATAGTCGGGTTCTAGTCTTTTTCTGTTTCTTATCTATAGTAATCACACTATGAGTATGACAATTTTTTTGGGTTTATAATTAGAAAAATGAAAGTATATATATATATATATATATATATATATATATATATATATATATATATATATATATATATATATATATATATATATATATATATATATATATATATATATATAAATTATAAATTGAACCGATGTTATTAGGTTTAGTTGATTATAAAATTTGAATTCTAAATTGACATTATTAAGTTAGATTGGTAGTAGTATGAGTTTAAGTTTGGTAATTGGATGTTTTGTAAATATATTAGGTTTATAATTAGGAAAATGAAAGCATATATATAAATTATAAATTGAGCCGATTCTATTAGGTTTAGTTGATTATAAAATTTGAATTCTAAATTGACATTATTAAGTTAGATTGGTAGTAGTATGAGTTTAAGTTTTGTAATTGGATGTTTTGTAAATATATTAGGTTTATAAATAGGAAAATGAAAGTATATATATAAATTACAATTTGAGTCGATGTTATTAGGTTGAGTTGATTATAAAATTTGAATTCTAAATTAACAATAGTAAGTTAGATTGGTAGTTAGTATGAGGTTAAGTTTGGTAATTGGATGTTTTGTAAATATATTAGGTTTATAATTAGCATAATGAAAGTATATATATAAATTATAAATTGAGCCGATGTTATCAGGTTAAGTTGACTAGAAATTACGAATTCTAATATAATCGTTCGTTGTATAATTTATTCTTAGATAAAAAATGAAGAGAATTGACCGAAAATGGACGTATGAGGGAAGACATGATAAGAAAAGATGTCCCTCTGTTGAGTTTTTAAAGGGTGTTTAGGTTTTTTGGATTTTGCTAAAAACTCACATGACTATGCGTCGAAAGGTGAAGTTAGGTGTCCTTGTACTAAATGCAAGAATCTTAGATTTGTTGATCTCATTGTGGTTAAGGAGCACGTGATCTCAAACGATTTCTCGGCAAACTATTATCGTTGGATTTGTCATTGTGAGACATCTTCAGATGAGGAACCAGAGACTCAACAAAATGTTGGGGGGTTGAGGGGAATGATAGTAGATGTTGTTGAGTCAAATGTGTTTAACAACGAGAGCATGTATATGAACAATGAAGAGGAACACCCACAAGAGTCAAACCCCCAAGAGCCAAACCCGCAAGCAAGAGCGTTTTTTGACATGTTAAATGCTTTAGAAAAACTAATGGAGGGTGCGAGGTGACGTTGTTAGAAGTCGCATCTATGATAGTGACCCTTAAATGTGAATTTAACCTACCATTTCAGTGTATAGACGGTTTTGCTGCCTTGCTTGAGAAGGTTATCCCAAAGGATAACATCATGACCCGAACGTTCTACACAACCAAAAAAAGTAGTAAAGGGTCTTCAACTGCCGCATCAGAAAATTGATGCTTGTCCCGATGGATGCATGCTTTTTTGGAAGGATGATGCTGATCTTGAGAAATGTAAGAAGTGTAATAAGGGTAGATATAAAACCGTTGAGGGCGATATTGTGTTGAGAGGTAGAAAAGGGAAGACTGGTGGGAGGGGTAAGAAACCGATACCGCTTAGTCAACTAACTTACGGTTCGAGGTCGCCCAGGGGTACCAGAAAGGGGGTGTTTACGGTTTAGGTAATGCACACAGTTTGTTCTTCACACCTCCTACACCACGTGCGGGCACCGCGTCTCAGGCTGTTTATGAACCGTCCGCTCTAGCACAACTCAGGGCGCAGTACGAGGCTGACCAAGAGGCGGCGAGACAAAGAGAAGAGGCGGCGAGGCAAAGAGAGGAGGCCGCGATACGAAGACAAGAGGCGGCGAGAGAAAGGGAGCGTGAAATGAATGAGAGGCTAATGCAGACGGACGAGGCACTTAGGAAAGTGCACGCAGATATGGAGCGATTCAACTCACGCTTGGACAACTGCAAACAAGGTGATTAGGAAAACTTGAAGTTGTTGGTAATTGGGAACTTGAACATGTTGGTATGTAATGAGTAACTTGAACCTTAGGAAAACTTTTAAGTTGTTGGTAATTGGTAACTTGAACATGTTGGTGATGGGTAACTTGAACCTGTGGTCGTTTTTAGATTGTCGGTTCTTCAGAACAATCGTAGATGATTTGTAAACGGAGATGTGGTTAGCTTTTGCTATGACTATGTTATTTTCAGTGACGCTTGTGGAAGTAATCGAAAGATGATTTGGTACATCATGTTGTGGTTGGTTGTATGGTTCTTTTTAGCAAAAATTGGCTAGTATAGAAACGAAATGGCACGGACTGAATCCCACAGAATTGGCGACCTATTGTGGTCGCTAATTGCCCCACATTGGCGACTGCTTTCGGTCGCCGTTCGCTTCCATGAGGCTGATACTGACTGAATCACAACACACAATTGGCGACCGGGAGTGGTCTCATAAAGCACAAATGCCATTTTGGCTACTGCTGTCGATTGCCTTTTTCTTTCATGCGACTGATAGTGGTCGCCAATTTGGTCGCTAAATTGGCGACTGCTGGTCGCTATATTTGGCTACCAATAGTGGTCGCTAAAATTCGGTCGCAAAATTTGGCGACCGATTATGGTCGCCCGGATCCTAAAATTGCGACCAACGTGGGCGACCGATTTTGGCGACCACAGTCGGTCTCCAACATGAACATAGCGACCGAAAACGGTCTCAAACGTCGGACGCCAGAAGCCAGCATTATTCTACTTTGCAAAGTGCGTTCTGGGTCAAGAAAATCGACATACAAGCTACCCACAACTCCCTAAGCAAGAAATTGACAAGTTTACGGGAATTAAATATGGGGACGATTGGGAAATCGACCCTAAACCCTAGCAAATTCGGATTTTGGCCATGGAAAGCCATTAAAGGACCTTCAAACTCCTAACTCAAGCTAATAAATTACTTCTACACGTGCTATACTACCCTAATTCGTAAATGGGATAAAAAACAAGCATCAAAATCAAGTAAAATCGAAACCGTCAAATCAATTTCTAGGGTTATGTAATTTCAACCTAAATCAAACACAAATCAAACATAAATTCGACATGGGTGAGTAAGAAACACTTACTTGGGGTCGACATTGTTCGAAAGTGGTGAAGAATCAAGCTCAAAAGCAACGAAAATGGCGAAATGACGAGTTGGGTTGAAAGGGGCGTCGCGATTGTGTTTTGAGCGAATAAACCAAACGCCCTCAATTTCGCGTTTTTATTTCAAGTCTGTGAAACAAAAGCTAAACCGCATCAGGCCTCGCGCCTCAGAATCAAGCCGCAGGGACCCCCGTGCCTGAGAATCAAGGTGCAAGGGGGCTCGCGCCTATCTTGCTAGCCAAAGGCGTATCCTAACGCGTTCAGCGAGTTCCCTAGAATCCGACGACACGTATTTCAAATTTCACAAGCAAAAATGACATCATAGTCATTCTCCAAATCTCTAGTGGACCCCCATACATGGCAAATCTCCGCGCAACACAAACAGTCAAGCAAAACAAAAATCCCCAACGGTACCCATCAACTCAAGCGAAGCTACTCCTATACCAAATAAGAACATCTACACCCTAGCAAAAACACGAGAAACAAATCCATTTCCCCGGCAAATAGAAGTTCACACAACCAAGCTGTATCCCCAGTCGAGAGGCCATAAACTTAATATCCAAACCCATCATCAACACAAAAACAAGCGAAAACGAATCGCAAAACAAAGAAGCACTACAAATACAATTACACACTCGTCGAGAGTAAGCGCTCGTCAAGAGTTTATGCAATGATCCAAGGAAGGATAGAGACACAAATATAATTCAGCAATGCGACCACTCATAAGGGATTAATACATGCAAATTCAGCAATCCAGCCACCCGCAAGGGATTCATACTCAGCATTGTAGCCATCCGCGAGGGATTAATCCATATTCAAAGACCATGAATAGACGAGATCTGGAAAATACACTTATGCAAAGACCAGGAATAGAAATAATCTATTACAAAGAATACAATAATGCAAAGGCCAGGGATAGACATGATCTATTTCAAAGAATACAATTATGCAAAGACCAGGAATAAACAGGATATGTTCCAAAGAATAAAATTATGCAAAGGTAAGGAATAGACAGGATCTATTCCAAAGAATACAATTATGCAAAGTCTAGGAACAGACAGGATTTGTTCCAAAGAATACAATTATGAGAAGGCCAGGGGCAAACCCGAGCATGAGGACTATTCCGAAGATCAAGATACAAAAGAACCACAACAACTCTTCAAGTCAAACCAAAAGTAAGCAAATCCAGATAAAAATGCAACAACAATCGCAAGAGAAGAGGTCATCCAAATTTGGTATATTAGACCCGCCAACCCAGCTTGCACAGTTTAATTAGTTTTCACAACCATGGTCGGTCAATAACATTGTGAGACCCTATTCAATAACAAATCACGTAAAATAGAATGTGTTTTTTTAAGGAAAAAAAACATCGTTGACATACGATGTACTCCCTCTGGTTTATTTAGTGCTTTATTAGTCTACTTCATTAAAATACTTTTCTCATATATTGATGAAATGAGATAATAAATAAAAAAAACCCCGGAAGGAGTAGTATTTTTTTTTGATGAATTACAAAGATAAACAAGCAAATACATTAGTCTAAATAATAATTGTTCATCTTCTTTTAAATAAAGACGTCCACGCATTTTGAGAAGCAAAATCATCGATCATATTTTTATAGTCCATTTGCTCCAAAATATTATTCTCAATTGCTATCTAAGCAAAACCATTCAACCTCGCTTGTGACATTGTAGACGTAGGAATTCAACAATTTGAGTTTGGAAATGTTCAATAAAAAAAATTGTTCACAAAAATCAACCATTAATTATTTAATTTAAAAATTAAAATTATAGAATTACAAAAAAAAAAATGGAAAAACAGTGAAAAAATAAAACTTACGTTAACTTGCAGTTGCCGACAACTGTGAAGATTGATTTGAGTACTTGTTGATTAGAGAAACAGAAATAACGTATATTATTTTTTGAGGGGAAATAATATTTTATGGAATTAATTAAAGCTAAAACTTTTCAATTTTCAATCCATCAATATTAATATTAATATATATAATTAAAAGAGACTTTTTTCGAGCGAGGTAGTCCAACTTTTTTAAAACACTAAAAGTTTATATAGTATCCATATTAAAAGTGAATAGATAAATAATACTCTCATTTGTTTTAGTATTCGATAATAAATAATAAAACTCCTATGAATTTTAGTATCAGAATAAACCATCCTAAGTCCTAACTCACCTAAGACTCAAATAATTTATCATTATATAAACCGTCAATTATCACCTCAGAAGAAAATAAAAATTGAATAGACACCGCGTGGAGTGCGTATTCAGTTCGGTTTGACAAATATTTAATACTAATTTTTATTTATTATTTATTCACCCTCTAAAAGACACGGAGTATAAGAAACTATAAAATTTATAATCAAAATTTGGAACATTTAAATAATTATTAATAAAATAATAATTATAATCCTAATATAATATAAGTAGATATATTTTATTATGATAAAGTTATCCTAATAAAAATATATTTAAATTTTTTTATAAAATAAGTGGTGAGAAATTACAATTTTATGTTAAAACATTACATTTCGTTTAACAAAAAAACATTGTTCCTATGAGCTTTCTCTGTTCCAATCAATTCCATATGTTTGCTTTATACACGTTACCAATGCACGCTTTCTTTTGTTCATATCTTTAGTTACATATTTCGATAAAAATTTTATATTCATAATACATTCGAGTAGACAATTTAAACAAGATCTCACATGATTATATTTTATGTTATATATTAAAATTTATATCAAAGATTATTCTCACTTATGAATAGAGTCCAAAAAGCAAACGTATGAAATTGATTTGAACAGAGTGACAGAGAGTATATTTTAAGAGTTTTTATTTCATTTAATATTGGATTATTTTATTTATATTCATTACTTATCATGGTTATAAAGAAATAATCATGAATAGGAAATTTTTTAAAAGATTTTACATTTATAAAATATCTTTTAATCATATTTATCGTTTAAAGTACTAAAATAAAAACTTTATGCAAATATTATTTCACATTTCATATATAAATATTAATATTGCAATCATATAAATACTTTTTTATGGGCAAGTCGGATCGGGCCGCGACCCTAAATTACCAGGTTCATGACAGTCGAGTCGCGGTTCAAGATTTATAGGAGTTGACCTGCGAAAAAACAGGTTGGATGGGTCAGGTTTACGAGTCAAGTTTTGCCGAATATAACTGTGTAAGACGGAGTAGTATTCAACTCGAGAGCACAACTTTAGTGTCCTAATATATAAGCAAGCAATATACCAAGAGTGCTAGATAATTTAAGTTCAAATTAGAAACAAAATCATATTAAAATAAGATAATTAATATATAAAAATTAATTGCGTTGAATCAATCAATAAGTCCATCAATTGTCAATATAATTAAAGACCTTTTGAGAGCGACATGGTAGTTTCCAACAACTTTAGGATTCTTAAATTGTTTATCATATTCAATTGTTTAAAAAGTTTGAACGCTACTAATTTGATTAAACTATTTTAACTAATTCAAAATTGTAATGAAGTTAAAAACACTTAAATAGAACAATAAATTAAATAATTAAAAATAAAATATTTATAATTGAACTTTTTTTCGAGTGACACGAGTCTCCGACTTTTTTAAACTACATAGTTTATTTAAATAACTTTATACATGTCGGATTAGAATACGGGTCGGTTCAATTATGGATCGGGTTATACAGGTCACGAGATGAGTTATGGTTAAAATACATATGAAACATAGTTTCGAACGCCAAATTTTTTAACGCTTTTCAAGTCAAAAATAAAATAAAACTTGATATTAACTCTTTAATTATAATAATGTTTATATTTCAAAGAATTTTTAAAATTGTTTTCATAATTATTATTATTTCATTATTAAGAGATAAAAAAAAGTTGTATTAGATTGAATATTAGTTTTTATTTGTAATTTGAAATATCGAGTCACTGATCAAGATTTATAGGACTTAACCTATGAAACGGGTTGGACGGGTAGAGTTTACAAGTTAGGTCAAGTTTTGTCAGGTTGCATATTAACGTCAGTACTTAACACGAAAACACAATTTTAGTCTCCTTATATACAATTGTACAAAGGAGTAATGTAATAAAAGCAATCCGGATCCCCTATCCCATTTTTGCGTCTCACCCGTGTGTCACACCATACACGGGATGACACATCACTAAGTTATAATATTTGTTGCGTATTTTATTTAAGCAATAGGAAAGGTGTCATCCCTTGTATGGTGTGACACACAGAGTGGGACACAAAAATGTGACTGGAGATCTGTACTGTAATAAAAGTGCTAGATAATGTATGTTAATATAAGACACAAAATTATACTATGTACTCCGTATTCAAATAAAAGATAATAATTAATAATTAATTATATATAATAACTAATAAGTTTAAATTAGAATTTTAACAAAATCTAGGCATAAGAATAGATTGATTTGAATTGGGCTTTTAGACTAAAGCTTTATAATATCTTCTTTCTAACGGATTGAATAGGTCGGGTCATGCGATGACCCTAAATTAACGGGTCATTTAGGATTCGGGTAAAAAAAATTGGGTTCATGACCATAAAAACAAAAGGTCAGGTGGGTCGAGTTGCGGGTTAGGTCGAATTTAGAGCGATATGATGGCATACATACAAATATATTCGATGTGGAAAGTTAAATGGTTAGTGAGTAAAAGACATAGATAAACTCAAGGTTCGCAGATGACATATTGATACTGCTTACAGACAGAGGATCTGGTATTTTGATGAACATCATTTGTTTCACCGAAGTAACTAATGTATGTAGGCACAAGACATGTTAGACGGGTTGGATCAAATACGGGTTACGTATCGGATTATGATTAGAATACGGGACATAGATAGTTTCAAACGCCTAATTATTGTTGCACCCGCGCATCGCACGAATTCTAGTAATCAATTAATTAATGGTAAATATGGGAAAGAATGGAAGAATATGAAAGATTGTTTATTTTTTTCCATAATTGTTAGAGTGATTGAATATCTCTGCCTCTCTGCCTTCCTAACTTAGGTACACTGTTTTGTTTGTATAATATTTTTTTTCCTTAAAGCATGTATTTTTGGGCCCTTCTCTTCTTAGGCCCATGTTCCATGAACTGAATGGAACTACCTATGAGCCGGCCCTGTCAACAACGACTTAGACCTCCATTTCAGGGCACCTTGCAAACGGAATATGGGTTGGAAAAACCGGCTAATGGCTCTTAAAAACGTGCCAGGCGGGTCGGGTCGAGTTGTGACATGTCTAATAACAATGTATACTCCGTATTTGATTATATTTATCTATACTACTCTGTATGTGTCATTTCATATTGCTATTTATGTTTGTTTAATGAATTTAATAGCTTTGGTCTACGTTATATAAAAACTAAATATTCTCTAATAATAATATATCTGTATGATTGTCTATAACGTACCGAGTTTTTAAGAGCACCGTAGACCAAATCTCACTCTTGCTTTTACATCGTCATAAAAAATATTCCTCTGGTCATAAATTATTGCCTTATTTCACGAATATATGTGAAGAGTATTTTAATGAAATGAGAATAATTTGTAACCGGAGGTAATATTTATTTTCTTTTGAATCATTGTTCACATCAAAAGAATTTTTATATACTAGTACTCCCTCCTATCTTCCATCTTTTTTTTTTTTGCATAAAATTGAAGAAAATAAAAAACGAAATTACTTTTTCATAATTGTATGTTACTCAATCATCCCTAAAATATCATAAATTTTCCAATATTACCTTTTTCTTTTTTTCATTATTTTCCTCATAAACTAAACCCTGAATTTTTTCATCAAAATTAATTTTCATCAATTGTAAAACCGATTCCATCAATTATTTGCGAATTAAATATGGATCATAATTTTGAGATCGATATTTTATCGTAAATTAGTTTTAATTCATTAATTAGGGAATTCGATTTAGGGTTAATTTGGTACGAATAACATTTAATTTAAGGGTTTAGGGTTTAGAGCTTGTACGTTTTTTTAAAATTTGAATTGTATTATTATTTGAATCGTGTTTTCTAATTTGAATAGCATCGAATTGTATTATTATTATTATTATTATTATTATTATTTTAATTAATTATAGTTAATTTTAATTTTAATCTTAAAAAAATAATACTCCCTCCGATTTTTAAAAATAAGGGTGTAGAAATGTGTGGCTCAAAAGAGAAGAAAGATAAGAGAGAAATGTAAGAGTAATTCTGGACCACATGTTAATGGCCCAAAATAGAAATAGGGAAGAAAAAGTATTTCAACTCAATAAAGAAACATGGAAGAACAATAAAAATCGGAGGGAGTACTAACATTAATCATCTTTTAGGAAAACTGAAAAACAATTGAGATAGCCGGAGTGGTGGTCGGCGCGGTGGGTCGGAGTGGTCGTTGGCGTGGTGGGGTGACGGAGAGAGATGAAATTTGGGAGTTTTTTTCTCTCTCTCAAAGAGCTATCTAAAAAATAAAATGAGAAGAGGAAATGAGAGGGATAAATGTGTATTTTCTAAGTATATATAATTCAGTAACATGTTGTGATTATAAAAAAGTATCACCCATAAAAATTTGATTAAAGTAAAAAAAAAGTGGGTATAAAGTAGAAGTATGGTGGGATTTGTAAGTGAAGGAAATAATAAAAAATTGAAGAAAGAGTAAATCTTCTTTATATTTATATAAAAGAAGACACCAAGCATAGTGATGTGGCACAACCACAAAGCTCAATTTGGAAATAAGTCCATTTTTTTAGTGTTTTAAAATAGTTAAGTAGAATAGGTTATAGAATGAAAATGAGATTGTTTAGGGAGAAGTAATCTCCACCTTCATTTAGTGCTATGTATCGAAAACAACAAATGCATTGAAGAATGAATTAATCAACATATGGAGTAGTGGAGCAATAACTATTGCACTGGAAAACGGACATGGAGCTTTGGTATCTTCATCTCTTTTCCCCATGTTTCCAATTTATTCATTACCTTCACAATTGATGGTGGTTATATATATGGAGTATTTGCTTTCAGTTTGCCCACACCTCAATTATCTTCAAAGCATCACGTATACAATTCCCAATAGCTATCTTCCATTCATCTGTTTCCGAAAGCTTCTCATCTATTTTCAATAATGTCGAATGCAAGAGAAACTCAAAGTATTTAAAATGCAAAATCTATTTAAATGCATGAAGTATTTAGAGTCAATAATGTAAATGCATCTATTTACAATGGTCAGTGCTCTGCATATTTACAACCCGTCGCTGAAGTGCATGCTTTCACTTATCTTCTCCTCAAAAAAATCTCTTTTGATTGTGCTTCCGTCCTCCAAAATACTGAAATGGACTCTTCAACAATAGTGACCATTAGCAATGAATCAACCCGAATGTTCCAAAAGGCAAAGAAGAAGAAGACAAAGAGGGAGCCAAAACAAATAAGATTAGTGGTACATGACACCTTTTTTCCCACTTGGTTCCAAACAAATTCGTTTTTTAAATGCCCTCTGTCAATATACGGAGTAACAGACTATCAATTAAGAGGTTAGATAGGATTGCTAGACAACAAGTTTATACGGTTGATTAATTTAGTTACTTAGTGACGAGTTTATGTATATTTATTTTGGAGGACTTACTTGATGATTACATATGAGGTTATTGCTGCAGCCGTTTGTCAAATAACAAGGCCTACTTTCGGACCTCTACGTCCTCATGAACTTCCAGGAAAGGAAATTCAGTCTATGATGATCCGGGAAAGCAAATTTGTCACACTACAATCCCTAAATAAACTAAAACTTGAATTCCAACAATCAAACTCCACCAAAAGCAGATAAAAAAAAAAGACCGGAAAATCAAGAAATCTAAACTTCCCTCAACCTAAAAACACAAGGCAAATCAGAGTTGGAAATTAAAATTCCACAATAATGTTAAAAAAATGAAATCAATCAATCAATAATCAGTTGAAAAGGGAGGAGAAGGTACTCTTTCGAATAATTAACCGGCTTGAATGAATTTGACCTAGGGAGGATGGATTTGAGGTTGAAATAGTGGGAAAATGAAAATAATCCGTAGAAGATTGAAAATGAAAATCAATCAATAATCAGATATTATGAAAATCAATCAATGATATTAAACGGGTTAGTATATTTTTTAATATACATTGATATTTTATTTCTATAGGAAGTACTAATATATATGAAGAACTTTGACTCGATTTATTTACTTTTTTTTTCTCATTATTATAATCATGTGATAAAAATATGATTTTAATGATATATATATGTAAATATTATTTCTTAAAATTTTGAAAAATAAAAAAAAATACTTCTTAGTGTTTTTGAGAAACTTTAGTGTATAATAGCAATATTTTTTTAATTTATCTATTTTCGGGCATGTAACGGGTTCGGGCGGGTTTTGACCCAATATATTCGGGTTATTATCGGGTCGGATCATTTTTGAATTTCGGTCATTTTCGGTCACTTATTGGTCCAATTAATCATATCCACAAATTATAACATCAATTGTTTAAAATATAGAGTATTTCGTATCACCAAGCATATATATATCATCAAATATATCAACCAACCTATGCATTTGTAACACGTTTGACAAAAGTTAATAAACCGTTACAAAATGTCGTGCTTCGGGTTAAAAATCGTTAAAAAATGACGGACTTGGGGTTAAAAACCATTAAAAAATGTCCGGCTCCGGGTTAAAAACCATAAAAAATGACGGGCTTGTGGATTGTGGTTTGACTTTTTGATGAAAAAAAAAAAACGCTTCAACCCCGTGAATTTTCACGGGTATTACACTTTATTTCCAACTTTCTATTATTTTCAAAAAATGTTCACAAACCCGTGACGTGTCACGGGTATTACACTAGTAAATGATTAAAGTACAACAAAAAAATGGAAATAGAGAAGATGAGTAAACTAAGTCCAAAAAAGAAAGAGGAAAGATCATGGGTAATACGGAGTAGGAGGGAGTACGTATCATACGGTATCAAAATACATTGATTAATCAATATTTATGCTTAACCCGTGATTTCTCACGGGTATTACACTAGTAGTTGCTTTATTAAATTCACAAATTCTTATTTGTAACGAAATCATCCGTCGTAAATTTCTAACAGGTCAATATTATACTAAGGACACAAAAATAAAGTGAAATGGTGTAATAGGTTCACTAAACTTAAAATAAGAAAAAAATAGTGATATTTTTTGTAAATAGAGAAAGAATATGAGAATTATAAGGTAAAATCTTTTGTCAAAAGGGAATATAAAAAATTAAGGGACGTGCTATTTTATACACGGATTTTACTACGTTGTACACGCAAATTCCGTCTTTGCCCTTCTCATTTCCCCTTACCCATCCCATTTGAGAGAAAAAAAAACCAAAAAAAAAACCACCCCAACCCGGTAACCCCTTACCTTAATCCTCAGCCCAACCCCTGCACCACCCTACTTGCCACCCTACACGGCTACACCACCCTCATCCTCAGATCAGGCCAACTCCCTTAAACTCCTCGCCAATCGACCGCTTCCCTCCCCAGCAACCTGTCAGCCTTCCATCGTCCCGTCGGTGTACCCTCGACGACGGCCGTCCATTTTTCCATGTACATATTATTATCCTCTTATTGTCTAGTTAATGTAACATTGAGGTCATCTTTTTTCTAATTCAATTTGATTGTCCCGGTTCAACTTAATCAGATTGTCATGTTTCGGATTCAATGTTTTCAATGACGATCGCTTTTAATCCGCACAATTCGACACAATGGTTGTTTCTAACGACAAGGTTTCAGTTCAATCAGATTGTTTCTAATTTATTGTTGTATCTAATTCAATGTTTAATAGTCAAATTGTTTTTAGTTCAATGCTTTTGGCTGATTTTGAGTGTTTGGTTGTTGATTATCGATCTTGATCGAAATATAGTAATTACTAAACCTTAATTAACGAGATAATCAACGATATAATTAAACTATTAATGAGAAATTAACGAGATAGTGAATGAAATCCGAATTACATTGCTCCATGTCGAATTGCTTTTGATAATTGTGAAGAGATTCATCAATTTGTCTAGGTTTAATGGAAGAGAAAAATTAGAGAGGTTTTTTTTTTTTTTTTTGAAGAGAAGGGCAAACACGGAAAAATAAATGACAAAATGCGTACAACATAGTAAAACTCGTGTATGCTTTAGCAATTCCGAAAATTAATAGGATTATTCATTTATAGCAAGAATAAAGAATTGAATGGATGAGTGAGAATATTTGTTCTTGCATTTGGCTCATTTTATTATGGCGAATATGGCCGCAGGAGAAACTCACTGCTCCCTCCGTCCTTTATGTTTCTTCCTGTTTTCCTTGTTGGGCCGTCCTTTAAGTTTCTTCCTGTTTCTATCTTTCTTTTTTTGTACATTCAATTTTACCCTTTTGTTCTTATTCGACCCACATTTATGCCCTTTTGTACACACCCACTACCAATATTTATCTATAAACAAATTATTTTCAAGGTCTACCATCCATTACTTTACTTCTTTTTATTCAATTCCTTATCCTACTTGCAAAAAGAAAAAGAAATGAAAAGAAACTTAAAGGACGGAGGGAGTATTAAATTAGGGATGCAGACCCTATAATTTCATCACTGGTTAGGAAAATGAGCACATCTGGGTCAACAATGTCGAAGGACAGTGAAGAAAACCAGAATGGGAATGTGAGGCCAAGGTTCTTTGACAAGAAGGCCAAGAATACATGTTGGTCAAAAGCTGATGTCGTCCCTGGCCGTGACCCTGACCGTTGGAGAAAGGATGTTGCTGGTAACATCGTGTGCAAGCGCTTCTGCAATTGTTCTGGTTGCCTTTGCTTTGAGTATGATCATGTTCTCCCCTTTTCCAAAGGTTTCTTCTTTCTTTACTTATTTTTTTTTTCTGGGTATATGATTGATGTTATTTTTGTTGGGAATGTTTGTTTTTCTGATGGTAATTTTACAATTATGTGATCACTGGAATTTTCTGATGGAACATAGGTGGGATATGAGCCTGCACCCTAATTTAAGAACCATGTGGCTATGAATTATAGCGGTTCAGCTATTTACTATTTAGGTGCATCGACAACTTGTGTGGTATTAGTTGCATCCGTGCTTGATTATGTCAAATTGTATCGGGAAAGTGTAGGTGATAGAAGTATTGCCCTTTCACTTTCTGTGTGATATTTTCTGGATGAATTGATCCATGAACTCTACAAGTCTTCCTGAAATTGATGAAAGTATGGGAGTTGGAGAGGGCAAAGAGGAGAGAACGAGGCCCGCTGAGGCTGAGGCCTCGTGAGAGGTGTTTGCAATGTCTTTGTTCATCATTTGAACTTCTTTTGAGTGAATGGGGTAGGGAGCTACTTCGTATGTGGGTGTAGTTTGACTTTTTTTGTGCGTATCCTTAAGCCATTGGAGGGTTCAGTTTTGGTTTCATAGTATGTGGCACACATATAGATAATTTAGAGCTTCTCTGTACTCTCTAGTAGCAAGGGTTGTAAAGCTGCAGGTTTATCTGTGAAAATCTCTTTTCAGTGTTCGTTAGCTTTGAGCTCCTTTCGGTGCTAATCTGTTGCGGAGCCAACAATATTGGATGGAAAGAAAGAGTCTGATTTACCCTAGGTTTGAAATTGGCTGTGCCTTTATGCTTTCTATGCCCAAGAGTTGCATTTCGTATATATGAATTCAATGTCAGTTGGGACTGATTTGTTTTAATCAACTTGCGACCCCTCTTACCCGGGCACTAATATGACGCCAAGTCTTCAGTTCTATTTGGTTGATCACATATTCCATCGAAAATATAGAAAATCATTAAAGAAAACTGCTATATTTTGATGATAGAAGTGAAGCATTGGGTATACGTATACTTATAAAAAGATTAAAGACTCTCGATCGACTTGCTGCTTTGATGTCCCGACTCATGGGATTTGCCTTACCAGCTTCATACTATCCTGCTACTCAAGAAGTACTGCACTTTACTTTCACACCATCTATAAATGCCCTGTAAAAAGGATTAGCATGCCTTTTTTTTTTTTCCTTTCTTTCGAGGTGCAATGAGAGAGGGTGAGGGGTCCTTTTCTACCAATTTGGGGACTACACTACGCGTTCTTATGCAAGATAGTTATGTAGCTTCCAAAAGAACCATGTTGAAAGCAAAGGAGCTTTGCTCAGAAGTGAACTTCTCTAAGTGAATCCTTGTTCTTTCAGAATGTGAGCCTGTTCAGTTAGCTACTGTTCTTTTTCTATTTTCTATATGCAAAACTGCTAATGCAGACACCTAATAATGTCAAAATGTCAAAGTATGCCTGAGCACTGCAAGTTGGCTTTGTAGGAGGTGAATCAACGGCTAATAATTGTCAAATCCTTCAAACTAGGGTCAACCGTTACAAATCTGACAAAGAGATGGACCCCAAACTATTGAGAGGCTATTCTTGTGATTTGAAGTTCTCAGGTATTTTTTATCTGTTTTTCTTTCTACATATTTTTATTTTATCAGTTTGGATTGAGCTTTCAAGTTGAAGTTTGTGTTTGATACTATGTTTATCCTTGATTCCATGGAAAACATTGGTTCAAGCTATTGTTTTATGCCATACGTTTTTACTAGTCCAAGGTACCCTTGTTTTGTGATGAGACTTAGTGCTAAAACTTCTTGCTTGTCGAAGTACAAGTATCATTGGTTTAATCCATGCATTTTATCTAAACTTTCAACACTTCAAAAGTAGTTTGTGGTTTACTTAGGATCCGTTTGGATATAGGGAAATAGAGGGAAAGGGAGGGATGCATTTTCTTTCGTTTGGATATAATTTAGGGAGGAAGGGAAATGGAGGGTAGAAGTTTCTTCATTTTAGACCAAAATGAAATCTTGCCATTTGGAGGGAAAATGATACCCCTCAATATCACATTGGTCCTCCCCTTTCATTTTGGCACTAGAACTAAGAAAAGTCAATTACACTAGTTTCATTTCCTTGTTTTTTTAAATTTTTTTTTCTGTTACACGTGATAAAAAGCGGATAAAAAACTTACGTTTTTTGTTTTTGTTTTTTTTTTTGCCGGTAAGGGTGAGTGGAGTTTTAATATAAGACATTTTTTTTACTTATATTCTGCCATTTTTAGTTCAGATGCATTCAGTTCATCAGATAAGACACATTCAATTCAGTTTTTTTATGCCTTGTTTTTTTCCCGTCACGGATAAATCGGGTTAGGATAAGAAAGCGAATAAGAAAAATTACGTTGCTTTGTTTTTTTTTTTTTATCAATTTTTAAGTCAGAAAATATATTGCGTACTTGCTATATTTAAACGACTCAAAAAATAATAATCGTAATTACAGGAATCGTAGGTTCCAAAAATTATTAAGCAAGTCAAACATTTTTTTACGCAACTACTCATTACTCAAGTAAACAACATGATGAAGTTGTCATTATATATTTTGTTTATTCAACATTCTTCTTCCTAATACGAGTAATAGACACGTATCATCCCTCTCCTGCTTCCCTTTCCTTCCAATTTTTATTATCCAAACAACCTCCCCTCATTTTCCTTTCTCTCCCCTCCCTTTCCTACCCTCCCTCCCCCTTCCCCTCTCTTTCCTTCCTATTTTCTTATCCAAACTGACACTTAAGCTTGTATACATAATGACTGAAGTAAATACTTTTAATCCTCTATCGGGCTCACAAAATATTCAAGATCTGTTTAACAGTGTGCGACAAACTTTGTTATTGCACTTTGAATGCGAAACCAGCTGGATTTCATGTTGTGGTCTTGTTCATTGACCTTCTACTTAAGTAATACTCCCTCCGATTGCCTATTTTCTTCATTGTTTTCTTATTGGGCCGAGTTTGATTTTCTCCCCTCTTTCCATGTGAGAAAAGTTTTTCACCCCTCATCAATTAATATAATATTTCTCTCTCATACTTTTCATCCCATTTTTTCTCATTTAATTAATATAATATTTCTCTTTCTTTTTCATTCCACCTTTCATATTTTATTAATATAATACTCCTTTATTTTCCATCCCATCTTTTACTAATATAATACTCCCTCCTTATTTTCCACCCAAAAAGAAAGGGGAAGAAAATAGGCAATCGGAGGGAGTAGTAGTTGAGTTGTTGCACTGTAGATACAATACAGTGTGGAAAACAACTTGTCTGAGCCTTATTTAAGGTAGAGTTACACCTAAGTAGTTTTATTGAATCTAAGAAAAACTAATATGTGAGAACAAGTTGAGATGTGTGATGTCTTTAAAATAAAATAATATGGGCTTTCTGAGTAATATTTTGTTGATGTCAGGAGTCAGGACTCATGTAGTCATGTTGAGTTCAAGTGATTGAGCCAGTTCCTTTCCCTGCTACCATGACCATATTACCCCATTACATTGCATTACATCTAAGAGAAACTGAAATATGAATCAGTTCCATATGCGATTTGTGTGCTTTTCCCTGCCACCATGATCATATTACTCCATTACGTTTGATTTAAGCTATTCTAGTGACCTGTGAGTATAAAATCATTATTGTGCCTAGTTTTTGTCCAAGTTCTTCTGTAAATCTTGTCACTCGTGTTGCTGATAAGAGGCTTACCTTCTTTTAGACAAGGAACTTGATATAATTGAGATGGCAGTATATGGAGATGTTATACGACCAGGAAACGAGTGCCGTTGTAGGTCTGTTGCTGAAATGTTAGGAACATTTAAGGCCAAAGATCGCACGACTGCTTGCAAGTTGCCGTATACTCAAGATTCATGATGGTTTTCAAATTGCCTGAGATTAACGCTTCCTGTTGGGTTTTATCGAAAGGTTGCGATGAGTTGAATGTGAGCATGAAGATCGACATTGTGGATGAAGTGGCGTTTTAGTTGAGTATTTCATAACTTTATTGAGATCTTTAATTAGCAAGCTCATTATTGATTGATAGGTGTACATCTTGAAAGCTATCATGTGTTTGTTGAAGTTGTGCAACATCATCATAATCTTTTATTTACTAGCGTCATTGCTGGAAAACTACTCCATTACTCCATGGAAACTTTTGAAAGACAGTGTAATGAGTCTTATAGTCAAATTATCTTTACTGATTTTTTAACTTGTGTCTTTACCAGAGATGGCCATGTTTGTAAAGAAAGCCATCTTTACTGATTTTGTAACTTTATTCGATTCTACTTACGAAACAGTCATGTATATATAACATCGAGGTATTGACAAATTATTACCGAATATTTTGTAAAGTTATGACTTAACTTCGCTCCAACATCATCCAATACAAAAAGCTGAACTTAGTATTTTGTAATAGGAATGTGATTTATGTGAAAAAGGCTAGGGAAAGTAAAATAAGTCCATAAATCAATAAAGTACAAATAGTTATGTTTAACATAAAATATTAAAACAACAACATCAGCATTAGAGTCTAGTCCCAACGTAGATTTTTCTAATTTATCATAACATAAAGAGTCTACTAATAAAAATGGTCATAATTTACGATAAATAAATAGAATCTAAAATCAATCTCTGTGGAAAATCTAAAGCAAAATTCATTGAAACTGGTCAGAACGGTCTCAAGGAACAAGTGTTCCTTAAGACAAAACAAAAATAAATAAAAAGATTCTAAATAACAAAGGCTCTAAAAACAAAACCAAAAAAAATGTGGGATTGGTCACAAGGAACAAGTGTTCCATGGGATTAAACGAATATGGTGAGCTGATAAGAGCGACTTATACCATGAGAATTAGGCTCATATTATTGTATTTTTAGTGTCTATTGCCCCGTTTAACCTTAGCTTGCGTTCTTGGCTCAAGTTTTGGTAAATCATGGTATTTTGAGGGTTTCTTTATGTCATTTTACAATAACTACTTGCATTTTGGGACGAGTCCCGGTGACAACGAGGAAGACATGTTGCGTTTTGAAGCTCAAAAGACGTCCCCGAAGCTCGTTGACCAAAAGAAGATGTCGCGATTGAATAAACGAAGGCCGAGATGCATGATAAAAGCCAAAGACACCTATTTACTACTCCCTTTGTTCCATTCAATTGTTTGTCTTTTATATTCATTGTGAGGAGTATTTTAATCAAAGACAAACAAATGAACGAAACGAAGGGAGTACTAAATAAGAAGTTTGAATGCAAAAACAAGGAAAAGCGAAGAGTTCGAGTCGCGGTTTTGGCAT
Organism: Agrostemma githago; assembly: GCA_958450325.1. NCBI lineage: Eukaryota > Viridiplantae > Streptophyta > Magnoliopsida > Caryophyllales > Caryophyllaceae > Agrostemma > Agrostemma githago. Next base: position 51,728,904 of record OY288245.1, on the reverse strand, counting down.
GTGTCATGTTCAAACATGAATATATCATCTAGATATCGGATCGACGCATAAAAAATTGGAGAATAAAGCTTATTCTCTTAGCTTTCCAACGACAGGTCTTATGCTCGATCCACACAGAAAATGCTCGCACTTATTTCCCCTGAATGACGAACTGCCCGCCAACCTCAACCTTACGGGCATACCGATGTTTGAGGGTACTGAAGACCCGGTGCATCACATTCGGGCTTTCAAGGAATTCATGGCGGTTAAGGGAGTAAAATCGACCATGTTCAAGCACCTATTTGCCTCCTCCCTAGAGAAGCATCCGAAAGCCTGGTACTACAGGCTTGATTCCAAGAAATACAAGACTTGGGATGACGTGGCAACGGAGTTTGCTCGGAATTATGCTGACAACACCGAAATCCAGACTACGATGCGCACCCTAGAAGTTATGGCCCAGGAGCCCAAGGAAGGATTTACGAAGTACCTTCAACGTTGGAGGGCCGAAAGTGTGAAGTTGGTCGACAAGCCCAACGAAAAAACCTTAGTGGAGGCCTTCGTCAAGAACCTTCTTCCCTCCTACCGGGTCCATCTCCGGTATGCTATCATTCCCAACTTCGCCACTTTAACGGAGATGGGAACAAGAATCGAAGATGATTTGAGGCTAGAGGGCATTACTAAGGCCTCTGGCAAAGGTTATCAAGGGGCTTCTTCTTCAACTACCAAGCCCACAACTGCAGCTGCAAATCGCAGCATCTTCGAAGAGGTCAATCTATTTGATACCTCGTCCAAGAAGAATACCACACCACGGGTATTCACTGACATAGGTACTACCTATACACATGTCTTACAAAGGCTATCATCAAAGGGCCTTATCCAACCAATAGGCCCAACCCCTGAAGTTCCGGTAGAACGACGCTCCAAGGCCTACAACGTCCAGGCCTATTGCCAGTACCATCGAGGCAATGGGCACGACACTGAAAAATGTTGGAAGCTGAAGCACTTGATCCGGGATCTGATTGAGAGCGGTAAGATCCCATTACCCGGAGGCAAGCCGAGTAATAAGGACAATCCGTTAGATGCCCACGCCATTTTTTCTGGAGAAGTAGTTGACTGCTCACACCTTATTTCTCCATTTATCCCGCAAATAAACGGGATCTGGTGCGATGACGAGGACGATATATACCTCACCAAAGGGGAAGCTGTCCCCATTACGCCCGAGGAAATCAGGAAGGCTAAGTCCAAGGCCTTAGCCAGTAACCACCTTACTCGTCCCTATCAAGCCACTAGCTCTAGGGACATCCCTACCTCGGTAACCGCCGCTGAGCCGAACGGGACGGAAGCCACCCCTGAAGAGCCAACCACTGAAAAGGCTCTCGTGAAGCAACTAAACAAGACTCGAGTTGACCTCTCTATATGGCAGTTCCTAGTTAGCTCACAAGAACATCGAGAGGCACTCACTAAGGCCCTCGATCAAGTCAAGATCAACTCCTCGGCTACTCTTGCTGAAATGGTAGCCACAGTCCTACCCAAATTAAAAGGTAAAGCTAAGAAAGAAGGCCCGCTGATCACCTTCTTGGAAGTCGATCTACCACCATTCGGGGCTACCCACAACCTAGCCCTTTACATTACGGTAATTTGCCGCGGGAAGTATCTTCCGATGACCCTAATCGATGACGGGTCCACAGTCAACGTCCTCCCCTTGAGGACCACCAAAGCCCTCGGCATTACCGAAGCCGACTATATCCCGACTTTGCAGACCATCCAAGCTTTTGATGGAAGCCCAAAGTCTGTAGCTTGGGCCGTGAAACTCACTGTCATTACAGGCCCAGCAGAAAAAGAGATGGAATTTCAGGTGATCGAAGTCACCTCTTCCTTCAACCTGCTCTAAGGAGGCCATGGATCCACGCGATCAAGGCGGTATCCTCCACCTTTCATCGGAAAGTCAAGCTGCCCTTACAAGATGATGTCATCACTTCAGAGGCGACCTCTATAACCGTGGCCAACTGTAATACCACGGACCAATCGAACCTCTGGGGATTCGATTTCGTAGGAATGATCGAAGAAGAGTAACTTTTCCGACCCTACACAACTAGCATCGATAAGATGCTACAAAATTTAGGATATTTACCTGGGGCTACTTCAAGGCCATATCTGCCCGCCGGAAAAATTATCGAAGTCCTAACTGACGGGGGGTCTCGATTCGGCCTAGGGTACACTATGACCCCGGGAAATGTGGATCGGGCCAATATTATCAACTTTGTCACGCCGGTGTTCGGGGCTATCCAGGTTGGTATGTACCAGCCCAATTCTACGCACCCTGGGACCCACTTGGCCCAGGACTGTAACTACATCCCAGATGATGTCTTCGCCCTCGTCCAGTCGGAAGATCCTAACAACGCTGAGCCTGTCCTAGGGCTACTTTTCGGGGAGGAAACTACGGCCCCAACGCCAAAGGAAGACCTGGTCAACCTCATTCTTCGTAGCAATTGGTTTGACCCAACTAAGCTAATCTCGGATGTTGGCTCTGAGACGGGAAACAAGGCATGGAGAAAGACGATCAAGTGGATCGACAGTCAGGGCCGAGTCTACAAGCTGATCAGTGGAGAAGGAGACATGCCTGAGTCTGAGTCTGAGTCCGAGTCGGAGTCTGAGTCAGAGTTTGAGGATGAGTCTAGAGAGTCCGGTGCTAGAGTCACTCCTGTAACCACCCATCTCCCTTTAGTTACTGATACGCGGGCATCGCGACCCGCACGGTCAAACAATATTTATAAACACTGACAAACCTAACTAATGTAGTAATGGTAGGTCGGGATCGATCCAAAGGGCGGTCTTCGTAAAGTCGGTCGAGTAAAAGTCTAAATACGTTTGGGTTCTAAGGGGGGTTTGAGGTAATTAAACTAGACTAAGGTGGTCGGTCTAATAGATAAAAATAAAGTCAATATAGGAAGAGTGTTAGGGGGAGTCGGGGAATCGGAAACGAGATACATAAAACAAAGAATCAAGTGAATGACACACGATTGATAAGGGATGGGTCACCTTTTGGTCTCTACACCCGACCTCACTAAGACTCGCTTTCGCGACGAAGAAGCTAGGTCACTAAGTCGAAATTACCCAAGCCCCGAGTTTCCCCATATTGACGAGGGTGAATACGAGTCAACTAAATTGATCAAGTAAAGTCGACAAGCATACAACAATTCCAAAATAGAAAAACAACCCAAGTGCATTCAATCACAAGAATCCTTAATCCATGTTACCCAAATCCATCCTCCCCTAGCCCCCTAACAAAAATCTACTCACTAATCATGGTAAAACTAACAAGAATAACTAACAAAGGAATTAGGCAAAAATATCCATACTAACAAAAAGAGGGGAAATTAATCTAACACAAGTGAGAGAAAAATAAAACCAAGAACAAGATCTACTAGGAAAAACAATAACAAAGCAAGAAAAACCAAGAAAAACAATAAACTAGGGGAAAAACTAGAGAAGAAACTAATTAGAGAGGAGAGAGAGAAGAAGAAAGTACCAACAATGGAGGAAAAACCAAATGAAGAAGATGAAGATTAATATAAAAAGGATGAAGCTTGAAGAAGAAAATACAATAACTTGTCACTAATCCTTGTAAAAACTCTTCAATCTCCCTAACTAGATCTAAAACTACACTACTAAAACATAAAAAGATGAAGTAATTAATCTAGAGATCTAATGAAGCATAATAATGGAGTGTGTCTTGTGCAACTAACTAGGGTATACATATATATATATATAGTAGTTGCTTAATGGACCCTTAAAACAAAGCCCAATTCTAATCTTTGCCCATGAATGAAACTTTTCCCTTGAATGAAACTTTGCCCCATGAGTGAAACTTTGCCCAATGAGTCTTCATAGAGTGAAGTTTTGCCCTGCGGATTCTCTCCAATATGGCCGAAATACCGTCGGGTGAAGTTTCGCCCGGTCAAAATCTCATAGGGTGAAATTTCGCCCGGTGAACTTTTTGTCCAAAATGGCAATCTGGGGAGGAACACCGTCGGGCGAAGTTTCACCCGGTCAAATCTCATCGGGTGAAACTTCGCCCTGTGACTTCAGAGGGCCATAACTCTCTCGATTGAACTCCGATTGGGGCGTGTGATATGTCAATGGAAATATAAGAAGATAAGCTTTCACCTCCAACTGGAATCGCTTCGATCCGAGGTCTAAAACTCTACATATATTCATTTGAAGTTCGACCTCTCCGGTGAAGATGCCTAATGGACTATAGTTTTTCCTTTTTGCTCAAGGTTTCACCTCTTGGGTTTGGACTTTGGATTTTGAGTTGTGTGCTTTTCTTTTCGGACGGTATTCCCCTCTCTTGTGCTCGTAGAAGCTCGATCATGCTTTCGGCGCCAAATCCTATCAAAATTGATAGAAAAACTACCAAAACACGTAAAACGCACAAGAGGGATGCTAATGCGAGAAATACTCAAAATAAGGCAATAATCGCACTCTAATCTCGCAAAACAAGGGAAAAACGGGTCTAAATGGGAGGAAAAACGGTCTAAATTTAGCATACAACAGTTACTCTTGCTGCTGGTGCTTCGGGGTCTGTCCCGAAAGCCATATCTATCCCGCCACTGACCGATAATCAGATGGCTGCTCTTTTCAAGCTACTTTCAAAGTTTTCAATCAATAATAACAACCGTTCTGCTTACGACTTGTCTTATTTTCAAAATTCTTCCAATTTCAAAAATGTTTTGTGCAATGACATTGAAAAACCCGACGAACATGTACCCCTACCTCTACATCTGATCGAGCAGCTAGAGCAAAGGGAATCCCGGAATCCGGTAATCGAAGAAACCAAGTCCATTAATGTGGGAACAACCTTAGACCTCAGATGCTTAAGATAGGATTATCCTTAGATCCCGGGAGAAACAGCAGTTCACGGACCTCTTCCAAGAATTCAAAGATGTCTTCGCATGGTCGTACAAGGACATGCTGGGGATAGATCGGGAGATAGCCGAGCATCACATACCAATCAAAGACGGGTTCAAACCGGTTAAACAGAAACTCCGCAGAATGAGGCCCGAATGGTCCCTAAAGGTCAATGAAGAAGTCGACAAACAATTCAAGGCCGGCTTCATACAAGTGTCCGAATATCCGGACTGGGTTGCGAACATCGTGCTGGTTCCTAAAAAGGACGGTAAGGTGCGTGTCTGCGTAGATTTTCGGGATCTTAACAAGGCGAGCCCGAAAGACGATTTCCCGTTACTACACATCGACATACCGGTGGATAACACAGCTGATCATGCCCTTCTATCATTTATGGACGGGTATGCCGGGTATAACCAGATAAAAATGGCAGAAGAAGATATGGATAAGACCACTTTCATTACACCTTGGGGTACTTACTGCTATAATGTTATGCCGTTTGGTCTCATTAATGCCGGGGCCACGTATCAATGGACCGCCACAACCTTATTGCACGACATGATGCATAAGAAAGTGAAGGTTTATGTGGACGACATGATCGTCAAATCTAAAAACAGGGACGGTCACATCACCGCTCTGAGAAAGTTCTTTACCCGACTACGCAAATACAACATGAGATTAAACCCTCAAAAGTGTAGTTTCGGGGTAATATCTGGCAAATTACTGGGCCATATTGTTAGCCAACGTGGCATCGAAGTCGACCCAGCTAAAATCAAAGCCATTACCGAGATGCAACCTCCGAAAACCGAAAAAGAGATAAGAGGGTTTCTCGGGAAAGTCCAGTACATCAGCCGGTTTATTTCAAAACTAACCATGGTATGTGAACCCATTTTAAAGAAACTGAAGATAGGAGAACGAATACTGTGGGACGATAAATGTCAAACCACCTTCGATAAAATCAAAGAAATCTTGTCTGCACCGCCAGTTTTGATGCCACCTCAACCCGGTTTGCCTTTGTCGTTATACCTAACAACGACCAAGACAACCATGGGGGCCATGCTAGCTCAGACAGTTAACTCCGAAGAACGAGCTATCTATTACATTAGCAAAAAATTCTTAGAGTACGAATGCAAGCACACCATGCTCGAGAAAACGTGTTTAACTTTGGTCTGGGCCAATAAGAAGCTTCGACATTATATGCTAAGCTATGAGGTGCAAGTGTTATCCAAGATGGATCCAATCAAGTACCTTTTCGAAAAGCCCATTCTCAATGGCAGGATGTCTAGATGGACTCTAATGTTGGCAGAGTTCGACCTAAAGTTCGTGCCTTTAAAAGCCATTAAAGGCCGGGTAGTAGCCGAGTTTCTCGCCGACAGTCCCGTGGCTGAAGAAGGACACACCGACACTTGGTCCTTCCCGGTTGAAGACATTTTCCATACCGATACCGAAACATGGGACTTATACTTTGACGGGGCATCCAATTTCTGAGGATTTGGAGTCAGAATTCTTTTAATTTTGCCAAAAGGGGAACACACTCCCGTATCCATCAAACTGGACTTTGATGTTACCAATAATACCGCTGAGTACGAAGCATGCATCCATGGGCTACAAGCCGCCACCGATTTAGGGGTCACAAACCTCCGAGTACACGGCGATTCATCCCTGGTCATTAATCAAGCACTTCAAAAATGGAAAACTCGGAACGCTAATCTCGTGGCCTACCAGGCACTAGTAAGGGATCTCGAGTAACAATTCCAAAAGGTAGAGTATATATATTTTCCTCGGGAAGAAAATCAGTTTGCAGATGCACTCTCAAAATTAGCATCTTTGTTGAATATTCCCAATCATTTGACCAGAATGCCGATTTGTGTCGAAAGACGGTCCGAGCCGGCATATATCCACGACATTGAGGACATCGAGATACCTAATCCCGAGCCATAGTATCAAGCTGTGCTAACCTACCTGACAAATGGGGAATATCCTCCCGGGGCCGACAGTCGAGCCAAGAAAGCCATACGAAGGCTGGCAACCCAGTTTGTTCGTACCGACGACGGACAACTATACAAAAAGACGACACTGGGAGTTCTTCTCCTATGTGTTGATAAATCTAAAGCCAAAAAGGTTATGCCCGAAGTACACGATGGTGAATGCGGTCCACACATGAATGCCCAGATGTTAGTCCGAAAAATCATGAGGCTCGGATACTACTGGAACAACATGGAAACCGATTGCCAATTATAAATCGACATTGCCATAACTGTTAGATTTTTGCCAATGTACAACATATGCTGTCATCCCTGTTGTATACCATGACGTCTCCTTGGCCATTTTCGACATGGGGTATTGTGGACATGACATAGGTCCACCCCGACGTGGCCACGCGCGGGTTTGGGGAGGCGAATGAATCTCCATATGAGATGGTCAAATTGAAATTTAAATCGAAGTTGGAGTCGCCACCGAATTTTATGGTTATTCGGAACCGTTCGAGCCCACTCTATGTCGTAGTGGGCCGTATACAAAATACGGCCCAGTTCCGATGTCAGAGTTTATTGGGCTCGTCCCTTTGCATATCGATACTGATGCCGACTTGAGCGGTTAATCGTATATTGAATGACTCTCGTTGCCAATGGATTCGGACATCCGGAAACCACGGTTCTGAGTAAGGGGTGAGGGTACGTGTTGGGAAGTTCACTGAGAACACCCAACCCCGCCCGCACATTAGCGGCCTCTACTAGGATATCGAATGATTTTTTAATACGCGCGTTAGTAATACGATGAATGATATGCAAACATTGTTTTCCTAAGCATGCGAGGAATTGAATGGGTTGCTAAGTCGATTTAATGCATGAAGAATTTAACGTCAAAGTTGAATTTAGCATGTGAGATTCGTTTTAGTATAATAAAACAAAAGATGAAAAAGATGTGAATTTGCTACAAAATAAACAAACGAGTTAGTATCGATTTGTAAAAATAATATAGCAAATAAAACAAATATACGAGATCGAAAAAATAAATATTAATCGAAATCTGAAAAGTATTGCTAAAAACGTTGTTTTGTATAAAAAACGAAGTTCGAAAAATAATAAAAAAACGAGAAAGGCGCGTCGTGGCAGCCGGCCGCGCGGCTCGCCCGGGATGCCGGCGAGTCGCGTGTCGGGCTGATTTCGAAAGCGGTTTTTTGAAAATTCGATGCTTTTATTAAATCGCGTACAAATATCGCATAATTTGTACTCGATTTAATATTTTCGATATTCGTTATATTCGATAATTGACTACAAAATCAATATCAAATACTCGGAATAGTTTTTAGAAAAGATATAAATTTTAGAAATCGTTTCGTAGAATAATAAAATAAAATGAACGAAAAAGTTGAAAAAAAAGGACCCAGGTTTCAGGCCCCTGTGCGAGTCGCGACTCGCGTGCGGGTTTGTCCGGTTTTTTATTTTTTTGTTCGAAATTGCTAATTTTGATAAATCGCGTACAAAATATGAATTAATCTGTATTCGATTTTATGTTTTCGATATTCATCGTACCCGATATTCGATTATGAAATCATTATCGAGTATTTGGAATGAATTAAAAAAGTTTTGTAAAAAGAAGTTTGAACGAAAAAAAAAGATGTAACGATTTTTAACATCGTTGAGATTTTAATATAATTCTTTTTGATACAATATTCGATTATAGAGAATCGATAGCATATTTTTAAGAATGTTCGATATATGAAAATAGTTTTTAATAATATCGATATTAGAAAATAAAATAAAAAAGCGATGACCGACCCATAAAAAAATAAGACGGACGAGGAGGAGACGAGAAGAAAAAGAGAAATCGGGTTTTGTTACACCCTCAACCTACATGCTTCTGTTTACTCGGATCGGGGCTCGTCGGGACGTGGCTTGGGCACAAGAGCGTCGAGTAGATGTCGGTGAGTTATGGTGGTTCGGTTTGGTCGTGAAGGGTGTCGGGTATAGGGCCGGATTTCCTTCGGGTTTTGGACGAGATATCGGTTCCTCGGTGCCTAGTTTTTATGCTTGTATGAATGTGTGTGTACGGATGTCGATTTCTATATTTGATGTTATGAGTGTATGAGAATAATTGATGTTGTAGATAATTCATGTGTGTATATCGATGATTGATCTGTGTCTGAAAGTGTTGTATGCAAGGGGCTATTTATAGGGAGTTCCCGACCTTTGCTAGGAGAGTTTGAACTACCGCTTAAGATAGGAAATACAGGAAGTCGGATGGCATGAGGATTCCGTTTGGTTGTCGAGGAAGCAAGGGAACACGGCTGGAAGAGGGCTGCCCGGCCGAGTGTTTGCACTCGGTCAGGTGTTTGAATCGGTTTTCGGATAGGATTCCTACTTGAGATCGAATTCCATCCTTAAACGGATTTGTTTAATATTTTGTGAAGCTGATTTTTCGTAGGATTGGAGTATGAATCAGCCGTGTGAGGTGGCACGGCTGACTCACGTGTCTCAGGAAAATCTTTGACCGGGTTTTGACTCGGTCGCTAAAAGACGGTTTTACCCCTGGTGTCGGAATCGACCCAAATTAGTCTTATTTGACTCGAAACGACCTACTGGGCCTGATTTTGAGGTTGGTTTTGTGAGATATGTACTCTATAATGAGCCCAAGCCAAATGCCAATGATTTTGAGCCCGTTTCTGAGTATTTAAAGCACGTTTGCGTCCGATCATCATCGGGTGTTTGTCGGAAACTGCTATAGACACCTGGCAGTCAAAATGTGGGTGTCTACAGAGCCCCCACTCTGACTGAGGCTTGGACAAGGCGAAAGTCAGAGTAGCTACCAGGTCAATCAATGATTAAAACCTGGCAGACTTCCGGTCGGGTCGTTTAAGGTCCATTAGACCTGCGTAAAGGGCCCGCCGGCCGGAGACTAGAAATGTACCTGAGCTGATGATGATAACTCCGTGGGGAATCGGACTTGTCGTATAAGTCTATGCCGCTGGGGAGTTATGTGAATTGCGCGGTTTTGAATTGTACCTGTATAAGTTACATAAAATTTTGCATGCAACATGTAGGTGAAACAAATATGACTCGCGCTGGGGAATAAAAAATGATTTTTGCTTAGTTTTGAAATCGAAGTCCTGAAAGCAACTTACGTGCTAGGAAATAGGTTTTCAAAACTGAAATGGGTAGAAAAGAAATTTGCAATTTAAATAGACCGAAATTGAAGAGAGAGATATACCGACAGACTCGACTCTGGTCATGACCGGACGAGTTGACAGACACGACTGGACTCTCGAGGGGTTGGACCGTGACTCGGTAGGGGGTGGGCCACCTAACAAGACTCTTAAGTTGCGCTATTCCGTAGCCTAGACGAGTGCCAACATGGTCGAACATCGAAGTGGGATAGATATGCTATACGGGGTTGCAGTAGTCTGTAATGAGACTGTTGTAGTCTAGTGCTCTCCTGAATTTTTGATATTAGGGTACATTTCCAAAGTGGGTATTGCCTCGAGTCCTGACAGATTCTTATCTTCGACTGAGTCTAGTACTAGGACACACTATAGAAAGGAGGCTAGATCTTTTGAATTTATATGGATTTTGTGAGTGGATGGAGGTTTTCTGCCTAAGAGAAGCCCCCAGGACGACAAAGCTAGCTGCTGAGAACATGACGGTGTCGTGACCGGAATGATGGTGCTTTTTGAATGTGTGTCAATGTGGATGGTTGTGCCTCTGTTGAAAGGCTGCCTACGTATTCACGTATAGTGAAATCAAACCATGCCGTAGTTCAGTGTATTGGAAGATATATTATGGTGCCTAGTCTAATAGGACTTTGTGTGTAACTAGCCATAGCGAGGGTGTAGGCTAGGTGCATTCCAAATGATGTCTTGATCAAAGGGCTAGAATGGTTAGGATATTGATCCTGTGACTGTGAGCGTTCTCCGGGGTAGCCCCCAGAGGTGGTGTGAGCTATTTGGGCATGTTCTATGCCGACTGCAAGTTGAGTTCCCGTGTTTGGGGTTGGTAACTGGTTTGAATGAGAAGAATTGGGATGGGATTTGACGAGTTTTGCTCTCGGGGATTTTAACGAGTTTTGCTCTCGGGGATTTTAACGAGTTTTGCTCTCGGGATTGTGCATGATTAGGTAAGGGATTTGACGAGTTTTGCTCTCGGGTCTTTGACGAGTTTTGATCTCGAGTCTTTGTATGGTGATTGTGAATTTTGTTATGTAAAGGGGAAGCCGAGTAAAATGGCTCGAACTTTGATCGGGATATGTTTGATGATGCGGGATCTGGTTTCCATGTCTGGCCCTAATGGTTAGGGGTATCCTATGGAGCTTGAATCCTCAAAATTCTGGGCTGTCTTTAGCCTGGGTCTCGGGAAGGTCTTGAGGGTTGTAATGTGGGAAGGCTAAATGTGGTGTTAGTTGACTAGCTTGATTGTTTCTCCCTTATTTGATGGTATGAATATTGATCTTGAGTGGACCGTTGACCACGGTCATGGGCATTTGAATATTTTTTGTTGGTTGACCTCTTAGCCCCGGTCATGGGATCTTCATTTGTGTTGACCGTTCTGGTCGTGGATGCTCTTTTTTTTTATGATGGCCTGCTTTTTTCCTTGGACTTCTGATTTTTTTGTCCTGTTTTTTTGTCTTTTTTTTTTTTTTTTTTTTTTTTTTTTTTTTTTTTCTGTTGGTCAGACTAACACCTTAGGTAGGTATGGTTGATCTTGTCGGAGGGATGTTTATTGTGGGAAATGGGCTTGCCTCCCGTGTTGAACCCAAACTCGGAGACTACCCAGATTCGTCATTGGATTCGATACCGCTCCTGCTAAGTGTAGTTTTGTGGCTTCCTATGTCAGACATGGAACAGGTAAAGGAAAACACGGGTCTCGATTTTCTGCAGTCATTATAGATGTGCCTATAGTCACGTGCATGTGCTCACAGTGTATGACGGTGTTCATCATGTTCTCGGAAACACATAAGGAAAGTATATATGAACAAAAAAGCTGATTTTATTGAATTTTGAAAAGGAGGACAGAATGCAAAACACTCTGACTCTGATTTGGAAATGAGGATGTAGGGTATCCTAGACTCGGACTCAGACTTGAACTCGAATCAGATCTGGACTCAGATGCTCGGTTGATTGTTTTTTTTGGTAAGGTCTTCGACAGGTGCCACGACTCGCCTAAACTCGGTTTTGCGCAAATGAAGGAGAGGGAGTCAAACTAGACATGGCCCGGGGTGACGGGAATGACTAGGATTCTTGGATCGGGATACTCGAACGTTGACCTGGACGAGGTAACGACCCTGGCTTGGACTTGACGATGAGACTCAAGCTGCACGAGGGTAGGGGTGTTCAAAAATTGACCCGGACCGGCAAACCGGACCGGACCGGACCGTAAGGTCCGGGTCGGTCCAGACCGGGGCACGTACCGGTCCGGTCTCCGGGTCCCAAAAAAGTTGGTAACCGGTCCGCGGTCCGGTCCGTTCCGGTCCACACTTTAAAAAAATATCAAATTTAGTCTATTTTTACGGTCCGGTCCGGTCCGGTCCGGTCTTAAGAGGGTCCGGTCCGGTTCGGTCCGAGTTTCTTTGTTAACCGGTCCGGTCCGCGGGTTTGGGTTTTTTGGGTTTCCGGTCCGCGGGTCAAACCGGTCCGGTCCGGTCCGGGTTTGGACCGGTGAACACCCCTACACGAGGGTGAGTTCGAACATGGGGCGACCATGTTTGACTCGGGTTAGACTCTCCTAAGACAAATGTGTAGGGTGCAATTCTCGGAGTGACCGTGATTAATCGCTCCGTCGGAGAATAGCCCCCAAGTGAGGCTAAGGACTCAGATAGGACTCAGATGGTGTGACATCTAAGTGGCTCGAAAGTGGGGTACGTGAGACACGTGTAAGACATGACCCTTAGAGCAATCGTGATTGACCGCTCTGATGAAGGGTAGTCCCCAAGTGGGATCGAAAATTTTTTAAGACTCGAGTGTCGGACGAGTGACCCTTAGATGTAAGGGTCACGGACCTTTTGTTATAGGGCTATACCTTGTAAAAGGTCGACTCGGAAAAGACACTTAGACGGGCGACTCGTGAAAAGTGGGCCTTCTTTAGGATCCAGCTGTGTGGGCTGGGCCCTGTTCGAAAGGAGGTTCACGTGAGACGTTCCCCAGACTTTGGACTCGATTGTGTAGACGGGCCAACCCTTGTAGGAGTATGTCCTACGTAGGTGGGCCTTGCCTTAGCCAAATAAGGCGGACTGGGATTGGGAGGGAATCCGTGATATAAGATCGACGGAGTTTCGACGCTAGAGACCTCTATGACTTATGACACGACCCGACACTGCTAAATACGGGAAGTCCTAGGAAGAGGAAGGTTTTGAAATTGAAGTTTTGAAAGCCCGAAGAAAAATTCGGAGAACCGGCCCTTTTCGAAAGAAAAACGGAATAGGTGGACCGGGTTACGGTTTTGAAAGTTCGAAAATATTTTCGAGTTTTGAAATGGGCATAATACCGGCTAAAAATAGGCTATTTTGAGTAAAATCGTGGATCCTAAATTCGGTATATGTCTCGGGTTTTGAAATTGGATATTTTGAAAAGGATGCCATTTTGAAAAAGACGGTTTTTGAAAAAAAAGACTTGTAAATCAGGTAGCACGTAGTCATGGAAACAGTATAACGACGCCATGTATGCTCTAATTCTAAGTCTCGGTCAGTCAGAAAGGGTCTATACCAGCACACAGCCTATCGAGAATCGGGGCGGACTTCGTAAGTCGAGTTGAGCTTAGAACATGCCGTAAAACCCATACGAATCGGCTAATGGACACCTTCGACATATCCAATTTGGACTACATCGATAGTATAGTGGGACGTCGGTCACCAGTACCGGCCCGGGAAAATATGGGGTTATGCATGAACCTTAAAACTAAAACGCGTATTGTACTAGTCAAACGATTTCTATTCGAGTCTCACCCTGAGGATGCTGAAGGTCAATAACGTATCGGCTATCCCCAGCGGAGTCGCCAAATTGTGGACATGACATAGGTCCACCCCGACGCGGCCACGCGCGGGTTTGGGGAGGCGAATGAATCTCCATATGAGATGGTCAAATTGAAATTTAAATCGAAGTTGGAGTCGCCACCGAATTTTATGGTTATTCGGAATCGTTCGAGCCCACTCTATGTCGTAGTGGGCCGTATACAAAATACGGCCCAGTTCCGATGTCAGAGTTTATTGGGCTCGTCCCTTTGCATATCGATACCGATGCCGACTTGAGCGGTTAATCGTATATTGAATGACTCTCGTTGCCAATGGATTCGGACATCCGGAAACCACGGTTCTGAGTAAGGGGTGAGGGTACGTGTTGGGAAGTTCACTGAGAACACCCAACCCCGCCCGCACATTAGCGGCCTCTACTAGGATATCGAATGACACGCACGTTAGTAATACGATGAATGATATGCAAACATTGTTTTCCTAAGCATGCGAGGAATTGAATGGGTTGCTAAGTCGATTTAATGCATGAAGAATTTAACGTCAAAGTTGAATTTAGCATGTGAGATTCGTTTTAGTATAATAAAACAAAAGATGAAAAAGATGTGAATTTGCTACAAAATAAACAAACGAGTTAGTATCGATTTGTAAAAATAATATAGCAAATAAAATAAATATACGAGATCGAAAAAATAAATATTAATCAAAATCTGAAAAGTATTGCTAAAAACGCTGTTTTGTATAAAAAACAAAGTTCGAAAAATAATAAAAAAACGAGAAAGGCGCGTCGTGGCAGCCGGCCGCGCGGCTCGCCCGGGATGCCGGCGAGTCGCGTGTCGGGCTGATTTCGAAAGCGATTTTTTGAAAATTCGATGCTTTTATTAAATCGCGTACAAATATCGCATAATTTGTACTCGATCTAATATTTTCGATATTCGTTATATTCGATAATTGACTACGAAATCAATATCAAATACTCGGAATAGTTTTTAGAAAAGATATAAATTTTAGAAATCGTTTCGTAGAATAATAAAATAAAACGAATGAAAAAGTTGAAAAAAAAGGACCCAGGTTTCAGGCCCGTGTGCGAGTCGCGACTCGCGTGCGGGTTTGTCCGGTTTTTTATTTTTTTGTTCGAAATTGCTAATTTTGATAAATCGCGTACAAAATATGAATTAATCTGTATTCGATTTTATGTTTTCGATATTCATCGTCCCCGATATTCGATTATGAAATCGATATCGAGTATTCGGAATGAATTAAAAAAGTTTTGTAAAAAGAAGTTTGAACGAAAAAAAAAGATGTAACGATTTTTAACATCGTCGAGATTTTAATATAATTCTTTTTGATACAATATTCGATTATAGAGAATCGATAGCATATTTTTAAGAATGTTCGATATATGAAAATAGTTTTTAATAATATCGATATTAGAAAATAAAATAACAAAGCGACGACCGACCCATAAAAAATAAGACGGACGAGGAGGAGAAGAGAAGAAAAAGAGAAATCGGGTTTTGTTACACCCTCAACCTACATGCTTCTGTTTACTCGGATCGGGGCTCGTCGGGACGTGGCTTGGGCACAAGAGCGTCGAGTAGATGTCGGTGAGTTATGGTGGTTCGGTTTGGTCGTGAAGGGTGTCGGGTATAGGGCCGGATTTCCTTCGGGTTTTGGACGAGATATCGGTTCCTCGGTGCCTAGTTTTTATGCTTGTATGAATGTGTGTGTACGGATGTCGATTTCTATATTTGATGTTATGAGTGTATGAGAATAATTGATGTTGTAGATAATTCATGTGTGTATATCGATGATTGATCTGTGTCTGAAAGTGTTGTATGCAAGGGGCTATTTATAGGGAGTTCCCGACCTTGGCTAGGAGAGTTTGAACTACCGCTTAAGATAGGAAATACAGGAAGTCGGATGGCATGAGGATTCCGCTTGGTTGTCGAGGAAGCAAGGGAACACGGCTGGAAGAGGGCTGCCCGGCCGAGTGTTTGCACTCGGTCAGGTGTTTGAATCGGTTTTCGGATAGGATTCCTACTTGAGATCGAATTCCATCCTTAAACGAATTTGTTTAATATTTTGTGAAGCTGATTTTTCGTAGGATTGGAGTATGAATCAGCCGTGTGAGGTGGCATGGCTGACTCACGTGTCTCGGGAAAATCTTTGACCGGGTTTTGACTCGGTCGCTAAAAGACGGTTTTACCCCTGGTGTCGGAATCGACCCAAATTAGTCTTATTTGACTCGAAACGACCTACTGGGCCTGATTTTGAGGTTGGTTTTGTGAGATATGTACTCTATAATGAGCCCAAGCCAAATGCCAATGATTTTGAGCCCGTTTCTGAGTATTTAAAGCACGTTTGCGTCCGATCATCATCGGGTGTTTGTCGGAAACTGCTATAGACACCTGGCAGTCAAAATGTGGGTGTCTAAAGGTATCGACATAATCGGGAAAATAAATCCTTCGGGTACTGGCGGACATTGTTTCATTTTGGTAGCTATCGACTATTTCACCAAATGGGTTGAAGCTGAATCTTACCGTATTCTCAATGCCAAGCATTTTGCCAAGTTTATCCAGAACAAGATAATATGTCGGTACGGGATCCCGCATGAATTTATTAGTGACCACGAGACCCATTTTCAAGCCGAGGCAGCGGCCCTGCTAAACAAGTATAAGATTCAAAGGCATACATCTTCGCCTTACCGACCTCAAACAAATGAAGCGGTAGAAGCAGCTAATAAGACGATTATCACCATACTCAAAAAGATTGTTGATAATTACCGGGATTGGCCCGATAAAATACCCTTTGCATCAAGGGAATACCGGACTTCAATCCGCACCGCAACCGGTGCAACACCGTATTACTTAACATATGGGATGGAAGCGGTCCAGCCTGTCGAGTTGGAGGTGTCTTTCCTTAGAATCCTGCTCGAAAGTCAAGTGCCTGAAGCTGATTGGGTTCGAGCACGGTATGACTCGCTAGTCTTATTGGATGAACGACGATCTCATGCCCTAAATAACATCCAGGATCCAATGGGCCTTCAATAAAAGGGTGAGGCCCAGAAACATTAAGGAAGGGGATTTGGTTCTCAAGTCTGTTCGAGCCTTATTACCAGTGGACCCGAGAGGAAAGTTCAAACCTAATTGGGTCGGTCCATATTTTGGTAAGAAGATTCTATCAGGCGGAGCTGTGATGCTAACGGACCTGGACGGGAATGAGTTTGTCAACCAAACCAACCTGGACCAGCTGAAGCGTTACTACCCTTAAACCCTTTTTTCTCAATGTCATTAGCAAAGTTTATTAAAATCATTGTTTTATAAATAAACTTTCAAAAAGCAAGTCAAGAGCTAGAATTATTTATTCTACTGTTGTAAACATCTTGAACCAATAGTCTTGGTGTATTGCAAATTTACTAAGTCTGAACTACGTTTGGCTTGATTCCGCTAATTGTGGATACGTAGGCAGCCCTTCAAAAGGGCACAACCACTGCAATCGAGAAAAACAGGAACGATTTAAATAATAAACTTCCTTTATTTATTTCTAAAAAAAATCCCCGATAAACTCGGGAAATCACAAATTGCAAAAATTCAAAAAAAAATTCCAAAAAAAAAGCACACGACACTAAATAAATAATAGTAATACTTAAATAGTAAAAAACTAAGGGCTCGGTATTTAAAGCATCTTGTCCTTTCCCTTGTCCTTAGCTTCTTTTCCGTCCACTGGCGACGACGCGAAGGTGAACGCTCCCGAATCACCACAGGAACCTCCTTAGCCCGGACTCGTTTCTTCGAACTCTAGTCCTCAATCACCTCATTCGGCCCAAGTCTGGCCCGCGCCCTTTCTAGCAACCTGTCTCGTGTGCCCAGTCGGTCCCGAGCTACCAGTCTCGGCCCTATCCTCCTCTCTAAGTCCGTCCGGGGGCTTGATTGTCCCTGAGAGACGCTAGCACCGGTCTTTTTAGCTCGAATCTTAGTTTTTGATTTAGAACCCGACTCCAATTGGACAAGGGTAGCAGGAGTCTCTCCTTCGTCAAAGAAACCCCTGCTATCTTTCACCGTCTCTCTACGAACTAGGTCAAAAGCTTCATCAACTTCCAAAGCTTTACGGGCCTCCTCAAATTCCTCGGAAGTCCATTTGCGATACGATTCCGAAACCCAAACAGATTGGCAAGGGCGGGGTATGGTCCATATGACACGGGTAAACCAGCGTTCTAGCCATGTGTCACACATAGCGTCCTTCGGTTGGAGCGGGACGCTAATAATTGCTTCAGTCTCGGGGATTCGCTGAGACGAACCAAACTGCCTCAGAATGCGGTCCGGATAAATATGGACAGTCCAGTCCAATGATAAAATCACCTGATAGTGAGTTTTATCCCTCTTGGCTAAGCCCGTCAGTTACGAAAGGAACCACCAAGTAACGGTCTGCCTAATCAAGTGTCCACCATGGAATTTTAGCTCCTCGTCCCAGTAAGTCGGTTTATGTGATGGCTCGAGTTTATCCGCCGTTTCCTTGAGCTAATCTGGCTGCTGCGGTATTTGGATATGCTCACCGGGGGCTCTATGATCAACAAACGCTCGGATAGCCAAATCTGACAAAAAGGAAAAAAAACGAATTTTAGCTCCGCTAGTAGGCACTCGATCGAGTGTCGTGCCTGACTCGATCGAGTGTCGTGCCTGACTCGATCGAGTGGACTAGCTGAAAGCAGGCAGACGGGTTTTATCGAGGTCACTTGATCGAGTGACGGGTCTACTCGATCGAGTTGCCCCTGTACGTTTCGTCTAAAAAAAAGAAGAAAAAAGCGCGAGAAATCTACCCGCAAAAGACGAGTACTTCCCGTTAATTGTCGGTCCGGGTCAAGTCTTCTAGCATCAAGGCCCGTAATGATCTCTTCGGTTGCTAGCCAAGCTGGGCTGTGACCCGTCTCCTTCTGACCAACAATGCCGATCAACCTGATTTGGCCCAAGCATGAGTCGGCATCCATTTTTCCTTCGAAGACATATCGATGTAGCATGCAAAAGGCGAAAGCCCTACGCCTATGAGTGGGAGTAACTCTTACACCGCCGGAATTCATGAATTTGTCGGCCAAGTTAAACAGAGAAACTGAATCTCCCGCACCATGCGATCCGTCTCAGCGTGAGACAAGCCAAGAAAGTCCCTTAATCTCCACCTTGGGTCAGGATAAAATGGAGGAATAGCAGGACGAGCATTAGGGCACCAACCGCAAATAGCTGCAATTTCTTCAGGAAGAGAACATAATTCTCCTCGAGGAAATACGAAAACATGGTGGGTAGTATCCCAAAAAGATAGGCAAGCATCCAGAAAATGCGAATCAACCCTTAGACGTTGAAGCGGGAATAGAGCAGTAATTCTCATCTGAGTCAGCTGAATTCTCTCTTCATCTCGGAAATACTGGGACCACGCCTGAAGCATTGCGGTCAAATGTTCGATACCCACAGCAGGAATTTTTCTTGAAAGTCTAAAGGATTTTGAGAAGAGAGAAGGAAGATTTGGGTTGAGATAAAAAATTGAAGCAAGGAACCCTCTATTTATAATAAGGGAATCCTGTTAGCATTCCTAACTGTCTTAGGAATAAGAATTCTTCAATCTCTCTTAGCTCATACAGGCCAAACCTTTTTTCGAATCTGACACAGAAATCGAGTCATCCCGAGTATTCCTATTTTCAAGCAAATTCTCAAAAATGTTCAAAAAAAAAAATCATTTTCTACTTCCCCAGCGCAAGTCAGTCTATAGGTGCTAATTGTATTTCCTATCTGCTATATTTGCTATTTCTACCTATATAACTAACATTTCAGGTACCACTTTATGCTTCCCAAAGGAACGTCAAGTTTTATCTCCCCAGCGTGAATCCACCTAAAGTGGCGCATGCAATTTGGGATATGTCTGCAAATAGATACACTTAGGGCTCCTTAGGCAAGCTCCCGCGTAATTCTGAACTGGGCTATATCTATAAACAGATACACCCAGGGCTTCTTAGGCAAGCTCCCGCGCAGCTACAGGATGGGATGTATCCGCATACAGGTGCACCCAGGGCTTCGAAAACAAGTCCCCACAGAGTTATCCCAGATAACAGGACTTAGGTATGATTTCTATCTTATGGCTAGCGAGCCCTTTTACGCAAGTCTAATGGACTATAAACGACTCGACCGGAAGTCTGTCAGGTCTTAATCCTCGATTGGCCTGG
Organism: Agrostemma githago; assembly: GCA_958450325.1. Lineage (NCBI taxonomy): Eukaryota > Viridiplantae > Streptophyta > Magnoliopsida > Caryophyllales > Caryophyllaceae > Agrostemma > Agrostemma githago. Next base: position 51,708,857 of record OY288245.1, on the reverse strand, counting down.
TAGCTACTCTGACTTTCGCCTTGTCCAAGCCTCAGTCAGAGTGGGGTCCAAGCCTCAGTCAGAGTGGGGGCTCTGTAGACACCCACATTTGGCCGCTAGGTGTCTATAGCAGTTTCCAAAAAACACCCGATGATGATCGGACGTAAACATGACTTAATACACTCGATTTTGAACTCGGAATCAATGGTATTTGGCGTGAGCTTTTATCGGAGTAAAAATCTCACCAAACCGACCTCAAATTCAGGCCCAGTGGATCGTTTCCAGTCAAATAAGACTAATTTGGGTCAAAACCGTCACCATGGGCAAAACTATCTTTTAGCGATCGAGTCAAACCCCGGTCAAAGGCATTTCCGAGCCATAAATATCTGCCACACCACTTCGAAAATCCGACTTGAAGTCAAATACTCCACAAAAATCAGCAATGAAGAAGAGTTAAGCAACAAAACTCTCCCTTAAAGATAAAACTCGATCTCTAAAAAGAGACTCCTACCCGGCCCAGACCCACTCGATCGAGTGGACCGGCCCACTCGGTCGAGTAGGCTCGTAAAACACACCAAAACCGGGGTTAGACCGGGCACTCGATCGAGTGCCATGCACCACTCGATCGAGTGGCCCCTTTTCCAGCTAAAACCGGATTCCTTCCCTATCCAAAGTCGGAATCCTATTCTATCCAAACCGGATGTTTCCTTCCATCCTAAGCAAGTTTTTCCTATCCGAAACGGGTGTTTCTTCTCATCCAAACCGGGTACCTTTCCTAGACAAAGCCGGAAACCTCTCCTATAAATACACCCCCCTACACAACACAATACACAACAATTCCTAACCAGAAATTTCAGCAACTCTAAGCAAACTATACACAAATACCGTCCCGACTTTTCCTCTAGAAATCCTATAGGAAACCCGAGCCGAACCGATCCAAAATACAACACCTTAACTCCCTCTATATCCTCGTTACTCCCACGCAAGCGCCGTTACTACGAGTTCCAAATCAAGGTCAAAATTAGCATGTGGTTGAGGGTGTTACAAATCCCGTTTTCTCTCTTTCTCTCTTCCTTTTTCTCGTTTTTTCGTCCGTCGTCATCATCATCGTTTTTTATGTCATTTTCTCGTTTCTAATATCATTATTAATATTACTACTATCGTAATTAGCAATAAAGCGTCGTCCCTAGGATTCGACATCGACTCTATAGTCGAATGTCGGATCTAAAGGAAGCAATCAATAAACCATATTAAGCATAATCCCATTGACGCCAAAATAATGGTCACATGGTCCGAAAAGACTAATTACGACATTACGAAGGAGAGGGAATTATTTCGTCTTAATACAATCAAAAATGATTTACAAACATCTTTTTCAAAATTCACTCTAAATATTCGATATTGATTCTATAATCAAATATCGAATATGACGAGTATCGAAAACTGAATCGAGTGTAAATCATATTATATTTTCACGCGATTTAGCAAAATTATCGATTTTAAAATCAAAAATAAATTCACGGACAACAGACCGTACACAGAACACTCGATCGAGTGGCACCTCATAATCCGGCCAGAAAGTTTTTTTCAAGACCACTCGATCGAGTCTCTCAATGACTCGATCGAGTGGCTCCTGGTATGTCAAAACCGCGAGTCTTTCAGCTACTTTCGAGCCCCGGTAAAATTCTTTCAACGACTTCGGTCGTCACGTGTCAAGTCTATCACGTGTTCGCCTTTTCAAAACCATGCATCGTCTCATATTTACATCGTCTAATTTATTTACGCTCCGTTGTTATCGCAATTGTTGTATATTATCGTTTGTAGCATTGTATTTCTGGGTGGTATGCCGCTCGTATATTGTAATCTGTTGTCGCACCTTTTTCGTTGTTTGTTTTATTGTACTAAAACGAACCTCGCATGCTAAACTAACTTTAACGTTAGTTTATATGCATTAAACGACGTAGTCAAACATAATTCACATGTTTAGTCAAAACGCTGTTTGCATAACATTCAACCGTCAAACTAACGCGCATACACGAAAACGAACGATATCTAAGTAGAGGCCGTTAAGTGCGGGCGGGGTTGGGTGTTCTTTGTGAACTTCCCAACACGTACCCTCACCCCTTACTCAGAACCGTGGTTTCCGGATGTCCGAAACCGTTGGCATATAAGAGTCATTCAATACACGATTTTCGATAATGTCGGCATCGGTATCACAATGCAAAGGGACGAACCCCATAAACTCTAAAATCGGAATGGGCCGTACTCTGTGCACGGCCCACTAAGATATAGAGTGGGTTAAAACGGGTCCGAATTCCCACAAAATTCGGTGGCGACTCCATTTAGATTTAAATTTCAATCCGAGATCCATTCGTCGCCCCATACCCGCGCGTGGCCGCGTCGGGGTGGACCTATGTCATGTCCACATTAATCTAGCTTTATATGTGTTTACCTATTGCATCAATTTGATCAATGAGTTTTAGCTAACTTAAATTGTGTGAGGCAAAACTATTATCTTTCTTGACTTGCTTTCTAGAATTGATTGATGATAGTAGGATATTGAATATTGACATGCATGTGATGAGTTATTCAAAGAATTTGTCAATCCTAGTCTTACTATTTGGTAGTATTAATCTTATTGCTTTCTTATTCATGTGCTTTGATGAGTTTTAGTTAAAGTTATGTGAATTTGAGTAGGGTAATTTTGGGTGGTTTGATTTCTTAATTGCCATTATCTTGTAGTAAGTGTATTATTAGATGGAGATTAGAGGAGAAAAGAGTCGACCATTAGATTAGTGGGTTTGATTGGGGGAATTCACCAAGGTTATCCATTTTATTGTTTTTGTCTTAGTTTAGCTATTTACAACCCAGAACCACCATTCTTTGTGTATTTTTTTTTCTTTTTCTTTGTTTGTCTTGTGTTGTGTTCATTTGTGTGTGTTTACTCTATCTCATTTGTTTACTCTCTTCTACCAATTAGTCCCATCTCTGTGGTTCGACTCTTTGCTTATCACTTTGCTACGTTCTTTTTATTGAAGTTTGTAGTGAGTTTAGCATAGGTATAAATATGTTTGATTGATTAGATTTAATTTGTCTAGTACGACATAGTCAAGTCTTAGTCATCATGAGTGATGAGTGATCGGATGTCCCTATGTCGTACTAGACAAATCCACTCATGCAACACATTTTTAATACCAATTACTAACCAATCACCAAGCATAAAACGTAGCAGAGTAGTAAGTAACGGGTGTCAAACCACAAGGATGACGGTAATTCTAGGAAAATGATTCTAATAAAACTAAATTAGACTAGCAAAAGCAACCTAATCTAGAGAATAACTAGGATGAACAAGAGAAGAATTGAACTAAACTAAACATGGGGGGGGTGGTGATTAACTCATTTCGTATATATATTTAACCCTAACTTTTTCTTTATTTTGGTTCTTTTTATGTGTCTTAGGAGTCGTCTTTCTAGCTTTTTATCATTCTTTGTTATGTCGGGTATTTTGTTTATGTTTTGTAGGAAATGAAACAAATGAAGGCGATTGGGCTATATTTTGGGCAATGGCGAGAGTCGAGCCATGAAATCTACAAGAAAGACGTGATAAAAGTTAGAGGGTACTAAGCGAATACTTGAAGAAGGACGTGAAGTGAAGAAACAATAAGAAACGACAAAGAAATAAGTTGGAAAGCTCAAACAAATGCAAATCGAGAAGAAAGAACGATCGCTAAAACAAGGGTCAACTTCAAACATGAATATCTTGAGTTCTACAACTCTTATCGATCTGATTCAGGTAATGTTGGAAAGCTCTTTCTCTTAAATTTCCAACGGTATATCGCACGTCCAATTCCGAGAAGTAACGAAGAAACAACAAGCATTTCAAATTCGTTGCGCAGTGCAGGAAAACCCGAACCGGTCGGGACGGGCCCAAACCGGTTGGATCTGACCTGAACCGACCGGTTTGTGACCGTTTCATGGGATTTCTATTTTTGGACTCCTTCACTTCCCAGAACTCTTATTTTACGGGATATTCTTTCCTTATTAGTTTTAAGAAAATAGGAGTAATGAAACTCCTTATCATTATTAGTATAAATACCCTCCTTGGGGTTAGGTTTATTTACACTTTCATACTCAGTAGTTTAGTTTAGACTTTTTATTAGTATCGGAATTCTTCTAGTTTGTAATCATACTTTTAGATCGTTAATCTTTCAGTTCTACGTAATTGGTATTTTTCTCTTTTCTCTTAGTTTCATATTGTCTTTTATTATGCTTAATTTCTTTATTGCTTTATCTTTTAGTATGAGTAACTAATTTATTTATCTAGGGTTGAGGGGGATCTATGTTAATTGAATTGGGGATGTTGGTTTAATTAATTATTTAGTTGATCATTCATACGTTATTGCCTTACTACTCGTTTTGTATCATCGTTTGATTAGTTTGAGACGTTGAACTAGTTGAATGTTTAGGAACCCGAACCTAAGATCGAAAGCCTGGTAAGGGTAGACTTACAAGTAAGTGGGTAGGATAATCTGGTAAGTTGCGAGAGCCCGTTAGAATCTATCCTAAGGTTGACATAAGATCCGAAAGGCCGTATCTTTGCCCTAAATAACTGTGATTGAGTGATTGAATGATTAATTAACTTGACCCAATTTAGTTGCATAGTGAACCGGAAAGTCCTAGATCCTTTTAATATTGTTAGAACCTCTTAATTTACATTATTGCATTAGTTTAGAACAAAAACAAACAAACCAGAATTAGAATAGTTTAGAATCGACTTATAGATAATTAGGGATAATCGTCCGTCTCTCTGTGGATTCGACCCTTACTTACTACTAGCTACCTGTTAGTTGTTTGTTAGGTTATTTTGATATAGTGATACGACTTTAGTCTTATCAATTTTGGCACCGTTGCCGGGGAGACGGTTTTGTATTATTGCTTATTATTTGTTTTGGGTTCTAGATTATTTTGTATATATAATTATTTTTTTTTCGTATTTTTTTTTGTCTAACCATTATGACTATCTTCTACTTTCTTCAATTTAATCATGAGTCACTACATACTTACTGGGAAAGACTTGAGTCTTTTATTTTTCAAAGTGACTATCATGTTAATATTTGGGAGATGTGTGATATGTTGTGGGCTGGTGTGGATGATGAGACACGGGCTAATATAGAGGCAAACTGTGACGAGATGTTTAATTACATGCCTTATGAGGAGCGATGGGAACTCCTTAAATATTTAGCTCGGAACAGTGCTGAGTCAGAGAAGAGGTGGATTGCTTTCATGGCATAATGTAAGGTGACATTGCAAAAATTAACGGCTACTCTATCTAAATCAAATATTATAGTTAATCATGCACCATCAAGTGACTATGTTATGAATACGTCTGTTGCACATGTTAGAGATGATATTGACCCATTTGATGACGATGATGATGAGCCTTTGATTTTTACTTTGAAAGTCCATTCTCCGGTCATTGAAACAGATTCTATTATGACTGACAATTTAAAGATTCCATCTTTTACAGAAAAACCTGAAGTTTTAAGCACCATCAATAAGCTTAATGGTGACTCAATTGATAATTCTAGTTGTCAGCCTACTGACCCTTATTTTGAGATCACTGTGCCTGATGAGACTGATGATGTTGTTGATTATTCAATAGAAGGGCTCCTCACCGAGGCACCTTTAGAGGATTTGATGTTTTTTTTAGAATTGTGCAGGTGAATCAAACCCTTGGGAAGCCGAGGTAGATGCTTTAGAAGCGGCACTGAATCATCCAGGAACCCTCGAAACAGAAAATCTTGAGGTATATGGGATTGTGGATACACCCGTTGAGGTAATAAATCATTCTCATCCACTTGAACTTCCTCCATGCCTCGATGATAGTACAGGTATTTCTCCCGTCTCGCATGAATTAATTGTGAAAAATAATATTGTTTATTTGAGAGGTATTAAGTTGTCTTACATGCCCGATAATTTACGTTATTATTATCCACCATTTGTTGACGGTTGGGATTATATGTCGAAGAATTATGAGAGTTTCCAAAAGAGGTTCGACAAACTGAGACGATCCTTGACATTGATTTTATATGATGTCGTTACTATATCTTGGTGCTACGTATGCTTTTGTTTAGCACATGCGCATGCTTTTGATCAGCTTCTACGAGCTTTATGCTGCTGCTAAGATTTTAATATTAATGGTTATGAGTCCGATTCCTAGTCCCCCAGTTGGTTGCTGGTTTAGGAGAACTTATTTTCAACATATATTGTCGGTATCTTCCCTTAATTTTCTCTTACTTTTTTTTCCAATTTTTTTTCTCTCCTTTGCCGGTTATATTTTGTCCTAATTTAATTGATATGATTCACAATGAGGACATTGTGTAATTTGGTTTGCGGGGATGTTTTGTGTGTTGTGTGTTTATTTTTTTTTTTAAAAATTGTTTTTAATTTAATTTAATTTTTTCTTTTCGCGTTTTTGTGTGTTTTAATATAGAGTCGTGTCGGCAATGATGACGTTGCATTTGTCGCATGCTTTTTTCCTAGTTTTTTGCTCTTTCTTGTGAATGACACTTATTTTCCGTTATATGAGTTTAGTATTTCTTTAATCTTATCGCCGATTATGTTTTGAATGCCAAATGAGTAAATTAAATTGACTTGTTATCGAGTAAGCTACTTATATTGTGACTCTTAGGCCCTGTTCTTTTCGGCTGAAACAGGGCTGAGCGGAGCTGAGCTGGTATGATAAGAGCTGAGCTGGTATGATATGAGCTGAGCTGACTGATAGA